>UESW01004489.1:677994-779380 GCA_900491605.1 Calamus simplicifolius
AAATGAGGAGAAGGCTCTCGCTGAAGAGTCTCTCCAGAGCTCTGAGCGGAGCGCCAATGGCGAAAGCAAAGGCAGAGAAGAAGAGAGAGAGCCAGTGAGCAAGTGTGCGCATAAGAGTTGGCGTACCTAAGGGGATATGAGGCTGTGATATTTATAGAGGATCACCTGGTTGCTTGGGAGCGTCATGGGTCCGAAAGCCATTGAGATCCGAATCCAGTTTGTTATGAGATCGGTAGGATTCGTATCTGGTTAGTTAGAGGATCGATGGCTGGGAGAGCTTGTTGATGTCTCGAGATTTGGTGGGGCAGAGGCTCCAGGGCTCTAGGCCACTTTAGATATGATTCATGTTTGGAATCTTACTATTTCAAGTTCTCTCACGCCGAATTCCGCAGAGGTATAGGTATCACTCGGGCTAGGCCGAGCGATAGGAAAGATCGGCCAGAAAGACCGGGTGGTGGGAGTAGCTTGGCTAAGGAGACCGAAAGATAAAATAGCTCGGCTGAGGCCGAGAGATGAAATGGAGACGATAGCTCGGTTCGAGGGGCCGAGAGACGATAGCTCGGCTCGAGGGGCCGAAAGACAATATAGCTCGGCTGGAGGGGCCGAGAGACGATATAGCTCGGTTGGAGGGGCCGAGAGACGATAGCTCGGCTCGAGGGGCCGAAAGACAATATAGCTCGGCTGGAGGGGCCGAGAGATGATAGCTCGGCTCGAGGGGCCAAAAGACAATAGCTCAGCTCGAGGGGCCAAAAGAATATAGCTCAGCTGGGGCCGAGAGACATGATCCGCACCTTGGGAATCCTTGGCTCGGTGAGGGGCTAAGGCGCCCCGACTTACCGAGGCTGACTTATCTTTGGCGGGTGTCGCACAGCGAGCATGAATCAGGGCTAGCCTTAGCCACGTACACGATTATTGATGCATAGCGATTTTACCCCTCAACAATATTATATTTTTAACACGCATATATCATGCATCATGTATTAATCATCATGCGCAATGCGCTTATTTTACATCATGCATGGTGCAGCAAGATTTTTTTTATCCAGTTAACCCGATCAAACTAACAGTATCTTGTTAGAGGCCCATTTACTACACAATGAAAGTCATATCCCAAACAAGGAAAAGTATTTGTGCACTGCGCGCGGTGATTGACCGCATGCATGTATGACCGCACATATTCAAAATATTTTTGTCATTTTTGCATTGCATACGTGGCCGTATACGTGTGTAGTCAATCACTGTACGCGATGCATGCGCTCCTGCATCGTGCACGATGTAGAAGGACTTTTCTCCCAAACAATCTGCCGTCGTAGACCACTTAAGTAAGCCTAAATGACGCCAATGATCCAATGGGCCTCGTCGCATATAGATACAAATGTGGAAAGTTGTTTGTTTAATACAATTTATAAAATAGATACATTCTAGCCCCTTCTTTCAAGTAATAATTATGCTTTCAAATTAGCCATCAGCAAACATACAACAGATATTTGGATCATGCTCTTGAATAATTTTCTTAAAAATATTGTAAAAATAAAAGATTTTGCAACAGCTTATAATTTTAAAATAATGAAAGAAAAAAACTAGAAATTATTTGACAAGCCATCCCCACCACAGTATCTAAAAGAAGGAATGTAAAAGATACATGATTACCATTGTTAGAGGCCCTCTTGAAACATAGGTTGCTAGCCTTATGAGCACCACGCCAATTAACTCTAGTGTTTGATGGCAAAATCATGAAGTAAAAAAAAAAAAAAAGAGAGGAGGTGGCTATGATATTCCTCCACCATAGTAAGCTCTTAGGAATGCTACTCCTTTGACTTCACACAGCTTCATACCAATTTGCTTCCAAATAGGTATTGATTTTATCCATAAGTTGACTTGAGTTGGCTCCTTGCTAGCTCAATCATTTGGTGGAGTTAATAGCATCTGTTCATTAGCTTTGTGAGGATTTTTCTTTCACTTTCTTTCTTATCTATTTGAGAATCTTTCATATTGTCCATGTAACATAGATTAGTTAGATCCATCGAATGAATATGATTGGTTTTTTTATCTTTTCCCTACCTAGAGAGAGCCGCATAGAGGGATGTGCTACCAAAGCCTAAGAATAAAAAGAGAAATAGAGGGATGGGTATTGCTCTATGATGAGCTCTTTTATTAATCATCCATCACCCTAAGTTTTCCTTCACAAGCTTGGTCCCTCCATCCAATTATGACCCTTGATTAGCTTTTTAAAGTGCCCTACGCCTCATTGCCTAACTTGTCTCCTTTCTCCCCAGACCCTGGTCAACCTGAATCCTGGTTACCACCATCCAAGTTTGCACAATCTTTTTTCCTCTTGGTGGATATTCTCAACCTCTTCTTCTATGATGTGTGTACATTAACTCTCAAGATGATTGATTGTCCCATGAAGAAAGCCAATGATTGAAGTGATTTTTATATTTGAATTTATGCCAACTTCTCCTCTCCTTTGCAACTATATGCACTATAGGGCGAAAGGTTATGATAATGTTTACTTGAACACATACCTTAATATAACCTATTTTGATAACCTGTTACATCTAACTATCTACAAATCATAGGGTGTTGGCAACTATAACTATTCGTAATGTCAATCTTTCTTTTCCACTGCTCGGTCAAAAGATTAGAAAACTAAACCCATATTGGGGCATGTTTGATGGTATCAATCTTGGAATGAACACAGGCCTTTAATGCTCTAGAGCCAAAACTTAGCTTGCAGTGACCCATGATCCATTAGACATCACTCAATCTCTATCCTTTAGTGATTGGAAATGAAGCAATGCATGATCAACAAAGATGGGGATGATCTTGAATCTACTCATTATTTTCCATTAAACCGTTGGTTCTTTGGAAATAAAATCAAGAAGAAAACTATTATCGAGTAACTTTCCTATGAAGGATAATATTCATCATTAGTAAACATTATCATATTCTTCATCAATGTATATCATCATCTCTATAAACTTTTCTTTAGAGCATGCAATCATCACCTTTGTAAACTTTTTAAGGTTTCACACCATTGCTATCACCCCAAATAACTTGGGCCCAAGACCACCTTTGTTTTATGAGATTTGTCCGTATATCCTCTTTCTCCTTACTTCTTATATAACCAACGTATGCTTTTCTTCCTCTATCTAACAACACAATCTTTAATCACATCTAATCCTCATCTCCCACCTCTTCAACTAGCAGGTATAAGGAAGCATCCTCTAGTTTTGATTGAAATAGTCTCTATTCCCTTCGATCATGATGACTTCTCTTACAACACAACCTTTTCTCACTAAAAAACTTAAAGTTTCTCTCTTTATATGTTAATTTAAATTATTTATCATGCGAACAATGCCATAATCAAATAATATAAATTTACAAACATGTATAGTTTGTTCTTATTTTTACTACAACAAAGATAATAATAAATATAATTTATAATGGTTATTTTTTGAATAAACTAGACCATGATATATGTTATGTGAGTAAAAAGGCATAAATAATACTATAAAAAAAGAGAAGAACAAGGAAGAGTAGCAGTTAAAATGAAGTTTTACAAGTTGACTTACAATTTGAGATTTGATAATGCCATTTTTTAATGAAGAAAAATTTATCTCGTAGATTATAGAATGTAAGAATATTTAATGATTTTCTTACCTTTTCATGATAATTATATAGCGTGAGATTTGATAGCGTATCCAAATAAAATAAATAATATACACGATTTTCATCGAAAACAATCATCAACTTAAGAGAAGAAATCAATGTTACTGAAGCCTTAAATTACAATTGAAGGGAAGCATCCATCCATCTTATCGACTATTTAGGTAAAAGCAATAGGATCATTATATTTGATTGTATCCTAGCAATTCTATATGACAGTGATTTTAGGTCACATCTACCTCTAAAATCATAGCTTAACTTAGCAATCCTATACTCACCCTTGAGAAGGATATCCAAGATCATCTTAGGATAATTATCTTGGATTAAAATGCCCTTCATTTACAGAGAAAAGGATACCCAATATTATTCTTATTAATAAAATAAAATTTAATATTTTAATATATATAATATTAAAATATGATATTAAAAATATTATGATTAATGCTTAAAAATTATTTTTATGATAAACAAATATCCTAGAAATTGTTTTGATATTATATGATTAATGATTTTAAATTTTCAACCTCATTTAGTTTGTATAATCTATCTATATAACAAAGAGTTTCTTAGAAAAGTCCAAAAAAGTAGCTTTTGTTTGATTAGTGGATTCAAACTAGGCAATGAAAAAGTGATTTTTTCGTAAGAAAGTGGTTCTTAGGTATAGTAGGTATGGTATAATAGAAAATCGTCCAAAAGATGAGAAAGTCATTATTTTAAGAAGAAAAAAAGCTATTTTTTAATAAATAAAAAATACCCTTAATCCAAAAGAAGTCAAAAACCTTCATTGAATTTGTGATCTTTTATAAAAATACCTATATTTTTTAGACAATATTAATTTATAATATGTTTTGATTATTATTGTCAAAAAAAAAAATTATAAATTCATAAACTTGTGAAAAAAATAATATTTTTAGTCATTTATGAGGAAAATGAATGGCAAATCAAATATGAGGTACTTAGGAAAGTTTTTTTTTTTTTTTTTCTCATCATACTTTGCTTACTATATAGCATGTACTTTCTAAGCTTTATTTTTTTAGAAATGGACATTTTAACTTCCAAATGAGATGTCCATGATATTCAAAATCATGGAATAATGGATAGCTGGATATCTTTAGTGACCGTATCTTGCAAGCTGTGATAATCTTATACGCTATCATCCTGCATCTTAAGGTAACAATGATTAAAATGTACATGATGATTTAGATAAAAGAAGCATAGGATGGTAGAATAGAGCATGGCATATGAATACCGTTTGAATTCATATGAAATAAGTGAGTTCAAATTGATTTTAAGTTAATTTATGTTTTAGATATATTGATATAATTACGATACAAAACAATAATAGACCAGCTCAAAACTAGTTCATTTAGTTTAGTATTTATTTGATGATATATTAAATATAATTTTAATGGTACAATGTAATCATATTACTTGGTATCAAAAACTATACACTACTACATCTAATTTCGGACATGGAGTTGTCACCCCACGACCAGAGGCTCCCTAGTTACCCTCCGACTATCAAGTACCGCGCTCCACAACAATCTCGTCATTTTCATGTCGTCCGATTAAGGTAGCGTTTAATAAAAAAATATTATTCATGCATAAATATACGAGATAAATTTCTAGAAATATTTCTAGAAATATCTCTTGACTATTTCTAGAAATATCTCTTAACTATATCATATCAAATGCAAAAAGATAAATCTATAGAATACTCTTTTTTTTTACTTTTATTTAAAGGAATAATCAATTATTTATATTTTTTATGAAATAAATTGAAAGAATAATTTATGATTAACTATGATTAATATAAATTATTTTTTAATTAATTTTTTTTTAATTATGTTGTAATTTTTTTTATTTCCTACTTTAAACACTGCCTGCCTTAAACGAATGGAGGTATCGTAGAAATCCATCGAAACAGTGTATCAAGTAGGATCGGAGAAGAACGCCCCAAAAATTTTTCCTCGATCGTACCTTCCGCTCCGGAGCGCACGAGAGAGAAAACCGTTCTTTTCTCGCGATCTCGAAGAGAGAGAGATGGCGTCGGTGAAGCTGAGCGCTCCGTCCAGCCAATGGATTGGGGCAGGAAGCCATTGGATCGGGTTTGCGTCCGTCCGGCTGTCCGGCGGGTTGCCCTGCCGGCCCGGGCCGGGTCTTACACCGATGAGCTCGTCCAGACTGCCGTGAGTTGCCCGAACCCTATCTCTACATTCCAAGCCCAACTATTTTACATAATCTTCTCTTGCCTTCGATTTTACATGCTATCTTTTCCCGTATGTTCTCTTTTCTGATTTTTTTGAAGCTTTAATTTGATCTACGACAATCTCTGATATACTTGTTTCCCGGAGTTTGTAATTTGCGTCATTTTGGTTCGTGGGCTTTTCTGGGAGTTATAGAATTGAGGGTTTCGCGATATTTGTTGTTTGAATATGCTTGATAAAGTACTTATATCCTGATTTTGTTGCGCATTTAAATTCATTTTTTATCATCCTTTTGCTTTCCTGTCTCAGATATTGGTCTCATAATAAGTTCTGAAAAATAATACCCGATGCTGTATTTTAATCTCTTTTGATTTTTTGATTAAATACAAGACCAATGCAATTCGTGTTTTCTTTTTTCTATTATTCTATCATCTAGAAATTAATTATTTTGAATAGATCTTGTTTTAATCTGTTATGCTCCTCCTTCCGAGACCCCGATGAGGTGACATCCACCCAAAACCTTAAATGGGTTGTCTCCCAGAAAGGGTCTATCAGAAGGGGAGACGAGCTCCCGGTTATGCAGCGAGACAGAGAAGAATACCAGCTTCTTCTTTACCGCCCATTGCCTTCTCCTTCTCCGGCACGGCCTAGGGGTGTGGGCATCTCCGGGACTCTTGTAGCCCCCCGACGATCGACGATCTTCGTCGGAGGCACCCGCTGCGTCGCCGTGAATCAGGTGAGTCCGTCTCCCCTATTCCACGGCTACAGACCGATACATACTGTGGTATCAGAGCCTCGCCGACCGTCACCACGTTTCGGGCGTTGGCCGGTGAGGGGGAAGGGCGGAGGAGCAGGCAGCGGCGAACGCACGCCGCCGCCTGCCCCTCTGCTATGGCCACGGCAGCCGCAGTAAAAAAAAAAAATTTGCTGATGGCCGTTCGGGGCCATCGGACCCCGGAACGGCCACCGCGTCGTCTCCGCCGACGCCGGGGTCCCCCCTCTCTTCCCCAGCTGCCGGAGGGCCGGGGAAGTTGAGTCCGCGCCACGATGGGCGACGGGTCTCTGTGCGTCCATGGGATGTGGGGCTGCCGAAACTCCTCCGGAGGCTGGCGGTCCTCCCTTCCCTTCGGAGCTCCGTCCCGCCGCTGGAGGGCCGGGACGGCCCTGCCTCGTGGCTGTGCATGCAGCGCATGGCTGCATTCGGGAATTTACAGGTGGCATCACCTATAAATTCAATAACTTAGCAGGGGCATTGCCATCTTTTCCCCATGATTTAATAATAAAAAAAATCGGGGACATTGCCTGTGATGTGGCAGCTTACGTGGCTGCGGGCCCACCTACATGGCAATCCATGTGTCGGGCCCAGCTGACGTCAATGCCTGCATGGCATTTAAATTATTTTTTTAGATTTTCTGGGTATTTTAAAATTACATAAAATCTGGAAAAATTAGAAAAAATTGTAAAAAATGTAAAAAATCACAAAAAATTATAAAAAAATCAGAAAAATTCATAGAATATCATAGAAAATTTATTGGAAATTTTTTTTGATGTGGCATGGGGGTTTATGCTCTATGCATGAATATTTTTGTTGCCATTCTGTCTGATTTTTTTTGTGAAATTTTTCTGGTTGCATAATTATTTATTCTTAGTATATAAATATGATTTATGCATATTTTTTGAATCTTATTATTGTTGACATAATAATTTATGATTAGTGCATAAGGGGTATTTATATAAATTGTTATGTATTTTCTACAAGCATGTTTATTTATGCTTGGTGCATAAATAATATATATTGATTTATGTCTTTAGTTGATATGAATATATGCTAGATGTAGCATACGCGGATTTGTTCCAATGCCGATTTTGTGGACAACATAGATATGTTCTATGAAAAATTATTGGATTCAATGTTCTATCTTATTAAATGAGTGATGTTTTGAGCTTAGCAAAATTTTTGATCTCATTTATAAGTAAGATTTTGAAATCTGAATATTTTTCAAATAGAGATATACACTGATTATGTGCCTAATGTCCATATTTTGCTTGACCAAATATAGTGATGGCCTCCCGATCTGGTGTAGCTGGCCTCGATAGAGGCAAAAAATTGGAAGGACAAAATTATAATGTGTGACACCGAAAGATCCAATATCTACTCAATGAGCAAGAAGTCTTGGAAACCTTGACATAGTATGACACCACCAGAACCTGGTACCTCTGAGCAGAACCGTCAGGATCACAAAGTCTATGAAAAATGGGTAAAGAAGGATCGTTGTGCATGCTTCACTATGTTAAGCTATATGCACAATGACCTGATTGGAGATTTTGAGGGATTTTAACTGCCTAGGATATGTGGAACCAGCTCAAGATTCGGTTTGGTCAGACCTCAGCAACAAGGTGCGGGGCTTGAACCTCAAATTTATGCAACATGTCAAAGATCCTAATCATTCAATGTCTGAACATCTCCGCGTGATGAGTGGCATGATTAGGGATCTGAGGGAGGCTGGAGTTGATCTCACTGAGGAGCAGAAGGTCCTTGCAGAGATTCGTTCGCTGCCTGACCCTCAGTGGAGTCAGATGAAGCTCTTGATGACTCATAGTGAGCACATCAAGACTTTTGAGGACATATCTCATCATCTCGAGCTGAAGGCTGAGCGCATAGAGACTTCCCACTCCTCTGCCTATGTGGCTCACTCTAGAGCTTCGCGTTCTAGAGGTAGAAGGAGTAAATCAAGTGACAAGAAAGGTTATAGAGTTTCAAGGAAAAGAAGGTAGCCAAGCCTAAGAAAGGCCAACCAAAGGGTAAGAAGAATGTGGCAAAGATCAAATGCTACAACTGTGGTATGAAAGGCCACTTGCTCATGAATGCACAAACCAAAGAAGGTATATTCCACATTAACCTCTCTCTATGTTTGTTCTTATGCATTAGTTGCTGACACTCTCCCTGATTGGATCGTAGACACGGGAGCGCACAAACACATAGTTGGATCGAGCTGGTTTTGTGGATTTTCACCGGATTTCTGCAGGCACCAAATATGTTGTTCTTGGGAACGGCCTGCATAAGCAGGTGTTGGGTGTAGGAGCATATCGCATTAGGTTGTGAGGAGGACATGTATTGCTCCTACATGATGTTTTGTACGTCCTAACTATCCGGTGTAATATGTGCTATGTACTTGCCCTGTTAGCTCTTGCTATACCTTTTGTTTTTCTGGTGATCGTATGTCTGTGTATCTGAATGATGTGTTATCCTTTTGTGGCTGTTTATCATATGGGTTTTTCAGACTTGATGTGGAAATATCTAAATCTTACTCTTCATATGCTTGTGCTTCTTTTCCTGCATGTGATAATTCTTCACTATGGCATGCCAGACTTGGTCATGTGGGCCAAGATAGGATGCCACGGATGGCTAGAGAAGGGCTATTAGGCCCCCTCATAAAATAAGCCTCCTGTGTGTGAGTCTTGTTTGGCAGGAAAGGCATCAAGAAAGCCTTTTGGTAAGGCTTCTAGGGCCTCTCAGCCATTAGAGCTAGTACACTCACATATCTATGGACCTATAAGTGTTAGAGCATGCCATGGCACATCTTATTTCCTCGCATTCATTGATGATTATTCATGATTTGGGTATGTGTACCTAATCTCCCACCGCTATGAAGTGCTGGATTGTTTCCGTCGCTTCTTAGCTGAGGTGAAAATCATAAGGAGAAGACTTTGAAGTCTCTTCGGACTGATAGAGGTCGCGAATATTTATCTGATCAATTTCAGAGGCTTTATGAGGAGAAAGGGATACACAGGCAGCTCACCATTCCTGGGACGCCACAGCAAAATGGTGTTGCAGAGCGTCGAAACAGGATTTTTTGGATATGGTTAGGTCAATTATGGCGCAGGAAATCTCCCGATTAGTTTCTGGGATGATGCACTTTTGACTGCTGCCTACATCCTTAACCACATACCTAGTAAATCGGTATCCTCTACACCATATGAGTTATGGTATGGCGCAAGACCTTATGTAGATCATATGCGCCCGTGGGGTTCAGCAGGATACATTCACAACACCTCCCATAAGTTGGGAAAGCTAGGTCCTAAGGCTAGCAAAAAGGTGTTCATTATGTACCCTTAAAATTCTAAGGGTTACGTGATGTATGGTGAACATCCTGATGGAGGACTGACTGAAATAGAGTCCAGAGATGTGAAATTCATAGAGAATGAATTTCCAAGCATTGGTGAGATCAAGAAGGACCTAACCCTATATGAGTTACAGGAGGACCTTACTACTATCTCTAGTGAGGGAGGGGCATTACGGCCTGTTCCAGATATCGCCACAGATAGTGGGAGCGCACAGGCTGGGCCCAGTGGGAGTGCCGCACAGACAGTGGGAGCGCACAGGCTGAGCCCAGTGGGAGCTCACCCATGAGGGTTAATGTACCTTCAGGGATTAGCTCTCAAAGTCTAGATCCATTGTTACGGAGAAGTACACATGGAATAGTTCCACAGCGATACTTTGAGATCGAAGGGAATGTGTTTCTCTGTGCCCCGTTGGATCTAGATGAGCCAGTCTCTGTTCATGAGGCACTTGATTCATCAGTTCGTAAAGAGTGGCTAGCTGCTATGGAAGATGAGATGGAGTCTATGGACAGGAACCATGTGTGGGACCTGGTAGACTTACCGTCTGGATGCAAATCTATAGGAAATAAGTGGGTCCTAAAGATAAAGCGCAAGGCTGATGGGTCAATCGGCAAGTACAAGGCCCGACTTGTGGCGAAGGGCTATACCCAGATGGAGGGTGTGGACTATGAGGAGACATTTTCTCCTATGGTGAGATTTGCCTCCATTCGCTTGATCCTAGCTATAGTGGCTCATTTAGATTTGGAGCTACATCAGATGGATGTCAAGACAGCGTTTCTTAATGGAAGCCTGGATGAAGAAATCTACATGGATCAACCTTTGGGTTTTGTGGCTAAAGGAAAGGAGGGCAAAGTGTGCCGCCTTAAAAGATCCATATATGGTCTCAAGCAATCATCCAGATAGTGGTACTTCAAATTTTATGAAGTCATTACATCGATTGGCTTAACCATGATTGAAGAGGACCACTGTGTATACATTAAGAAATTAGACGATGGGATTCTGTTTTTAGCACTGTATGTGGATGATATCCTAATAGCTGAAAGTTCTATAGGGGTGATCAATGACACTAAGGAGTAGCCGTCCTTTTTTGAGATGAAGGATATGGGTGAGGCGAATTTTGTGCCAGGAGTGAGGATCCTAAGGAATCGTGCTAAGAAGTTTCTTGGTCTGTCTCAAGAAACTTATATTTAAAAATCTTGGAACGATTCTGAATGCACTATTCAAAACCTATTGATACCCCAATAGAGAAGGCATGCACTTTGAGTATTGACCAGTGCCCTAGAACGAATGAGGAGAGAGAGAAGATGAGCAGGATTCCCTATGCGAGTGCTATGGAAATTTGATGTACGCTATGTTGTGTACACGTCCTGACATTAGCTTTGCGGTAGGCTTGGTCAGTCGGTACCAAAGCAACCCAGGGCTTGCTCATTGGAAGCAGTAAAGAGGATTTTTTGCTACCTTCATGGTACTGCTAATCTCGCCCTATGTTATCAAGGAGGGGATTTGAGATTAAAGGGTTTTTGCTGATGATAGAGATGAGCGTAAATCCACTTCAGGATATGTGTTCATCTTTGGAGGTGGAGCTGTCTCTTGGTGCAGTAAGAAACAGAATTGCATAGCCCTGTCCATCACGAAGCCGAATACATTGCTTGTTCGGCTGCTGTCCAGGAGGCCGTGTGGCTGAGGAGATTCTTGAGTCGACTTGAGATATCAGCCAGTGCTCATGAGACTATTCAGATATGTTCCGATAGCATGGCAGCATTGCAATATGCTAAAGATTCCAAGTATCATAGAAGGTCTAAGCATATTGACATTAGATATACTTCATTCGAGATATGGTCAAGCAAGAAGAGGTTACCCTTAGACATATCTCTACTAGCAGGATGTTGGCTGATCCATTGACTAAGCCTATTGCTAGAAATGTCTTCCAGACTCATATGAGGAGTCTGGGTCTGCATTGTATCTGACAGACAGAGATTGTATGGATATTGTAGACTATGTGTTATTTATGATAAAATGAAATACTTGTTTTCATTATTATCATGATGAGTTCATATTGGCAGGCACATATGTGTATAAATGTCAGGCTTTGATCAGCCCACTCACAGGGGTGATCAACCTGACACTTTTGTAGTGGGCAGGATGAGACTAAAGTAACCATGATAGATGCTTGAGTGAATGCATGGGTTGCATATGATACTGTATGAGTTACAGACTGCATGAGTTGCAGATTGCATAAGTTACAAAATGGGCTACATAAATTATTATAATAAGTCGCCTCAGTTTGGACTGAGATGAGACTCAAAGAGTCGAGTACGGAGTATGTACATGTATGTCCACATATCGGTGCTAAAGCCTGTTGTAGCCGAACTGGGAGCATTGGTGTGTGCTCAAGTCAGGCAACTTTGTGATGCCTGGACTTACGTTCGTATGGTGTTTGAGTATGACAGCCTATTGAGTGGGAGCTCCACCGTAATATGCATTATGTTGCATGTGCTAAAGTCGACCCAGTAGGGGTAACGGGATACTCCCTCTCCGTTACCGTGTGAGCCCTACAACTTTGTAGTGTCCTTGGACTTGAGCCTATATCATGAAGTTGGAGTTCAGGATGACTTTCTTAGCCTTATCCTCCAGGGTCATGAAATTAATACGGCCACATGAGATAATCCTAGGAAGTCAACTGGACAAAGATGATTCGTATGAGCGTTCAAGGAAGATATTCGTGACCGTACCTTATCTATTGTGATCCATAGCCTGAGCAATCATATGCTGAGTCGCATATGATTATGGACACAAATACTTGACTTAGTGTTTTTTCAAGTACTACTCAAGTTAAATGCTTGAGGGATTGAGAGTACTTGATTATGGTGTGTCGGATTTTCTGGGATACGGACGAGATTGGATTGCATCGATTAATGTACTGCATTAGTTATTCATTAACTAAGTGCAACATTTTTACTGTGTGTCATGTGTGTGAATTTCGTCGGGTCGCACACCCCACTGCACTGCAAGAGGAGAGAGGTCAGATGGCATTAAATGTAAGGTCCTATGTGACGAGTGGGAGATTGTTACGAAACAGGGGCTGAAACTGTTTCAGCCCCTGTTCCCCTATTTCTCTGCGGCTAGGATGGAGCCGCCCATGAGGAACACGGTGTGCTCCTCCTTCCGAGACCCCGACCGAAGGTGACATCCACCCAAAACCTTAAATGGGTTGTCTCCCTGAATGGGTCTATAAGAAGGGGAGACGAGCTCCCGGTTATGCAGCGAGACAGAGAAGAATACCAGCTTCTTCTCTACCGCCCATTGCCTTCTCCCTCTCCGGCACCGTGGCCCAGGGGTGTGGGCATCTCCGGGGACTCTTGTAGCCCCCCCGATGACCGATGATCCTCGCCGGAGGCACCCGCTGCGCCGCCATGAATTAGGTGAGTCCGTCTCCCATGTTCCACGGCTACAGACTGATACCTACAGAAACAAAGGACAAATGAGTGCTTTAACGATCCATTTGCTTGTATGATCTTTTAGCTTATGTTCTATAGGATTTATTATTTAATATTAACTAGGAAAACTAAATAAAAGAATAGGTTTAGTAGTG
Organism: Calamus simplicifolius; assembly: GCA_900491605.1. Lineage (NCBI taxonomy): Eukaryota > Viridiplantae > Streptophyta > Magnoliopsida > Arecales > Arecaceae > Calamus > Calamus simplicifolius. The sequence continues at coordinate 691,585 of UESW01004489.1, forward strand.
CCCTGGGTTGTGGAAGCGCATTTCTGATGCTGTCCTTTGAGTAGATTGAGCCTCTCATGGAGCATGCGGTGAATATGCTCTCTTACTCCTCGGTAACTACTGCATCCACTAAAAAAATGACCATATGCTCTCTTATTCCTTGGTAACTACTGCACCCATGGAAAAAAAAAGCATGAGCATAGCATGAGCAAAGAGGAAGGCTGCTTTCTGTAGGTTTCTGTCTTAAACAGGGAACTTTAAAGTAAAACGAGTCTTCACCATAGGAGAAACATTCTATTTACAAAACTGCAGGGAATATGATCAAAGGATCATGGTGTTAATTTGGTTTCCCCAGAAACCCTACCAAAATACCCTTCCAACATATAAAATGGGTGGTTTTAAAATATGTAACAGTCAGAGACAGATACATGTCAAGGCCAGAAACTAAAAGACAAAATACCAAAGTGAAAGGGACTTTTAAAAAGAGAAAAAGAATCGAATCAAATGGAAAAATAATAGAAAGTTTGGAACATTTAAATTTATAACAATCCCCCACATAATTCAAAACTTTGGAAAGATAAAAAGAATATTGCATATCAGATCTTCTGAGTGATGTTCACTATGCAATGGGTGGAGTGCCTTTCAGGCTTGCACCTTCATTTACTGTAGACTGATCCATTTGAAGGATACCCTAGTGAACCAAAGTCCTTGAACTAGGCTCTTTTAGTTCAGACTTTTATTAGACACATGCATGGTTTGAGGCTTGTTAAAGGTTGTACTTAGGGTGGCACATTAAAAATCATGCCCAAGTATCTCAGGTTAATGAGTGTCCTAGAGTTCAATTATATATATACCCGTACACAATTCCCTATACTATCACACTTATATAGGTGCATTCTTGAGAGGTACTCTGCAGTTAAGTACCTGAAGAAATCCTGTCTCGAGTTCATTCAAACTAAAAACTATTCCAGAATATCCATTAGAGTTTGAACACAATCAACTAGGATTTGCCTAGGAAAATACCTCCAAAGTTCTGCTCCTTCCAGTCATTCAACCAGCTTGTTTGTATCCATTGAACTTTCTTTCATGTTGTTTCTAAAAGCTGGGTTTCTAGATAATTTATTGTATTTTGACATAATGAATTAACCATCTGCGTGGCATGCTTCTTAAGAAAATTTATTGACTTACAATGTAAATTATCTAGTTAAGGTGTCATTGCTTACTAAGCTGTCATACCATTTATTGACTTACAGTGTAAATTTATTATCTTTCTCCTTTCAGATCCAGAGCCATAGTTTTGATAGGGTGCTGATGGACGAGTGCGTAGTTAAAAAAGAGAAGTCTTTGTTCTAAGTTAAAATCCCTTTTGATTATGTTGTATTTAGTATTGAAAAATAATTGTGATGTCCTAAAGATTTTATGGAGTTTTGTCTTGGACATTTTTATCTATTGAATTTACGTTTTATTTTATTGCTCAGTTATTTGTTGATATAATGATGGATGTCTTGCATGCTGGTGAATGGAAGGCTTCAAATCCTACGAAGTTGTGGTGTCAAGTAGGATAAATTATTTGGATCACTGATTCAATGATGAGATGACTACAATAGTGGTCTTATTTTGAGGTCCTCGATTTAGCTGTTTGATAAGTAGCCTGCCAATTTAATATTTCGTTAAGCTAGAGAGGGGCTTGGTTAGGATTTGGTCCTTGTCAAAAGGTTTGAAGGGAGGAAAAAGAAGACTGAGGAAGAATTGGATGAGTGATTAGAAGGGATTTTAACACCATTTTTATTTTGTTGGTCTTGTGCAGGGACCAACATTTAAACAGGAAATACAAGATCAATATTAGATAGATCGGAGAAGCCATGATGTTCATATTGAATTACTGTTTCCTTTACTATAAGTATTATTGCTGTTAGTTAGTTGCTTAACAGTGATAATTTAGAGAGGATATTGACTTGTAAATGGTTTGAATTTTTCACAGATTGATCTAACTTCTCTGTATTTTTTTTATAAAATGTTTTTCTTTATCCTGAAACTTTATGGGATCAGATCATTTGGATCTGGTGTCAGCTGTCAATAGTCATATGGTAAGATATAAAAATTTCTCTGTGTTAACAAAATTGCATTGTCTTTTATTATTTAACTTATATTTGAGGCTACTTATCTTTTTCCATCGCACGTTATGTGATGGTAAGTTTTATGTGATATTGGTGTTGCTACTTGATTTTCACTGGCTCGTTTTCCTTAGTTTTGTGCTTTCCCCATCTGCTGTCTTGTGTATGTATATCCGTCAAGGTGAACCATGTTCATTTGTAGTCTAGATAATTGGCAAACAAGGAGCAAAGCTTGAATGGTGAAGTTTGGAGAGTGCTTTCTATTCGTAACTCACATGATTGTACTGCAGAAATCTATTGCTTCTCTTGGACGTGGAATCCTTGCTATTGATGAATCAAATGCTACTTGTGGGAAGAGACTTGCTTCGATTGGCTTGGACAATACAGAAGCCAACCGCCAAGCATATAGACAACTTTTCCTGACCACTCCTGGGTTAGGTGAATATATTTCTGGGGCCATTCTGTTTGAGGAAACACTTTACCAGTCCACAACAGATGGAAAGAAGTTTGTGGATTGCTTGTGTGAAGACAAGATCATGCCTGGTATTAAAGTAGATAAGGTATTTATGTTTCAAATTATATCTTGTTTGTTTCTTGATTCTTTTGTTATATTTTTTTTGCACATATCCATCTTGTTTAGGATGAACTTTCTGATTGATTAAAATCTTATAATATTTAATATTGCTGCATCTTTTCTGTTCCCTTTTTAGGGATTGGTTCCATTACCTGGATCAAATAATGAATCTTGGTGCCAAGGTTTAGATGCACTACAACAAATTTCAATTACCCCGACGCTAAAAATATCATTTTCCGATGCTTAAAAGTATCGAAAAATTTTATCCCGATGCTTCTGCATGCGTCGCAATGGAAGGGGTGGAGACAAAAAATCCCGACGCTATAAAAAAGCATCGGGATGTGCCGACGCTTTAAACAGTCAGCAACTTTTAATATAGAAGTGTCGCGACTTTTACTTTTACCGACGCTTTAAAGCATCGGCAACATTATTTTTTTTTTATAAAAAAATAACAAACAAAGCGTTATTTCTCTTCCGCCGTTCTCTCTTTCCGTACCGCAGTGCCATTCCAATCCTCATCTACATGCCAAAGAATAATCAACTCCAATCAATACATCTCCCAACGGCAAACAGAGGAGAAAAAAATTAAAAAAAAAGAAACGTGGCCATTAATTAACTCACCATGAGATAACGAAGAAGGCAAGAAGGGAGACGGTGGCCGTGTACTTGTGGTAGGACGAGAAGGTCCAGGAGGCGGCGAATATTACGTAGATAGCCCCACTGCACACGCCGGAGAGGAAGCAATTCGCGCTGGTGATGTCCGAGTCCACCAACTCCGCCATCCCCTGCCTCTGGAATAGTCCTCATGTGCTCTGCGACACCACCACGAATCCCTTCCTCAACGCTGCAATCTAACATCCATAACGTTAGATATAATAATAATAATAAGAAGAAGAAGAGGTAAGTATAAATATATAATTATATATAGAATTGATGGATGGATTTGATTACGTGAATGTAGGCCAGCTGTTGCCGTAGAGGAAGATGGACTCCAGGACGTGGAGGCAGCAATGGGCGCAGGAGAAGAGGAGATTGAGGCTGCTGGGCGATGATGGAGAGAAACTAATGGACGAGACGAAGAGCGAGCCGAGGCAGGCGCTGCCGAGGTTGATGGAAAGGGCTTGGTGGAAGCAGAACTAGGTGTTGGACTGCATCCCTCGGAGGTAGTAGAGAGCTATGACTCTGCTGACGGTGAGGTTGACGACGTTCCGCATCACCTCGGCGGTCCAGGCCAGACTGAGGACCAAAGCGATGATGGTGAGGGAAGAGTAGTAGAAGTTGAGCACGCCGATGATGGCGAAGCACCAAAGGGACATCCAGAGGAAGCCAATGGTGAGCATGAGGTAGGCCAGGCCGTTGAGGCCTGGGAATTTGGCCGTGGGGAGGAGGGACAGGTGGAAGACCCGGGCGGTGAAGACGGTGCGGCAGTTGACCCAGTAGGCATACAATCCGGTGCCGATGGAGAAGCCAATGAGGGCAATGCCGAGGCCGATGGTGGGGGTGAGGGAGAAACAGAGGAGGAGGATGCCGACGGCCATGGTGAAGCTGAAAGTGGGCCAAAGCACGAAATGGACCATCACTTCTGGCCAAAACCGGACGGCCTTCTGCCAGGCCAGGGCCATTGCGAGCACCGCGGAGCCCTCGACGGGAGGGACCTAGAACTTGAGCACCCGCCGCTCCTTCGGGTGGTGTGTCCTCCTCCTCTCCGGCCGCTCCCCTCGTCTCCGTCGCTGTCCATGGCCGCCGTCTCCGCCACGTTCTTCCGGGCCTTCTCCTTCCCGCTCCGCTTGTACTCCGCCGGTGCCCGTCGCTCCATGGGTGCGAAACTACTGGACGACCGGAGGGCGAAGGAGGGGATTTGAGGAGACGATCATAGAGGACGAACAAAAGGTGAAAAGAAAAGGACAGGGGCCAATCTGAGGCCAGGAGTGGGAGGGAATTTTCATTTGGCGGTTGTGGTGAAAATTAAACAAAATTTTGATATGAGGCCAGAAGCGGGAGGGAATTACCCATTTGGCGCTTGAGGTGAAAATTGAAACAAAATTTCGATTCCGCCGCCAAAGAAAAAAAAAAAAACGATGCCGACGCTAAAAAGCATCGGCATCGGATTAGAAAATTACAATACCGACTTAAAAGCGTCGGCATCAAATAAATATCATGCCGACGCTAATAAGCGTCGTTAAAATTATTTTTTTTTCAACGCTTTCTACAAGCGTCGGTAATCTGAGAACACTTCCGACGCTTCATTCTAGCGTTGGGAAAATAGAGTTGTTAGGCTCACATTTTGTTGTAGTGATGGATTGGCCTTAAGATGTGCTGAATATTACAAACAAGGGGCTCGTTTTGCTAAGTGGTCAGTCTAACCCCATCTATAAAATAAGCTGACCAAGAAAAGTATCTCTATGGTTCTTTTTTCTTCTTATTGTTATCATGACTTCTATCTTTAGTGAGCTAGTAGCTAGCTTGGGTTTTATGCCTCTACAAGGATTCATTTTGTCATTTTGCTTACAGGCGAACAGTGGTTAGCATTCCTTGCGGTCCTTCTGCTTTGGCTGTTAAAGAGGCGGCATGGGGGCTTGCTCGTTATGCTGCAATTTCTCAGGTAGACAGGCTTCCTTTTCCAGCAGCAAATGCCTGATTTTCCTGGATTGTGGGGAAAAATGATGGTGGTTTTGCCCTTTTAAACCCATCATTCATGTGCTGTATTGATAACACTTAATATATCCCCTTTGAGTCCCTTGTTCTCAAGCAGTCAGTTACAAAAGTAGTTATTTTGCATGAATAGTGTACTCTGTTAGCTTCACCAGTATAAGTGGATGCTATGAAAACATTACAGTGCTAAATTGCTTCCAAAATGAAAATAAGTGTGCTAAATAGCCGCTTTTTGTCCATCACATGTTGTCCTCGCAAGTTACTCTGGTATGATTAATATGCATATACTCTCAAGTCAGACCATTTGAATTATTTAGTAGAGATGTTGCTAGATTAGTGGCTATTTTTGTCATGGTAGTATAGATCTTCCATGTAAGAACATTTTATCAGCATGACAAAAGGACGTAACCAAGGCATGGAATTCCCCCTTCTTGTTTTCCTTTTTAAAATATTGACTGTATCTTAATGAAGGAATGTGTGCAGCCATTGCCTGTCTGGTCATCCTTCATTGCCATACTGAGTACATTTTCAAGAATGATTGGTCATAGCTGGGGCTCATGTAGGTCACAAGTGGGTTTGAAACTGATTGGTTTGGTGCAAACACTAAATGCAGAAGATGAAAAGAAAGAGGCCTGTCAAAGTGGTGTGGCTGGGAAGGACCAGCAAAATAACAATTTTTCTTACAGCAAATGCTACCATCAAACATGGAAGAAAAACTATTCACCAAAAAAATATGGGAGACAAAAATTATTCAACCCAAAAAATATGGGAGAAAAACCATTTAAATTGAAATGCGAAAGAGATGACCTTAAAAGGATTGTATTGTATTATCTTTTCTTTTGACTTCTATAGAAAGAGAAATATATGATATAAGCAAGTGATCTAATATTTGCAACAAACTGAAAATATATTGGAAGTTATGTGGTGATAATATTTTTTACTGATTGTATCATATGTGGCAAAGTTCTTCCTAGGTATTTTACTTATTTGTTGAAGAGAATAATCAAGTATTATTCTGTTCTCAAGTTGATTACACATGCACACACTTTCTTCTTTTTTCTTTTTTAATTGAGTTAAAAGCAATAGTTTGAAAGTTTACCTCACTATGTTCTTTTATTCTTATGAAATTGTCTATATTATCAGTTAATGCATGCATGAATTCATATTTATTCTCCAATTTCTATGTTTCCATTGGATTAGTAATTTCGAAGTGCAAAATATGGTATAATTTGTGAATTAATTATTTGAATTTATTTTCTTTTCTCTAGATTACCATATTGGGGACATTAATGTGGAAATGTACAAATCTGAGATCAAAATTGTCATTTGATAAAATAAAAGGATTTAATTATAATTGGTTAATGGCAGGGGACTCTTATGGTGAAGAAGGGAAAAAAATGGGACCATTAGAGAATCTCTCTCACTTTTCATTCTACATTAGATCTTTCTTCTTTACTTCTGACCCATAATTTACACTATCAAGTTAAATGATTGTAGCCTGGGCAATGTTTATCTTCATGTTTTGCAGGATAATGGTTTGGTGCCAATTGTAGAACCTGAGATCCTACTTGATGGAGACCACTCAATGGAAAGGACACCGGAGGTGGCAGAAAATGTATGAGCAGAAGTTTTCTATTACTTGACCCAGAATAATGTGGTGTTCGAGGGAATCCTACTAAAACCTAGTATGGTGACCCCTGGTGCTGAACACAAAGAGAAGGCATCTCCTGAAACCATTGCTAAATATACACTCAAGATGTTGAACCGCAGGGTACCACCAGCAGTCCCTGGAATCATGGTAACTCCCTACTTGATTTTGCTATCAATTTTCTGTTATGGATTTGTTCTCTCTCCAGTTGAATATATATGTTGGCAAAACTCCAATCCTCGCTCCATTGGCATCGGATAAATCATGAGTATAATCTTGATCTGTATATATCCTTGTTTGCATACTGGATCCTGGAAAGTGATGATTGGAAACAGTGATCCTTGTCATTTAATTTTGGGCTGATTTATTTTTTTTTTTTTTGTGCATGGATGATGCTTGTTGCAATTAACAAGATGTTACTCCTACCAATGTTTTGTAGTTTTTGTCAGGAGGGCAGTCTGAGATGGAAGCAACTCTAAACTTGAATGCAATGAACCAAGGCCCTAACCCATGGCACGTCTCATTCTCATACGCACGAGCCCTCCAGAACACAGTCTTGAAGACATGGTAGGGGCGCCCAGAGAATGTAAAAGCTGCACAGAAAGCTCTCTTGGTCCGTGCCAAGGCCAACTCTCTAGCCCAGCTTGGTCGTTACTCTACAGAGGGTGAAAGCCAGGAGACCAAGAAAGGAATGTTCAAGAAAGGCTATACCTACTGAGGCACACCATCCGCACATCCTTACTTTCATCTTTCCTTTTGGGTAATGGATTCATATTTTGGAGACAGTTCTGCTTATTGTTGCTATTATTATAGAGATGGGCTTCCGAGGGGTCCTTGTTCAAGTACCTCTTGTCTTGTTTTGTATGATGTTGTTGAATAAGTGGTGATCGCAAGTTGGGCTGTACTTGTCTATACTTCATAGGATGACACTTACCGGTTATCATTATATAACCCCCCCCCCCCCCCAAAAAAAAAAAAAAAAAAAAAAAAAAGAAAAAAAAAGAAGATCCAGATTGAATAACCTTGCTTCTTGGTTAAGATGCAATTGGGGCACAGCTGTGGAGGGAATTTTTAACAATTATTAAAGCAATTGATGCTGTCAGAGCATAGTAGTTTCACACTTTTCTTCCTTTTTCAGTTTGTTGTCCGATCCTGATTCAATCTGTTTTTAGGTGGTAACTGATCACACACTGGAATGATAATCAGGCTCTCTCCCTGTTTGTGAAATATTAAGAGGCATTAGCCCAAATGGCATTTGCCATTTTCTATTTTTTCATGCAGGCACCCCATTTCAGTTGGTAGGAGAGAAGCTGAACAAGAAATTAAGTTCATATTGTTCAATTGTGCGATTAAAGGACTACAGATGGTTTAGCTGGGAAAAAGGTGGGTTTCTTGTATGGAAATTCTTAAATGCAATAGTTTAGGCTATCTATGTGTTGTTTTCATGATATTCGCTATAACTGTTTCACGGTGATTCTTATTGTATTATGTTATTTTAATGATCATAACAACCATTATTTTCTTTTTTTTTTAAAAAAGAAATCATTAATGCTTCTTTGTAATTATGATTTTTCTTATATTGTTAAAAATGTTGACAGATCCATTCCACCACAAAATTTTCATTTCATCATTATTGTGCTGTTAAAAGCGTTAAATGTTGTTTTAATGTTTGTAATGCCAAACTATCATTTTATTACGAAAAGATAGATTTTCAAACCAAGATGATTTCGGTTTGTGACATGTATGAACAATGGTGCTTACCGTAACCATTGATGGAGATGATTAGTGATTGCCGCAATCATTTTACTTGCCATATAAACTTAGAAAGCAAGGCTGCATTTATAAATTCAAAGTTGGAATTTTTTCAATGATGACCTACTATATTTCCTATAGTTGTTAGACCTGGCTTGGACATCAACCCGACCAAAGGCTCGGGTCATCGGATCACTGGTTCAACCGTTATTGAACCATCAGTTCAATTATTTTAATATAAAAATATTTATAATAATAAAAATTATTTTTTAATAAAATATTAATAAAAAATTAAGATCAACTAAAAGTGCATGATAATGAAAAAGTGTAAAATTCAGCTCTAGAATCAAGTTTAACTAGGGACTTAAGGTGCATTGAACCAACTCTAAACGGGCCAAGTTATTATTAAGAGAAAAAAATAAAACCCAAGAGCTAATCGTGCAAAGAAACTCCACGGCCCAATGACATTCCTATAAATAACCCCAAACCAAAGTGCACAAAATGCTCAGTAGCCCCCTCATTTTTCTTTTTTCTTTTTTTACTCAATATCCCCCCAAAATTACTCAATAGCCCCCCTAAATTTAGAAAATACCTAAACTATCCCTTCTCCCCTTCACCCCTTCGCCCCCATGAAATTTCTCAGCATTCCCCCTTCTGACAGCGCTCCCCTCTCGCTCATGGCAGCCCCCTCCTCCGGTGAGCTCTCCCTCCCTCCCTCCCCAGCAGTGGCCATCTTCCCCGGTGAGCTCTCCCTCCCTCGCTCGGCTCCGCCTCTCTCAACCGACTCCTCCACCTCCCTTAGCTGAGCTCCGCCTCCCTCCTCGGTGTTCGCCTTCCTCCAAGGCCTCCGCCCCTTTCCTCCTCCCTCCTTCGCTCCATATTTGGCCGAGTATCTGTTCGGCCCTGATTGGCCGAGCAAAGACTCCCTGTTTGGCCAAGTAGATCGAACAAACAGGATCTGTCCAGCCCAGCTGGCCCGAACAGATTCTCTCTGCTCGGCCCAACAGGCCGAACAGAAAAATTCTGTTTGTTCAGCCAAGTGTGGCCGAACAGAAGGAATCTGTTCAGCCCACTAGGGTCGAACATGTTGACTTAGTTCGGCCCTGTGTGGCCGAACATATTTGACCTGTTCGACCACACAGGGCCAAACAACTCACGAACGGAAAAAAAAAATTTGATTATGGGTTTATAAACCAACCTTTGCGACCGTAGAACCTTCCAAAATTGCTAGTTGCTTGTCCATTGCTCGATTATGGGTTGAAATATCTTCAACCAAGTTATAAATGGTCGGATCCGAGGCTGTTTTAATCCGGAGTGAGGGAGGAGGGGGGAGGGGTAGGGGAAGGGGGAGGGGGGGCCTGTTTTGACCTGGGGGGCTACTGAGCAAATAGGGATATTTTGGTCCAGATTTTTTAAGGCAAATATGTCCCTTTTTTAAGTGGTAGGGGGGGTGCTAAGTAAAAACAGCGGGCCAAATAGAATTTCCTAAGGGAGAATTCTCGAACCTTCACTAGGATTGGTCTGAAGGACTTCGGGACTTGGAAGATATTTTTTCCCCCGAGCCAAAAAAAAGAAACCAGTAGAAAATAATTAGATTTTGAGAACTTCATTCTCCTATAATAGGTCCAATTCCCAACCGCCCTTCTCCTGTCCCTCCTCGTGCGGACGTCTCTCTCCCTCCTTTCCCTACCTCTTGCGCCGATCCCCGGCCCTCCATGCAATAGATCTCTGGCGATGGACGCCGATGGGGCCGGATCTGATGGCTCCTGTTACTACTCTCTCCTTGGAATTCGAAGGAACACTTCCTTGTCCGATATCCGCACCACCTACCGCAAACTGAAAAATTATGTTTGGCAAGCCAAATCTTGGGAAGTGTAATGCCATTATCAGTCTTCCCCTGGCTCTTGTCCCGTTTGAGAGCATCGACGTCCCACTGGAAGAAGCTCAGAAGTCGAAGGGACAAAGGCTAAACCACGGAATTTGAAACGACATTCATTGATAAAATTAAACCCGCAACCCATCCTGTTTAGACCGGATTGACTAATTCACGAGCAGACCTAATGAATTAATCAAGTTATTTGGATAACTTGCGGATTCAATTTTATGTTAGAATTGGATCGGTTTGGCCTTCGAGTTCTAGTTTAATCAGTTTAATCGATCGATCTGATCTAATTTTAATAATTATAAATTATTTTTTATTTTTTATTTTTTTAAAAGAACATACGAGGGATTGCTTTTTTTTTTTTCTTTTCTCTCTCATATTATTATCTACAAGAATGGTCTAGTTTTAAGCTTTCAAATATTTTTGCCAATGGTCTAGTTTTAAGCTTTCATATATTTTTTCCCTTTGATGTAGCAAATATATTTTAATGCAAATGTACATTTTTTTTAGTGAATGAGGATTCTTGTTAAATGCTTAGTTAGAATTAAATGTACATATTGATTATTGTGACTGCACGTATTTTTATAGTGAACCAGCATACTTGGTAAGTGCCTGATGCATTTTCATGATATTATCAAATAGTTAAAAAGGCCCTCATTTAAAAATTTATAGAAAAAATTCATGGAGTAGGAATCTTTGTTGAAAAGTTTTCAAACTAAGTATCTGTGGTCTTGGATGGTTGAATTGGTGCGAGAAAGTCTTAAAAGGTCCAAAAGATATTTATGTTGAATTCTAGTAAGGGGATGGATTGGTTTAATGCGCTATCTTCCTATTCTCTAGTTTTATTGATCACAAATTAAAATCTAATTTTTTAGAATGCTACAACAGAGATCAAGGGGTAGACAGCCCATCGTAGTAGAACATAACTATAAGTTTATTCATGATCTTATCCCTTTTACATTGATCAGCTTTAAAAAAATGCAATTCTAAAAACCCCTCAGATCATGAGTAATATCTCTTGATACCAAAGAAAAGGAAATAAAGACCTTCTTGACTTAGAATGCTAAATTTTTTCTTTGAGTAGTATACCTAATTCACAATGTTTTTTTGAAGGCGTGAAGGAGTATGAAGAAAAATTTCAATACTCATTTAGCAAGAAATACTTTATTAAATGTGTAAATCACTACAAGAAAAATAAATTTAGCGACGGATTTTTCCGTAGCTAAAAGTATGAATTCCGTCGCTAATCTTATATAGCGACGGAATTGCGACAGATAAAATTCGTCTCAGAAATGCTCCTCGCAAATAGTTAGCGACGGAATTGAAATCCATCGCTAAAATTAGCGACCGAATTAGCGACGGAATAATTTCCATTACTAATTAGCGAGGGATATAATTCCGTTGCTAATTAGCAACTGATTAGTGACGAATTTATCATCCGTTTCTAATTAGTGAGGGATAAAAATCCATCACTAATTAGCGACGAAATAGCGACGGATTTGTCATCCATTTGTTAATTAGCGAGGGATATAATTCCGTTACTAAGTAGCGACGGATTTGTCATCCGTAGCTAATTAGCGATGGATTAGCGACGGATTTGTTATCCATCACTAATTATCGTTAATTTTTTTTAAATAATTTATTATTTTTATTTTATTTTATTTTTGTAAATTTAAAATTTAATTTATTGAAATACAATATAATACCAAAAAGAAGTCATGAAATATATATTAAAATATATTACAAACAATTTTTAACAATAAACTTCAAAACATGATTAATATCCAATAAAATTCAGTAATCAAAATATGGTTCTACATGCTATCAGAATGAGGTGAATCTCTCGGTAGAGCTGGAGCTGAAATATGGTCAGAACGAGTAAGCTCTGCTATCATCTGTCGCATCTCGAGTCGAAATTCTTCTCGCATCTGCTGTCTTTGTGTCTCCAGCATAATCTGAACATCCTCCTGCATTTCTTGTTTAATAGTAGCACGCAACTGCTCTATAGTAATATCCCGTGATGTGCTAGTGGAATGAAAGGAGGTACCAGCGTAGAAATGTGATGCCTTGGTGCCTATCCCGTATACACGCTGTTTTTTCTGGCCACCAGCTGCTTCTAAAAATATCTGCCTCAAATCTGGCTCACATGGCTCATTGGATCCCTCCACTGGCTGAGATGCAGTCTCTCTAAGGGCCTGCACTCGATCCTACAATACAAATTTAAGTATGAAAAATAAAAATTACATGAGATTAATCGAAAAAGCAAAAAAACAAATTTTTAAATATGAAAAATTATTAAGTTTGGTAAATACTTACTGCGACAGCCTTAGACCGCTGATCCACATACTCAATTCCTGATGCAGTTTTTCTAGTGTGTGTAGCCTCAAAAGTTCTATAGGATTTGGTTCACGTCCTAACTCTTTTGCCTGATCATAGAAAAAAAAATAAAGAAAATATATTAACTACAATATTACAAGCATATAATACACATGTAAATAAAAACAAAGACATTAACATACATTTTATAACCTTAATATATTAATAAATAACAAATTCAAATGAATTTATCATGATCAATATACCATCCGTACGCTACGCTCCACCATGGATATAGAACCCCCTGTATGTCGTGAGGGACCTGAACCTGAGCCGCCCGTCTCACTAAGTCTGTTCTTTGAGGCAATAGTAGATCGCTGCTTGAACTCAACAGTGGACCATTCTTTCTGCCAACTATCCCAAACATGTTCTGGAACTCGTGATGGTTTACTGCCAGATGCTCTCCACTTGCTCAAAGTGTCACTATAATGTGTAGCAGCCTGTTGTAACCATCTGCACTTGATTATACTCTCAAGCTCTGGATCCCAAGTAAATTCTTTCTGAAACAAAAATAAATAAAAACAATATATAAGACTAGGTGCAAGGCCCACTACATAATTAATACCCGTGCAAGGCCCACTACATAACCACATCAAACATAATTATCAACTTAAAATTGCTTCATCCGCATGGGTCCACATTAAAAATATGGTGATTATGTGGTCTCAAAATGCTAAGTAGGGCACATATCCAGCAACAGTACTAGGTGCACAGCATAAGCTGCTCAATAGTTCAAAATGGAGTTCATGCACAGAGACAAACATAATATACTAAGCAATTGTGTTCAAACAGTATTTAACATGTAACACTTCAATGCATGGTAACAGCTTGAAGAAGCAATAGGTTTAAGTTTTCCAATTGGCGTGCCAGGTCTCATCCAATTGTGTTCAAAAATCCCATTCCACACTTATTGCACTATTAGGAATCTTAACCTCCACAGAACTGTTCATAGTTGGATAACTGGAAGGGATACACCAAGTCAGTGGCCTTCCAACAACTATAAATATTACTTGATAAAGAATAAATTTGGAAGCTACTCTACCCAGTAGCAGTTTGTGGACCTGGGTAACCATAAGCTTCATGTACCTGTCCAGGACCCTGGGTTGAAAAAGAAAAGCGAATAAAATTCTCATTTTGGACTCCAGATTATCTTTATCAACCAAGATAATTAGAGACAAGACAAAAATGAATCAGTAAATAATACATTTCACACTAAACAATTGCACTTGAACAAGCAGAAGTCCCTATCTCAATCAAATCTAGCTCACAACTATCTGGAACTGGCTGCAAACAACCAATAAGAATCTACTTCAACAAGCAATCAGTTATCATTGTAAGGTATTAATTCCAAGATGACAATTTATGTTGGAGCTACTAATGACAGCTTAACGAAGTATGCACAACTGCAAGACGAGCAACAAAAGTAAAACAGAAGTTGAGGACTTACTAAATGTTAAATACACAACAAGAAAACATCAATCACTTAACATGTCTTGATGATTATTTGAAAGAAAAGCACAAAATTACAGCATTCAATTTTAACCCTGGTTATTTATACTCTTATTATCATTCAAGTGAAATAACAATTCAACCTTAAAATTTTGAAAACATCCTTTTTCCTTCCCTTCTTGGAGAGGCATTGATCTAAAACCAGGGAGCAGTGATAGCTCCTGAGCATGCTCAATGTAATTTAAATAAGTAGGATACCACAAAGGCAACATAGCCAGACTGATCAATTCAAACAATGATTTATTGGTTGAATACATTTATAGCTAACTTGTGAGCCACTATCTATTTCTATAACAAAAGGCTATCCTTTGGATAAAGAAGCTGCCCTGTATCGACCAGACAACCACTACAAAAGAGAAAACATGCATGATAACAAAAGGCTATCCTTTGGAGGCACAAGCAGCATTTTTATTATATCGTGAACCATTATTGGCTTTCAATACTAGCAAACTACCTCCAATTATCTATTTTTTACTTTCTCTAGTATTTCTTCTTTAATTTTTCATCACAAACAATGGATCATGAGAAGGGCATGCCCAGATCCAACAAGGCAGGATCCTTAACGCAACTTCTCTCAAAGAGAGTATAGAAAAAGAACGTTCTTCAGAGTTATGTTAAGTGGTGACTTGAACCTGGTGAGCTAGATGAAACCACGACGACTGAACCACTATTGTGACCAAGTCACAGTTTCCAAAATTGACTTGGGTCTAGCCATCAGCCCAAATTGACTAATGTCATTAATCCCTGTATTCTAGTAAACTTCATTAGAAGCCATGTATCTCATTAGCTTTTGTAGGCACGTCATCCCATTTTGAGGACCCATGAAAATAACATGAACTTCAAAATGCTCAAAATGTAGAGCACTGCTAAAAGCATTGACTCATTCAACTTAAGAATATTCCACAATCTTAGGCACAGTCTTAAGAATATTCCACAATCTTAGGCACAGTCTTAAGAAGGATTTTGGGATTTAACCTGAAACTCAAGCCAATAGAAGTCCTTCACGTCATTAGGCACAGTCTTCCATGCATGTCCTTTGTCACTCAAACGGAGCAAAAAAACGGGTGATAGCTGCAGAAGCCGCATGAGACTGAAGAAAACTCCCACTATGTATAAAACACAAATAAACCATACTTCAAACATTAGACTAAATGATGAATGGAATGATTGAAGAAATTATAATAGTAATATTACCTCCCAGGATCGAGATGAGTCGTCGTCTACCATTGGTCGACTCTGCCACCGATGCCTCAGATTGTACATGTAGGGCTGAACTAACTGGAGGAGATGATGTAGTAGGATGTGCTGTAGGAGATGATGTAGTAGGATGTGCTGTAGGAGATGCTGATGTAGAACCCCCTAAGATCGGCATATTTGCTGATGAGGAGCTGATGAGAAACTGCTATTTTGTATCGGTCGCTCTCCTCGGTTTGTAGAACCTCTGCCTCTGCCATGTAATATATCTCGAATGATGTGCGACCCATCTGCATATTAGTTACTCGGTAATATAAATACTATTAAAAGCAACAATGAACACAAATATCAATTGCTACTTAAAAAGAATAACAATAATAAAAGCAAGACTGATGTACAATTTTCAAACATATCTCAAGCGATTAAACATTGTTAATAGTACATAATACCAAAAAGAAAATGGCATCTTTGGTTTAAACATTATGCCTAATCACTATCATGATCGTTAGAATCCCACTCATCCTCATCAGTTTCTTCGTCATCAGCATGTGATTCAAATTGAAGCTCAGGCTCTTCTTCTTCTTCATTATCCTCTTCGATGTCAATATATGCAACTGTTGCATCAACCAAATTGTCACTTTCATCATTTTCAATATCTATATAATGACTATCAATGCCATCTTCTTGAAAGGCTGGTGATACATTGGAAAGTTGACTACTTGATATTGCTTGTGGAATTTCATATTTAGCTCTAGCTTAATTTTGCAAACAGCCAACCACTCACTTCTTTCGCGTCTGACACTTGGATATGCGATAAAATTCACCTGACATGCTTGAACTGCCATAACAAATGGCTCATACCTATTAAATCTACGTTTTTGATTCACCTCAACCAACTTATACTGTGGATGCACTTTTGTACCCATATTTGGCGTTGGATCAAACCACTCACACTTGAATAGCACAGTTCTCTTAATAGGTAATGCAGGGTACTCCAACTGCACAACTTCAACCAACCGACCATAATAGTCACATTCACTTGCACTGTAGTTTGAGCCTTTTATGCATACACCGCTGTTCATTGTAGCTTTATCAGATCCATACACTTCAGTGTGAAATTTGTATCCATTAACATAATAGCCTGAGTAAGACATAATTTTGGGTAATGGACCTTTTGCTAAGTCCTTTATGAACTGATTGGATATGTTGCTCAATGGATTGTATGCCTAAAACAAATGTCATGAATTGTGTAAGCTAACAATAAAGCAGAATTATTGTTAATTGTCAAAATAAAATGATTGAAAGAAAATCGGTACTCACATATTTATTAAACCAAATTCGGAATTCTTTTTCAAGTTTAGCATCAATCTCTGAGTGGTAATGTTTGGTAGAGTTTGTGTCAGCTCTTCAATATAAACTCTTCAAGATACAATAACAAGCATCAATTAATTTTTTAATTTACCCAATGCTCTAATGAAAAATGTTAACATTTATTAGGAGTTTATGACTTACTTAATAAAAGGTTCCACTTCAGTGGAATTTAGAAGAATGTATGATTGTGCAGCAGCATATTCTTCCTCTGTTAAAAATCGGGATTTACTCTTTCCAAAGGCTCGACCTGGTTGTGTGAATATGGATAAATTGCCCTCATATTCTTCTCCCCTATATTGACCACCGTCATCATTTCGTGGCACTTTTCGATGCCTTGTATTCACATGGTCCTCAAAATAGTGAGAACAAAATAATGAAGCTTCTTCTACCAAATAAGCATTAGATATTGAACCTTCAACTCTAGCTTTATTTCGGAATTATTTTTCAACCGTCGAAGGTACCTAAGAGCATTAGATATTATTAGCCAATAGCAGTAATAATGGTATGCATTCAATAAGTTATCATATATTACCTTTCGAAAGGATAATCCATCGGTATTGCACTGGACCTGCTATTCTGGCTTCATATGGCAAGTGTATCGGTAGATGTTCCATAGAATCAAAGAAGCTTGGAGGAAATATACGCTCAAGCTTACAAAGAATAATAGGAATCTCTTCTTCAAGCCGTGCCATATCATCATTGGTTATAACAACAGATGTTAAATCCTTAAAGAACAGGCTTAATTCTGTTAATGCCTTCCAAACATTGTTTGGAAGTAGTTCACGAAATGCAATAGGTATTAAACGCTGCATAAACACATGGCAATCATGGCTTTTCATCCCAAACAACTTAAGTTTCCTCGTATCAACACATCTAGCCATATTTGACATATAACCATCGGGGAATCTCACATTTCTTAGCCATTCACACAAGACTGATTTTGATTGATTATCTAGTGTGTAACAAGCTTAGGATATTTTTCCCCTATAGAATCTCGTTCCAATTCTGGCCGACGACAGTATGCATTCAACTCTTTTCGAGATTTGTATGTGTCTTTTGTTTTTCCATCAACATTCATAACAGTGTTAAACACATTGTCAAATACATTTTTTTCAATATGCATTACATCTAAGTTATGCCGAATTAGAAGCGTACTCCAATAAGGCAAATCCCAAAAGATACTTCTCTTCCTCCAACCACATTGCTTGCAAATAGGGCCATTAGTTACTTGGCATCCTGTTCTGTTACCTTCTTCAACCCAACTGATCAATCTCAAATAATATTTCACTTCCAGATCTAATAGGGGGTGCTTCTTTAGTCACTATCTTATTCTTCATGAATGATGTTCTGTTCCATCGGAATGGATGGTCTTGAGGTAAGAACTTACGGTGGTTGTCAAACCATGACTGTTTTCTACTCTCTGAAAGAGTAAATGCATCTGTCTGATTCATACAATAAGGACAAGCTAATCTTCCAGCAGTACTCCATCCAGACAACATCGCATATGCAGAAAGTCACTAATTGTCCACATAAGAGCAGCACGCATTTGAAAATTTGTTTCATTGAAATATCATAAGTCAGCACACCATCAAGCCATAAATGATTAAGTTCTGATATCAGTGGTTGTAAGTAAACATCCAACTTATCCTTAGGATTAGTTGGCCCAGGAATCAATACATTAAGAACATGTAAGCATCCTTCATACACAACCAAGGTGGCAAATTATACGGAGTCACAATAACTGGCCAAGAAGAATATTGTTGTCCAGATTGCCCAAATGGTTGAAAACCATCAGTAGAAAGACCCAATCGAACATTTCGAGTCTCTAATGCAAATTCTGAATGGTTATCATTAAAATGTTGCCATGCAGGGGAATCGGAAGGGTGGCACATAACTCCATCTTCAATTTTATGCTCAGCATGCCACCTCATTTCCGCTGCTGTAGCATTCGAAGCAAACAATCTTTGCAATCTAGGAGTGAGAGGAAAGTAGTACATCTTTTTATCCGAAATCACTGATTTGCTACCTCGACGTTGCCTCTTGTACGAGGATGACCACAAAACTTACATGTAATCAACATTCTATTTTCACCCAGTATATCATGCATCCATTTTTACACAGTCAATCTTTTCAACCGGAAGACCCATTCCTTCTACTAACTGCTTTGTTCTATAAAAGTTTTCAGAATCAGACTTCCTTCAGGAGTAATCTCTTTCATTAATCGAACCATGTCATCAAAATTATGTTCAGACATATGGTGTTCTGACTTCATATGCATCAATTGAGCAACAAATGATAACTGTGAATGACTTCTACATCCAGGGTATAAATCCTCATCTGCAGCCCTAAGCATATCATAAACTCTGGGCCTCTGGATTCGGTGTTTCTTCCATGTAAGTTGGATTTAATGCATGACCAGCTGCATCCATAACCATGGAATGGTACCGATTGGATGATTCTGCATGATCAATTACAGCAGAACCTTCATTCATATCATTGACATTGTAATTCAAGTTAACCCCAAAGATTGTTCCCCATGTAAAGTCCAATAATAATAATTCGGTACAAAACCATTTCTATACAAATGCAACTTAACTGTATTCACTTCATGAAACATGCGATTCTGACACTTGCGATGGTTAACATGGACACCTTATCCTATCATTGTCCATCATTTCTGGATGACTGCATGCAAATTCTATGAATTGTCTCATACCAGTCATGAACTCTGGATTCAAAAGGCCATCTTTCAACCGTTTATACATCCACTGACGATTTGGTCTCATTTTTTATATATAATGAGAACTGAAACAGTGAACATATATAGATTAGTATTTTAAACTGAGTTTTCCTAAATATGAAATAGTTAATATTTACATATATAACGACTAATTGGAATGGTAGCACAACTTGTCTCAAATCCAAATTTCTAACAAATAATAAAGAAACAAAAATCAACCGACTAGCTTATGAAATCAACTATCGACTCCACCATCCAACCTATTTAAAAAAAATCTTAACAAAATAGAGCAATAAAAAAATAACAATAAAAGAAAGTAAAGAGAAGGAATTAAAGTAAATAAGATCCAGAAAAGGAAAAAAAATCATACCAAGGATCAGAGAGGTGGCGAAATCCTTCTGCAATCACTGGTGCTGCTACTCTTCCCTTTCTGGCTCCGAAAGATGAAAACTAAAGAGTGACACTCACACCCTAGCAGACAGCAAAATTGCATCAACACTCTCCAATTCAAATCAAAAGGAAAAAAGAAAAAACTTTTAGAAAACTGACAGCCAGCTTGTTAGAACTCTTTCGCTTTGTTAAACGATAACTTTTAGAAAACTGAGATAGATTATAAAATTTAGAATGTCTATTTTGCAACTTTATATGTCACAATGCAGTCAATGTTCAGTTCCTTGAGGTATATGTCCTTTTATTTGAAGTATTTTACCTATAGAATTTTAATAGGCCAAAGCAATCTAACTTATCTACCTATTTAGGGAATGGAGTTAAGATAAAAAAAATGAAGGATTCACCTCTGTTAAGCACATTGACCCTTTTGATTAGTGAAGTATATAGATCGGAGATTAGACATGCAAATAATAGTAGCTAGAAGGAACAATAGAACTAAGAGGTAACAAAAGAAACTTACGGACTTGAGCTCAAGTTGCTGCCAAATGTCAAGTGCATGACAACATGCATTTTGTTTTTCTTGATCGATTATCTCATCCTCATTGTGCAGTTGTGGCACAGGCTGTTGCAAGGTAGATCAGATTCTGACATTTTTTTGCTTCTTGCAGAAACGTGGTCGAGATGAAGCTGATGAGATTAGAAGAGACCCAATAGATATGCTAAGAGAAGTTGGAGAAGTGGGCAAGGGGTTTGTGAAGAGTGCATCTTCTCAAGGCTCCAAGGCTCCGGAGCTAATCTTATATTCTTCCCACAATAGTGGTTATATTATTTTGTTAGTTCCTGTGCATTGAGAGAGCCAGACATGCTTCAGGGAGGTATCTATTTGGTTGGGTGAAGAGTGCCAATATCACAAAGCTTGAAGCGGTCCGAATTTAATCTTGCAATCATTCCCAATGATGGGATCCCTATTTTGCTTGTCATATCTAGTATTTGTTGTGTAATGTGATTGTATGTATTCTCATTGATCAAGGGTATAATAAATACCAAAAATCCTTTTTAACCCAAACAATTGGCAAGTTATGAGTTTGTAGTTGTATCCTTAACTGGAGCTGGTCTTAAATTAGTTTACTGAATGCTCACATTTGATGCATGTGTAGAAATTAATGCTGACTTATTACCCCATCTAAACCTCAAAACCTGATGTGTGAGTAGGTGACCAGTGATTTACCAGTTTATTTCTATGTTCGTTTTATTATGAACTGTGGTAAATAAATGATCTAGAAGATTGAACTTGCTTGAACTTCTTGTGATTAAAGCTTGCATCCTCTGTTTGCAGTTGGCTCAGTGTAATGCTGCAGGGGTATTGTATCTGGCACAAGGGTGCTTCGCTTAAAGCTGTGTGCGTGTGGATATTTAACTTCTGATGCTAGATTTAAACATGATTATAACTGCAGCAGACTACAGACAGGTCAAAAGATGTTTCCTAGATTAGATGGTCAATATTTTCTCATAAAAAGGGTCAGTGCCACTTTGCCAGTGCCTCTGTGCAAGATTGTGATTTTGTTCTCATGGCTTTACATGAGGATTATACATGAAGGGTGAGCTGCAGTGAGCTTTCTACTTGTGACCAGTATTTGGGTGCTGGAGCTGTTCGCTTGATCAACACAAAACCAAGCTGTGCTCTTAATAAAAACTTATTCTTCCAAGATCGCCCTAGGATACTTTGGGATTTGATATGCTAATCAACCAAATGATCGCNGGCACAAGGGTGCTTCGCTTAAAGCTGGTGCGTTGTGGATATTTTAACTTCTGATGCTAGATTTTAAACATGATTTAACTGCAGCAGACTACAGACAGGTCAAAAGATGTTTCTTAGATTAGATGGTCAATATTTTCTCATAAAAAGGGTCAGTGCCACTTTGCCAGTGCCTCTGTGCAAGATTATGTGATTTGTGTTCTCATGGCTTTACATGAGGATTATACATGAAGGGTGAGCTGCAGTGAGCTTTCTACTTGTGACCAGTTAGTTGGGTGCTGGAACTGTTCGCTTGATCAACACAAAACCAAGCTGTGCTTCTTAATAAAAACTTATTCTTCCAAGATCGCCCTAGGATACTTTGGGATTTGATATGCTAATCAACCCCAAATGATCGCCCTAGGAGATTTGTTCAGGAAATCAATCCAGGATTGTTTATAACATAACAAGTAGTTCTTGCACCGACCCTCTTCCATCCTTTTTTTAAGGCATTTCTATAAACACTGGAAAGCCAAGATTTCTACAACACAAAGAACCAAGCCAATAGAAAATAAGAACATGAGAATGGAAGTTTACCAACCTTGAATCGGTGATCAACCGAAGGAGGAAGGTTCAACCCTTCCTAGGGTTGAGGTTTCATCAAGGAGGGAGACGAGCCACCGATTTATTTATTCACCGAGCTTTGGAGGCGAGGATGACCGCGGTGCGATACATGGCGGAGAAGAGAAGGATTGGAGAGATGAGCGCAATGGATTGGAAGAGAGGCGGAAAATGGGGCTGGGTGGGAAGGGCGGTTTGAGGGGAAAGAACGAAAAAAAAAAAAAAAAAACCCTAGCCGCCTGCGGAATGAGTCTGGACGCGCGGGGTAGAAAGAAAAAAAAATAAGAAAACTTAGGGAGTAAAAAAAACTGGGGCTGGGTGGGAAGGGCGGTTTGAGGGGAAAGAACGAAAAAAAAAAAAAACCCTAGCCGCCTGCGGAATGAGTCTGGACGCGCGGGTAGAAAAAAAAAAAATAAGAAAAACTTAGGGAGTAAAAAAACTGTAGCGACGGAACGTTTCCGTCGCTACTGTTAAACACAGTTTAAAAAAAATCTTAGCGACGGAAAACGTTTTCCGTCGCTACTATTTAAAACACAGTTAAAAAAAAACCGAGCCGCCTGCGGAACTTAGGGAGTAAAAAAACTGTAGCGACGGAACGTTTTCCGTCGCTACTGTTAAACCAGTTTAAAAAAAAATTTAGCGACGGAAAACGTTTCCGTCGCTACTATTTAAAATACAGTTTAAAAAAATCTTAGCGACAGAAAACGTTTTCCGTCGCTACTATTTAAAATACAGTTTAAAAAAAACCGTAGCGACGGAAAACAAACGCAGTTTAAAAAAACCGTAGCGACGGAAAACATTTTTCGTCGCTACTGTTCAAAATGCATTTTAGAAAAAAATATAAACGTAGCAACGGCAAATTTCCGAAGCTACTGTTCTAGTTTTTTAAAAATATAGCAACGGAATTTTCCGTCGCTACTATTTTGAAATAAGAGTTTAAAAAATTATAGCAACAGAATTTTTCCGTCGCTACTATTTTGAAATAGAGTTTAAAAATTATAGCGACGGAATATTTCCGTCGCTAAAATAGCAACAGAAATTTTCGTCGCTAGAAGAGATAAAAAATTGATCTAACAAATAGCGATGGAAAAAATCCGTCGCGAAGTTTAGCGACGGATATATTCCATCACTAATTTGATGCAAAATATTTTGTTAGGACGGAATTGTTCGTCGCTAAAATAATATTTTTTATTATTTTCACTCACTGATCCGTCGCTGATCCGAAGTTATTTGCTACGAATGGAGATACGTCGCTACAATCCGTCGCTATTATTGGCGAAGAAATTTTCTCTCGCTAATTTGATGCTAAAATTTTTTTTAGTGACGGAAACTATTCGTCGCTAAAATAATAATTTTTTTATTATTTTTACTCGCTGATCCGTCGCTATTCTGAAGCTATTTGCTACGAATGTAGATCTGTCGCTAAGTTTCGTCGCTATTTTGTTCTTCTCTTGTAGTGGTAGAGGGCTACCCCAATGCCTCTCGCGTCAGGATTGTTTTGTAGGTTCGTCTAGAAGGAAGTCCACTCTGAAGCTTGATCATATCTGAGTCGAAGAATAGATTTTAACAGCAACCGTACGTAAACTTATTGAAGAATATCTGTTAATTATAAGATTATTATAGAAATGTTATTACCAAAAACCAGTTGTTACTGGTTTGGGTTGATTCTATGAATGCTTGGTTTCCATTATTTTGGTTGATGGATATCAAAATGTCTGACTAATATCAAATCCAACAGATAATCTGATATTAGATCCTCATTCTCCACAGTGCTCGAGAATCTTGTGTACCGGAAAGTCCTGGATGAGATCAGAGTCAGATCTGACGTCGAACTAGATGTGAAAGATGGATAAGCGGTGATGCCAAGGTAAGCCTGTAACTGATGGGCAGGTTGCACGCGAACTTTATCCGGAGACGTTATTCTCGAGCTTAACAATTTAAGCCATCTAGTAGGAAGCGGCACTGCAGTAAACTCAATTATAGGATTCAAGTTTCATACTTAATCATTGGATTTGGCGTCCATTTCATAAGCTTTTACTAGTGGAATGCTGCGTCTAATTTGCGGCGGATGCCGTCGCAGACGCCAGCTAGTGGGGGGGTAATTTCGTTTATCCTAGTCGGCAACGTATGGTCCTTATCCAGGCCGCCGCCTTTCGGCTTGTTTTTGGGGGCGGCGGTGAGAGGCGGCGGCGGGAAGAAATGTTTTTTATTATTTATTCTGCTTTAAATGAGAGAGAAGGAAACCAATCAACGTAATAGCTAAGTCTAGTTAGTGCCAAGGGGAATATTTTTTTTGCAGACTGATTGCTCGAGTCGTTTTTATAACCGGTGCATTTTTGCACCGGTTTTACGGTTAAGGGATGGGTTTAAAAGATATTGCAAGGGAGGTGTTAAAGGGAAAAATGCCATTTCAAATGGCGTTTTCCGGTGCCATTTCGACTCCCAAACCTCGGTCATGTCAGCTCTGGAGCTGACATGGAAAACCATGAAATCGCCACATGGTGTGGCGATTTCACAAGAAGTGAAATCGCCACATCATGTGGCGATTTCACTTGGGTGAAGTCGAGATGTGGCGACTTCACTGTGTGAAGTCGCCACATGATGTGGCGTTTTTCTCCCAGGCTTTAAAATCCCGCGGCTGCCCTCTTCTTCCTCCTTCTTTCTCCCAGCCGGACGCCTTTTTCTTCCTCCTTCTCCCAGCCGTCCGAAATTTTCTTCCTCCTCTTCTCTCTGCTACCGGATCTGCCGGATCTGCCGGATCTTCTTCCTCCTCTTCTCTCTTGCTGCATTTGCTCCCGGTATATTTTACAAGTAAGCTGCCATCCACCTTCTTCCTCCTCTCTTGTGCCAATCCAGTGTTGTGTGCTCTTAGTGGATACCGGCATGGCATATTATGTGCTGGCTGGCACGAACTGGTACGGGCTATCAGTCAAAATCCTAGAAGGTTTACTTTTGTTTTTTTTTCTTCCACATTTTAGGATCCTTTGTCAAGAATTTTTGGACTGCAATTTGGTCCTGTTTTTGCTTTATTTATATGTTACTGAACTTTCCCATTACAAATCCATGCCTACACATTGGCTCCCTGATAGTTTTTGATAATAGAAAATCTTATTTTAGATTAGTTTATATAATACTTGTGATGCATGCTTAATATATCAGAATACTATTCTGGGTGTTATCTGGTGCTGAATGACAACTATTAGCTGATTGTAGTTTTGTTTCTTCACTAATATTAATATTATACTTGCCTCGCCATATCAACAGTGACAGTTGCCATACATCTGTTGTTGACTATCATAGAAGCTGTCCAAATTGTTCTTATGATCTTTGCATAGATGTTAAGTTGTTTACCTTATGCTAATTAAATTACATTTATAGGGGTGCACAAGGGTATTAATGTAGAAGTGTTTTATAAACACATTGATGCAATGAGATATACCCTCAGCTAATAGTTCTTTTACCTTGTTATGTCAGACATGGCTCATAATGTCTTAGATTCAGGGCCTCGTGATCCTACTGTTCTAACTTTGCAAGAGATGCATAGATCAACGAATATATTTCAGGGCGAGGTATGTATTATTGATCGACAGTCCTTAAATAATTGACATTTGTTTATGTTAATGCGGATGTATCATTTAATTTATTTTTTGTCAGGAGTTACCGGTTCTTAGATGTCGTCGTCATGACGCACGTATATGGAGAGAGACACCGGGAATGTCGCACCCACGAGTACAATATTATTTAGATCATGTCGGCATGTTTGGCATATATAGGATTGGCCAGATTCGACTGGATGTTGGTCTTATTTCTGCACTAGTAGAGAGATGGCGTCAAGAGACCCACACATTCCATCTACCTTTTGGTGAGGCGACCATTACATTACAGGATGTGAGTATTTTGAGTAGCCTTCGGATTGATGGTTCTGCTGTTACTGGGTTAGATCCTCGCCATACTATTCCGGAGTGGCAGGCTATATTTGGGAGGCTATTTGGTGTTGAGCCTCCTGTCGAAGCATTTCCAAAAGGTCGTTTTCGATTGGCATTCTTCGATCAATTCTATCGCGACCTTCACTTGGACGAAGATGTGGATGATGAGGTTATCCAGCAGTTCGTGAGGGGACAACTTCTTCGAATCATTGGTGGAGTTATTCTTCCAGATACCTCTGGTAATTTA
Source organism: Calamus simplicifolius (assembly GCA_900491605.1). Classification (NCBI taxonomy): domain Eukaryota; kingdom Viridiplantae; phylum Streptophyta; class Magnoliopsida; order Arecales; family Arecaceae; genus Calamus; species Calamus simplicifolius. Next base: position 718,295 of record UESW01004489.1, read on the forward strand.
GTTAAGTTGATGTATGTGCCATTTCTGGAAGACTTGGAGGCATTTGCCGCTCTTAGCTGGGGTTCGGCAACGCTGGCTGGTTTATATAGAGCACTGTGTCGAGCTACGAGCCCTACTCAGTCTGATATCGGAGGATATCTTCCATTGCTACAGGTAAACACTTTATTCTAATGTTTGAGATCGAGGTAATTTTTATTGTTAATTAACATTTTGAATTATCCAAACATGCAGATTTGGGCATGGGAACGATTTCCTATTTTCCATCCCACGAGACTCGAGATTCCGGAGGCGAGACCTTCGGATGCTGATGATGATTGGCACTTAGGTGCACCGTGGGGGTTTAGATGGCACGTTAGATATAACATGAAAAATATTCCAACGCATACACTACGTGCTTATAGGGACCAGTTGGATGTGTTGGATGATAGTGAGCAACGGGTATGTCATTTTGCAATATGGAATTCAATTATATCGATTCATTATGTTGTTAAGGTTTAATTAGATATTTTCTATGCAGTTCTTATGGTGTCCTTACTCGGCAGCAGTTATCTCTATTTTACCTCCAAGCTGCTTGGTAAGTTCGGATATTTGGATGGCACGGATCCCGCTGATATGTTTTGATGTAGTTGAGTGGCATTTGCCGGACCGGGTGCTTCGTCAATTTGGATGTCGGCAATCGATTCCATGTCCGTGCGATACTTCAACACATCTTCATCAGATTGATAGACGAGGGAGGTCAAATGCATCATGGGACGCTGTGCACGGGAGCTATATTCAAACATGGAATGCACGGCGTCAGCATCTGATTATGGGAGAGCCTATAGTAGCAGGACTCCCATGCACACCCGATTATATGGCTTGGTTTAGGAGCATCACTCGAATATGTGTAGGCCGTTCTGAGTACAGTACAAGGGGCTACGAAGGGGAAGGCACTTCATTTGAGTTTCTGGTACTATTTTATAAATTTGTTTGGGTCTCTTTTTCTTTCAACTTCATAAGCTTTCATATAAATTCTTGTTGTCATATTATATGCAGCATGAGAGGTTTCAACAACTGACAGTTGAGCTCGAGCGGGCTGTAGCCGCCCCAGTGGACGATGAGCGGCTAAATATTTTGAGAAGCGCGACGGCAATGGCTCATGGTACATTGTCAGTGGTCGGGCATCGGCATGTTCGTAGCACAGCTACTTCAACACTGTACCCGGAGGTCCCGGAGTCCACACGAGCCGATGTTGATCAGATGATGGAGACATTTCACTATACCCCATCGCCTTCTTACATGCGTTCTCCATTACCACACGAGTATTCGCAGAGGAGGGACGCCGGGGAGGGTACGGACATTGCCGAGATCTGTCGCATTGATGACATTGTTGATGCGGACATTGCCGAGATCTGTGAGGATGCTGATGTCTCCCAGTCACACTTGGACGCTGCTATGCATGATGTTTCCATCCTACCTTGATACCGACGCAAGAGGGGGTATCTCAGGTGATTGATGAGGATCCCATACCATTGGCGACATATAGGCGACGGACTGGACGCATTCGCCGACCTCCTAGACGAGGATGTGGAACCTAGGTTTAATAGATTTTTGTACTTTAACTAACTGATGTAAAAGTTCTATTTTGAAATGTATCTGGAAATTTTAATTTTTATAAGAATGTGTTGTTGAAATGTATTATCTTTTTGTCATGAACGGCATTTACTTTCGTTGCGCTTGGTAAGTTTTAGTGGAGTTTCATTCAACTTTCGATCGAGTTTCGGTCGAGTATCGATCGAGTTTCAGTCGAGTTTCGATCAAGTTTCGGTCGAGTTTTGTTTCGCTCAAGATTCGGTTGAGTTTCGGTCGACTTGTTTGTTTTTTTCATTTTCAGCATAATGTAAGTCAGTTGGTTTCCTTTTAATTCGCTCTAATTTAAAATTTTTTTCCCCTATTGGAATTCATTATTTTGGATGTGATTGTTGTTATTTTGCAGGCTGAATGATCAGTTCACGGGTGGAGAGAAAATCGCCACTTGGAGTGGCGATTTTGAAATCGTGGCGATTTCAAATTTCCAAATGGCGATTTCGATTGAAATCGCCGCCTTGAAATCGCCAAATGGCGATTTCAGAGGCTTGAAATCGCCATTCCAAATGGCGATTTCAGAGGTTGAAATCGCCATTCCAAATGGCGATTTCTCAGATGAAATCGGCACTTGTATTGGCGATTTCAGCCCTGAAATCGCCAATCCAAGTGGCGATTTTCTCACAGTTCCAAACAGAGGGCACATCCTTTGGGGCACTTCAAATTCAGCAAACCCACCCCAACCCTCCCCCCACGGAACACATTTCAGTCTGAAATTTTTTGTGCATTTCCCTGACGCCCAATTGCGAAATAGACATATATCAATCGTAAATCGAAACTCGACCGAAACTCAACCGAAACTCAATCGAAACTCAATCGAAACTCGACCGAAACGTTACCGAAACTCAATCAAAAAAGACCGAAACTCAATAGAAAGTCACATCATCAAATGCTAATCATTAAAAAAATGCATCCATAATTCTTTGATCATAGGCACATTTACGTCATTAATGCAGCAATATATAGTCTTGTTCCGGAGAGAAGTACATAGGCACAGGCACAAAAATGACAGTTTTACTTCAAGAGTACATAAATTTACGATCCTGAAGGACCACCAGTTACATTATGACAACGGCGTCTTGAATGACCCGTTTGCTTGCAAATAGAACATCGAGTCGTTCTTCTAGGCTGAACCTCGTCCATCTCGTTGCGGATCCGAGTTGACTTTGGCTTTCCTCTTTTCTTCGGCCTAAGACGACCCCGATCAGGTAAGCACGTGATCGGTGTTTGCAACCAGTAGTCTTCATGTGGAACCGGATTGAACTCTCCACCCCATGCAGAAATGTAGGAGCGAATACTATATACTTCATCAACAAAATCCGCTGAGTCCATGCCAATCTCCTGGCACACTGCTAACACATGTGTACATGGATATTTATATAGTGTCCACTTCCCACATGAACAATTACGGTCACTAAGAGAAACAGTCTGAACGTTGCCTCCACCCCTGAGAGCTTCACTGAACCTCCTAGTCACGACCTCATAAGTAGCTCTTTGCATGTTGTATCTCGTTACTCTATGCTCATTAGCTTTGGCCTGACCTTCAGCAACCTTAATCGAAATCTGAGGAGTGAAAAGGTTGTTAGGGTTCTCTTGTACATACCTTAAGGCTTCTGCGCGTCTGGTGTTGAAGTATTTAACGAGACGACGAAATGTCATCTGTACACACGCAGTAATTGGCACATTTCTAGCTCCCCTCAACACGCAATTAAAAACCTCCGAGAGATTGGTTGTCAATGTTCCGTAGCGAAAGCCCCCATCATGTACCAATGTCCACTTCTCCGGCTCTAAGTCCGATAGCCAAGACCAAGCTTCTGCATTGATTGTTTTAATCCTTTCCATAAGAAAGTTAAACTTCCGAAGCTGATGTTCACTCCCTGCTTTCCAGACTGCTCTTTTCAACTGAACATTTGAGAATCTCGAGTTAAAATTACTGCAAACATGTCTCAAACAATATCGATGATAAGCTCTTGGTGGAGCCCATCCAATTAGATTATCAGCTATGGCACTCAGTATACCTGGGTGTCGGTCAGATATAAGACAAATGCCATTTCTATCTTTCACAACATGCCTCCTAAGCCTCAGCAAAAACCAGCTCCAGCTAGCTGTACACTCTTCATCAACAATTGCATAGGCCAGTGGAAATATCCTATTATCAGCATCAGTGCCTGTCGCAATCAGCATCTTCCCCCGGTACTTTCCATAAAGATGTGTTCCATCTATAGAAATCACCGGGCGACAATACCGAAACCCCTCAACAGATGGTTGAAATGCCCAGAATACATAATTCAGGACACGTTCAGATGAACTTGCTTCACTGTAGAAATCCCAACATACAACTGTTCCAGGGTTAGCATTCTGCAGTGCAAGCATGTATCTAGGAAGCTTTGCATATGATGGTTCCCACTCACCAAATATATCAATCAATGCCCTCTGCTTTCCACGCCATGCTTTCGAATATGACACTGTATAGTGAAATTGTTCTGCAATGGTTGCTATAATAGCTTCAATATTCACACTTGGATCTTTCTCCACAATGTGTCGAACAGCATAGCTAATAACTCGAGAAGTAATATGTTTGTTATCCCGAGTTAAATTACTGAATAAACAAGTGTGCGGCCCTTCATACCTTGTGATCTCAAAAAAACCATGCTTCTTCAACTTAGTAGCACGCAACCTCCACGGACACCGTTGGGTAGTACTTGAAGAGGCACATCTCACAGACCAGAACAGTTTTTTCGACTCCACCACATTATATGTGCGATGCTTCTTGATGTGATACATGTCACATGCTCTTTTGAGTTCATCTTTACTATTAAATAATAATCCTTTAGCAAACTCAGTAATTGATGGATCCCAAAATTGGGAGTTGAAGGGTAACTCTCTCGGAGTACTAACACATCCACCATCATGCAAATTCAACTCATCATAAAATTCTGGAACTTGTTCATCTGCAAAGGCTTGGTGATCATGTACCTGGGTTGGAATATGTTCTGGTTGACTATATGTAGGATTGGAACTAAAGCCCGTCTCATGAACTATATCATCTCCATATGACTCTTCATCTTCATTTGACTCTTCATCTGAGTTATCATGTTCAGGCCAATAGTCATCATCTGCACTCTCGTCTGACTCCATTCCCCGACTATCCATATTACACTGACTGTTTATCACATCATCACTCTGCAATGATGGCATAAATTCCTCAATCATTGGAAAATCAGCAGGAGTCCTAACTTGTTCCTGCTGCTGGGCTATAGGAGAACTGTTATAAACATTCTCTATATGACCAACAATATATGGCTCTGCAACATTATCCCTTAAAACATAGACTTCAATACACCGATATTCAGGATACTTCGAGGGAAATGTCAACATGTGCTCCACATCGTCGTCGTCCTCAATTGGAAGAAGCACATATTTTTGATTCAATGTCGGAGATCTCCACATCAATCTGATGACATATCTCTGTACTGAAATTGTTAGAGCTGTATGTACTTGATCAACTAACTCAGCAAAGCGTGTTCCCGTGCTCAATTTCAAACATTTACGTGGAGGTTGATTATAATGTATCCCTTCTTGGCCGCCATGTTCAATTGATCCATCATAATATAACAAAACACGTACAGTTTCCATCTGAAATAAAGGGTGATAATAAATTTATCAAGCCTCTTATGTATACGCCTATAAATCCATCATAATATATAACTTTAAATGTTATTTTATCATCTATATGATCAATAAAATCAGCATCTGAGTAACTAGTTGCATTTACTTTAATAGCCTAGCACATTAAACGAATAAACGAATATGATGCAAAGATAGTTAGGGCATGGTATTTGTGGTTATCAAAAAATATTTTAAATACTCACTGCAGTTAATGATCGGGAAGGCGAGGGTGATGAAAGGTAAGAGGAGGAAGAAGTGGGAGCTTGCCGGGACAGAGGAGCTCCGCTTGTCGCTGACCAGGACGATGGAAGAAGGCGGACGGCTGGGAGAAGGAGGAAGAAGAAGAAGAGAGAAGAGGGCAGCCGCGGGTTAAAGTCTGGGAGAAAAACGCCACATCATGTGGCGACTTCACCCAAAAGTCGCCACATGATGTCGACTTCACCCAAGTGAATCGCCACATGATGTGGCGACTTCACCAAGTGAAATCGCCACATCATGTGGCGATTTCACTTGTTGTGAAATCGCCACATCATGTGGCGATTTCATGGTTTTCCATGTCAGCCCCTGGCTGACATGGCCGAGGTTTGGGAGCTGAAATGGCACCGGGAAAACGCCATTTCAAATGGCGTTTTCCCCTTTAACACCTTTCTGCAATATCTTTGAAACCCACCCCTTAACCGTAAAACTGGTGCAAAATTGCACCAGTTATAAAACGACTCCTGATTGCTCCACTCATGTTGGCCTCACCCTTTCTATGGGTCATGCAAGGCACGTTCCTTTTGTATCCTTCCGGATAAGAGAAAGCTTGTTGCCTTTTTAAACAAAAAGTAGTCAATCCCCCCAACAAAAGGCAGTTGGAGGAGCCCAGAAAGGACGTCCAATCTATTGCAGCGATGGTGCCATGACATTCAAAGATGATAACTAGAGCCTTGGAATTCTCTGTCATTTAGACTGGAAATGAATTGAATAAATTTTGATCGTATTTATATTATATTTAAATTATATTAAATTTAAATATTTTTTATAGTTTAATCAGATTCGAATATGAATTCAGATATTAATTCAAAAATTAATCGAATACAAATTCAAATATAAATTTATATATATTTTTAAATACGGATACATATATTCATTTTATTATATATTTTATTTTTTACTTAAAAAATAGCTATCGGCGAAATAAAGCAATAAAGTCCGTTGGACGTCAGGAAATAAAATCAAAACCCCGCCGGACGCCAGGAAATAAAACCAAAACCGCTAGGCAACGACACGTCGCGTACGGTTGCAGAAGGGAAGAGTCTCCCTTTCCGTTTCTTCTTTCGACTTTCGTTCGTTTTTTTTTTGGCACAACCCGCTCCCTTCCCACTTCTAGACTTCCTTCTTGGCACGGTAACAGCGAGGAGGAGCGATCCATTGCAGAGGCAGCGAAGAAGACGGTGCCACAGTGGTCGAGAAGGAGCTATCCATCGCGAAGAGCAACCGATCTGTTCGGCTCGATCGTCATCAAGTAAGCTTCCTTTCCTTCCACCTCTTCTCTTTGCTCTGTTCTGAGGTTGCCCAGGGGTAGCCTGGAAGGGCGAGGGATGGGTCTGTGGTGGCCATGGCCGGTGGCGAGGCCATATCTCCTCTCTGTAGCTCTGTAATCCCAACGCTAATGGGATTGGGAAACCAACTCTCGATCGGCCATAGCCACATGTGTTTCCGAAACCCATGGAACAGCATTGAAAGTAAATTTATTGAATTACTCCTATTATTTAATGCTGTCATTATCCTCCTCTGTTTCATCTCTGGATTTGATTAAAGTGATTTATCTTTGGATCATTGGATGGGTATTAACAAGGATACAGAGGTAATGCTCACAGATACTCAGTTATGGTGGAGGTAATGCTCACAGATACTCAGTTATGATGCTTGGAAGATATGGGTTTAAAGGGCTATTAGTATGTTCTTTATTTCTGTGAATGATTAGCATAAGAGAATTCTCATCTCTGAGTTGCTAGCACAGTAAATACCTTCAATTTATTCTGTTTGTAGAAGATATTAGTTTGCAATGAATTTTTTGACCACTTATATTCTTTACTTGTGTGGGATCTTTTCATATGGGGGAGAGTTTGTCAAACTACAGTCTGGTCATGTTCAAAAGTTTCACCAAGTATAAGATTTTATTTTCCTTATATGTCAGGATGAAAGAATATATATAAAAGGATCTTGCAAGGTTAATTTATATTTAATGATGAATATGAAAGGTTAGGAATGAGTTTTACTTTGAAAAGAAGTTATTTAGGCCTAATTGGATGGTTAGTCAAGCTTTTAAATAGTTAGCCGAAATTTTTCGTTCCTTGCAATCTTGAAATCTGGGATTTCTTTACAAAAAGTATCCTTCGTAATCAAGATATCTTAAAATTAATTTTGATGGCTCAATTCATTCAAACTCAGCTAGGCATATCAGAGATGATCTTGATTATGTTATTAACTATTAAGGCTATAGCAGTTCTTGCCTTTCGTGGAGTTAACAACAGCTTGACTTGGTTTAAAAGAAGCTACAAAGAGGTTTCAGTGCTTTAAGATGATCTTAGAAAGGAATTCTTTTGCTGTGGTGATTTGGATTAGGGGCATTTTTACTACCTTCATCCTTTTCTTAGAGACATTATGGGTTTCATATTTACTGTTTCATAGTTCTCTTGTGCTCAAGTTTACACACACACACACACACGTAGAGAGAGAGAGAGAGAGAGAGAGAGAGAAGCTAATAAGGTTACAGATTATTTAAATAATTGGACAGCAATTCAGAAGGTATGAAGAGAGTGGTGTTCAGAGTTTTCTGCTATGCTTAATTTATTGGCTATGGTAGTTGCCCAAGATGTTATGTTTTCAAGGGCCAAGGCCTTTCTTGTTATCAAAAAAATATATAAAACAAACCAGAAATATGTTGAATGGCAAATTAAAAGGCTGGTAGAATGCTCGCTTGTTTTTGACTTTTGAGCCAAGGATGAAAGAAGTCGACGGAATGCCATAAGAAACTAAAGATTAAATTAGGTGTGAAATAATCAGCATAGATTAAATTTTTATTGCATATTAAACAATAAAATTGAATGACTGCTTGAGTGTGTTAATATTTTTTTTTTTTGGTGATGGAATTCTCATTGACTTGTGTGATCATGGATTTTCTTATTATATATTTTATTTTTTGTATTTTGAATGCAGTTGTTATATATGATGTCTTCTAGTAGAACTATTGAAGATGCAAATAGCAAATCAGTTGAGCCTACAAATCAAACAGAGAGGAAAAGACAAAAGAAAAAGCTAACATCTAAAATTTGGGATGATTTTACAAAGTATGAATTAGAAAATGAAGTTGATGGAAAAATTTTTAAAACAGAAGAAGCAAGATGTAATCACTGCAAAAGAATATTTAATGGAGCTAGTAGGTTGGGGACAACACATTTGAAAAATCATCTTGATAAGTGCCATTCATTTTTGAAGAATACTAATGTCAAAGGCCAACTAATGTTACAAACATCATTGCAAAAAGAGGATGGCACTTGTTCTTTGAGTACCTATACATATGATGGAGATGTTAGTCGTAAGAAGCTTATACGGATGTTTGTTATGCATGAATACCCATTTGCTATGGTTAAGCATAAAGGATTTATTGATTTTATTAAGTCTTTAAGACCATCTTTTGAATTAAAGAGTCGCATAACCCTTAGAAAAGGGATTATGGAAACATATTTAGAGGAAAAGAAAAAAGTTTATGATATGTTTGGTCTACTTTCATGTCGGATAAGTGCAACTATGGATTTGTGGACTTCTAGACAAAACAAGTCTTATTTATGTGTGACAGCACATTTCATTGATGATGATTGGAATTTGAAAAAGAAAATAATTAATTTTATGCATATGGGAGGAAGACATACTGGAGTCAATTTGTGTAATACATTTATCAAAAATATGATTGATTGGAACATTGATCGTAAGTTATTTGTATTAACATTGGATAATGATCGTGCCAATGATGGTGTGTCAGAGAAATCATGGATAGGCTTCAAGGAACACTTTTATGTAATGGCCAGTTCTTTCATGTGAGATGTGTTGCACATATTATTAATTTAGTTGTGCAGGATGGACTAAAAAAATTAATATGGCAATTGAAAATATCAGAGAAATGATGAAGATTGTTCGAAGCTCTCCACTACAGTTAGAGGAGTTTGAAAAGAGGGCTAAAGAATGTAATTTGGATACACGTAGAGGTTTATCAATTGATGTCCCAACACGGTGGAACTCTACGTACATGATGCTAAGGGATGCTTGTTATTATAAAGAGGCTTTTAAAAGATTGCAGTGTCTGATCCATACAAATATGATATGTGCCCAATAAATGATAATTGAATAGAGGTAAAAACATTTTGTCAAGCTTTGAAAAACTTCTATAACATCACCGAGCTCCTTTTAGGCACAATATATCCAACTGCAAATCTCTTTTTTCAAGAATTTTGTAAAATTCAATTGCAAATTATTGAATGGTGCACAAATCCTAGGATCAACTTTTTCTCTTTATGGCATTATTAATGAAGGAGAAGTTTGATAAATATTGGCAACAAACTAATCTCATGCTAGCAGTTGGTTCATTCTTAGATCCTCGTTACAAAATGAAGATGATAGAATTTTATTACTCACAGATTTACTCTTTAAATAGAGAAAAAGAGGTCAGTGATGTTCAAAATATTATTCGAAACCTTTATAGTGAGCATGAAAAAAAATTTTCTTCATTTTTATTCCAATTACTCATGATATTGGTTCATCGAGAGATAACGGATATATTTCTGATGAGTTTGATGAGATGGAAGGAAGAAAAAAAAAGTTTGCACAATTTATGAAGAAGAATGCACAACAACAATAAATTAGAACATATTTGGATATATATGTGGAGGAATCTATTTGGCCATGGGTTGAAGGTGATGCTTTTGATATTTTAAGCTGGTGGAAATCTAATGGTCCAAAGTATCATATCTTATCTCGGGTTGCAAGAGATATTTTGGCAATTTCAGTATCTACTGTAGCTTCAGAATCAATATTTAGTACAGGTGGACGAATTGATAGATGCATTTCGAAGTTTATTAGATCCTGATATTGTTGAAGCTGTGATTTGTCTTCAAGATTGGCTAAGATCTGAGAAAAAAGGTAATTTATTGCATTTTATACAATATTTTTACTAGATTTAACTTATTTATAATATTTTACTATTTTTTAAAATTTTGTTTTAGGTCATATTCCTTCCATTGTTCATGATCTCAATTTTCCTGCTATGTTGGATAAGGTAAATGCAAATAATGTGTAGTTTTTAAAAATAATTATTTTTATTTATATATATTGAACTTTTGTACTAATAATATCTTAACATGTTTTATTTCAGGATGATTAGAACATTGAAGATTGTCATATGATGTTATTCAATGATTTGTGAACTTTTTACTTAATAGTTTATGAAATACTTCTTATGACATTTGAGTTTATGAGATGCATTTAAGATTTATCGTCAACAAATCCTATTAAATATTTTTACATTATGACTTAATGCTTTCAGCTATATAATATGAATCATATGATGCAAATAGCCAAATACTATATGGTATATGCAGGTTGTCAATGTTGCCATGTATCGGGGGCAATCGATACCGACCTCAACCTGCCAATTTTGCCTTGTTTATTTCATTCCAAAAATTTTGTGCTTGTGTGGGCTGTGATAATATTTTGAGCCTATTCAATTTAATTTGGCAATGATGATAGGGACTTCCAATTTGTTTTGACGCTCAATGTGTGGGCTGTGAAATCATGACTTGGAGGGCATTTCTAAATGCAACCGTTGTGATTTGTGAAGCATATGTTTGACACTGAAATCATGACTTGGAGGGCATTTCTAAATGCAACCGTTGTGATTTGTGAAGCATATGTTTGACACTCTATCTGAGCCAAGGGCCATGATGTTAGGCAGATTTATAGCATTTCCTGACTCGGATGCATGCAAATTATAACCATCAGGAAATAACAGCTGATAATATCTTTCTGAGCCAACTCAAACTATGTCCCTATATCTGATAAGTTACTAGCGTCCTGAAGGATATTTATTCATTTCCTTGATCAGGTCTGTGATATATTTTGAAGAATCATATGTCTTTGATCAGGTCTGTGATATATTTTCAAAAATTATACTTCGTGGATGCTTGGCAAATTACTTATTTTAAGCCTAGCCCCTTGATATGATCATTTATATATTATAAAACTTGACCTTTGTCCTATGTTTTTGTTCCTTTGTGTTCTTCAGGTTGGTAATTGTTTGGGCACTTTGATCAAAATATTCAAGGCTTATTTCCTGCCATTCTTTGGTGAACTTGCTATGTACATAACACCAATGTTGGTAAGTCTTAAGAAACATGCTACTTGTATTTTTAGTAGTACTCAAGAAAATATGCTTGACATTTTGCTTTTCATGTTGTATTTATGCATTTTTTTTGTATTAGTGAACTGCAAATTCTTATATATGTGTATATTTCCGTGAAAATTCTTGTCTCAATGCTTAATGATTTCCATCTCAAATATTTAGGTCATGTTACACTATTGCTTAGTTGGATTTGTTGTGGATTTCAACTTCTTTCAAGTTTCTTAAGAGAACATTTATGTAGCCATATTCTTATTGCCTATGTTTTGTTCTTGTGGTAGACAGTAGGGAGTTTAGACTTTAGTGGCTTCTTTAGTATTCTTCTATTTATTAACTCTTTCACAACTATTCATCATATAATACTATCATGAGATCATAAAAATTTCTATCTTCATATCTGTATCCGTATCCGTATATAACAAATATGGATACGCTTGATATACGATTCGTATCCGTATATAATAAATATGAATATGATGGATATCCGATTCGTATCCGTATCCGTATATAATAATATGGATATGCTGGATATGCGATTGTATCCATATCTATATAATAAATATGGATATACTTGATATCCGATTCGTATCCGTATCCGTTTAGAATAAATATGGATATGAATTTTAATATCCGTTTAATATTCGTATTCATATTCGTTAAAAAATATAAATATAAATATAGATATACTACTATCCAATTCGTATCCGATCCGTTTTTAATCCTACTGTCATCCCTGTCATCTCGTATCTTTCCTGTTGCGCTCATCTTTTGACTATCGTTCATGGATTATTGATCTGAGCTGTTGCTTAGCAAATGATGCACTTGTCCACTGATCTGGCTGACCGACCTTCTGAATTATATACGATTTGGAGTCCTCATTGTATTGTACTGCATGCATTGAATAAGCTTTAATTATAAGTACAGGTTTTGTGAGATCCCGGTGTACCCAGACATTCGTAGCTAGATTACCTTTCTTGAAGTCCTTTTCTAGAAAGTTGAAAGCACTTGGGTTGCAGGTGTTTTTAATCATGGGCTTTCGGATTCTCACTTTTTTTTTTCTTGAAAATGACCTGGCTTTTTGGTACATTAAGCACGCATTGATTAAGTAAATTGGCCATTTACAGATGTTGGTGCATGTACGATGAATGACTAGGCTCATTAGATCATCGTACGCATGTCAACATATACAGATGATTAATCTGTACAATCGATATACGTTTGCCTCATCCAAGAACAAAAACAAATCAAAAATTTTTTTTATCAAAATCCTTCGGTGCAGCCAGATTTTTTTTTTTAAAACCAAAATCTCAAAGTTATCGTTCAAATCCGCAACCCTCGGACTCTCCCCGTCCCATTCTAAAGTTATCCAATTTTCAGCCACCCTCGGACGCTAGTAAACAATCAAATGTTGTGACTTAAAAAGCTTTGGTCTTTTTGTCAAGGGTGAAAAAGTAGGAAAGGTAGTGCGAGGTCATGATGGAAAAAGTGGGATAAAGAAAGCCTGGATGATTAATAAAGAAAGAGCAAGGAAACGCGAAAATTTAGACATATGTTAATACTATATTTTTGGTCTTACATCCCATGCACCTATAGCATTATATTTTCAATTTGGTATTAAGAATTTTTCGATCAATAAGACCGAAAATATAAAGAAGTGACCAAAAGATTAAAAGCCATCAACATAATTAGCTACCATGATGCATTTATGCTTCACTAATATATCACATTAAAAAAATATCTTTTTTGAAGAAAAAAAACATATTAAAGAATATTAAATCTATGACCTATCTTTTATGGGGGAAATTCTATTTGGCCCGCGAATTTTTCTCTGTGGCACCCCGCCAATTAAAAAAAATGACATCTTTGGCCCTAAAAAATTTGGACCAAAATAACTCTGCATGCTCAGTAGCCCCCCACGCCACCCCCCCCCCCCCCCCTCCTCCCTCACTTCGGATCAAAACACCCTTGGATCTGACCATTTGAAGCTTGGTTGAAGAGATTTCAACCTATAATCGAGCAATTGACAAGCAACTAGCAATTTGGGAAGGTTCTATGGTCGTAAAGGTTGGTTTATATTCCGTTTTTGAATTTTTTTTTCTCGGTTCGTGAGTTGTTCGGCCCTATATGGCCAAACAGATTCCTTTTGTTTGGCTACAGAGGGCCGAACAGAAGAATTTCTCTGTTCGGCCCAACGTTCGGCCTGCTCGGCCGAACAGAATTCAATTCTGTTCGACCTGCTGGGCCGAATATAACTCATTCTGTTCGGCCTTCTTGGCCGAACAGAGAGTCTCTATTCAGCCCTAGTTGGCCGAACAGAGACTCGGCCAAATGTGCAGCGAGGAAGGAGGGGGATGAAGAGGGGAAGGGGGGAAGGGATAGTTTAGGTATTTTCTAAATTTAGAGGGGCTACTGAGTAATTTTGGGGGGTTAATGAGTAAAAAAAAAGAAAAGAAAAATAGAGGGCTCCTCAGCAAAAGATGCGGGCCAAATAGAATTTCCCCTTTTATGGCTTATCAAATCTAGGGATGTGTGTCTTAATCAAAAGGGGGATATATATATATATATATATATATATGAAGAACGAAGTGCGATCATTTAAAATACAAAACTAGTGATCACTTACTATTAATAGAAGAAGGTTTTTAGTGATTTTCTGAACCGAGAAAAGTTGTTGGCAGTTCTAAACAATTGCTTGTGGCAAACCTGTTTAGTGCATTATGAATACAGAGGAAGATTGCATTTGACATCATCTTGGATAAAAAACTAGGTTTAAATATTAATTAGAAGTATCATAAGAGTAGCCAATAACTTATCTTACCTAGCAGTAACATATAACTTAGTCATTTGTACCTTACTTTATATCAAGCAGAAGTAAGAACCCAGTTTGTCTAATTACCTGATATGTTGATAGGATTTATATTGTTTTGCAATAAATCTTTATTATTCTAATTTAATTATTAAAATAAATAATAATTATTTTAAGTTTATTAAAAATTGATATTTTTTTATGAATGGTTACGGAAAAGGAGCTTATAGATGGAAAGAGCTTGATTTTTAGAGACAACACTCAAATCATGATTCTGTTTGCCCAAAAGGAAGAAAGAGATGATTTGCATGATTCTCAGTGCAAACTAAGGCAGATGATATGTGAGGAGTTTGAGCCCGATTGACTCCAACTTTAACTAGGAGAAAGACCTAGACAAGTTATATAAAAAAGGACCTCATGTAGTAGTTAGGGAAGGAGAGTTTTCTTCAAAGTTCTTTTTATTTTTTTATTTAGATTATTATATTTAGGCTTGAGAGAGAAAATTATGGAGTGGATGCTAGCAACAGCAATGCACAGCTAGATTTCTTCAACTTGGGATAATAATGAAGCCTGTAAATAAGTTCTATCTTTCTTTTTGTTCTTTATTTTTATGCAATAAAAATATGCTCTTCTTTCATATATCTTTTAAATTATTTTTTCTGATCAAAGTTTTGATTTGACATACATGCTTGTATCCTCTATCGATGTGCCATGATCTTAGGATACGGTACACGCATAAGAGAGACAGATCATAGTATAGTAGTTTAGACCTCTAACTTTATAAATAATTAGCTAGTTTACATTCTAAGAGGACATGCCATGATCTCATGATATCGTACGTGCCTCACAAGAGATAAATTATTCTAACTTTAAATTTGCAAAAATTATTGCTAGTGCAATATAAAGAAAAAGAGATAAAACTTGTTTGCATGGTGGATTCGAATTCCTGGATTACTTCTCCTACTATTTTAATTTGTTAATTAATTATTTGTTATCTTTTAATAATCATTATTCTTAATATAATTCTCTACAGATAAGTTTTCTTTTTTTTTTTCATGAAATAATTGCCCTTGATCCCCGAGAATACGATCTCGATTCACCACTAGCTATAATAGTTAGTAGGTTTTATTTTTGACCGCCCACGATAGCGATCAAATTTTGGCGCCATTGCCAGGGATCCAAGCACAATTAGTTCATAAGAAAAAACTAAAAAAAAATTATCACAAATTTTTTCTTAATTTTATTCTTATTCTTATTTTTAATTTTTTATTATTTCATTATTATTCGTGCTTCAATATAAAAGAAAAGAGTAAAAAAAAATTGTAAAATAGTTATTGATCTCATTAGCTTATTGCTTTTTTTTGAGTTACCTTAATTATTAGATTTTTTTATTTTTTTAACATTAAAAAAATTACTTTTCTTCTTGTCATAAATCCACTTTTAACCTAATTAACTTTTTCTTTTAATTAACTTACCTTAAAGAACCTAAAAGAAAAGCCTAAGATACTTTCTATAAAATATAATTAATTTAAGAAAATAAATAATAAACTTTAAAAACTTTCTAACTTGTTTAGACACTTGTTTGAATTGCATTGCATTTTCATAAATACTTTAAGGGCACAAACCTCTAATCAAGATAAGGTGGGGAGTTGATCATCCTTTCTTGGCCCACAAATCACATCCTTTATTTTTCATTAATCCAAGCCTTTAACTCTAAAATTAACTAGACATCGATCCCTAAGAAACTAGAGCTCAATAGGACAAGACATCCAAAGAGTTGGACCAGGTCGGGATTGATTGATTATTTGGTATCTAGAAAAGGAAAGAAAAGTGGTTATTTAATTGGTTTCATTTAGTAAGCAACGGGAGGACCCCCACTGACCTTACCCTTAACTAGCTAGTTGATCAGCTAATTTTTAACTTGGAGGGCTCCAAGGCGGTTTTGAAAGTTAGGAGCTGTCTAGATCTAGATTAAGCCTAGAGTAGAGAGTCTAATCTTTGTTAACTTGATTGCTAATAATTATTAAACCCTAACTAAATTATTCTTCATTGCTCTTAATTCTAGGAATTTTTTTGGATATTTTCTTTATAATCTTATCCTTTCTCTTCTATTTCATTAGTTAAAAAAAAGAGAACTAAATTACTGTTTGCTTTAGAATGCATTGGTAGGGTGTATGCTTGGTTGCTGATCGTTACAACCTAACTTCATACCCTTAGATCCTGAGATAAAAAGAACCTTTAGAGCAAACAGACTTAAAATTATGGACCCTAATAACGAAAATGATCCATCATGGCAATTAAAGGAGTATTTCACTCCTTCAAAGTATACCTACTCTCCTTGTATTCAAGTGCCTCCAGTGGAGGCCACTTAAATATGAGATCAAGTCGAGCATGATTCAAATATTACCTTCATTTTATAGACTTACAAATGAGGACCCTTACAAATATTTAGATGAGTTTCTCGAGATTTGTTTGACCGTAAAAATTTAAATTTTTTCTGACGATGCTCTTAGACTTAAGTTGTTTCCATTTTCTCTCAAGGACAAAGCCAAATATTGGTTAAATTCGTTAGATACTGTAACAATTTCAACCTGGGATCATCTTCATAGAGAGTTTCTCAAGAAATACTTTTCTATAGAAAAAATTAATCAAATTAGAAAAGTCATAACAAGTTTTTTTTCAGATAGATGAAGAGATGTTTCATGAGACATGGGAGAGATTAAAAGAATTGATTAGAAAATGTCCGCATCATGCTATACCCAAATGATACTGGTCCAGTGCTTTTATGATGGTTTGTCAGAAAAGTATCGGCAAATGATTGATGCTTCATATGATGAAACATTTATGTTGAAGAATGAATATGAAGCTTGGCAACTCTTTGAGACATTGAGTGAGAATTCATTACATCACATGTCAGCTTCTCGTAGAGATCATCCTGTAGGACCTAAAAGAGGTGGAATATATGAAATAGGTCATTCTATATATATCTATACTAAAATTGATGAACTATCCCCAAAATTTAATCGAATCCTACAAGTTGGAAACACCTCTTTCCCATCTACTCAATTACATGAGGTTTATATAATCTATTCGATTTCGACCTATTCTATAAGTGAATATCTAGCAGCATACCAATTTTCTGAGCTTGTTTAGGAGCAAGCCCACCAAGCCCAAACCCAAATGGCTCCTAGACCAGGAAATGATCCATATTCGAATACCTACAATCTTGGTTGGTGAAATCACCTAAATTTTCTTGAAAACCTCAACCTATAACCAATTCATCATCAAGCAGGCCCAATTATCAGGAAACCAATTTTAAAAGCATGCCATATTTACATACCCAAGCATCCCACAACCTCTACCAAGTAATCATGATCCTACTTTCGAAGACAGGTATTACAAGCATTGAAAGGGCTAGAAATGAACACTCAACTCCTTCATTCCCACACACAATCCATTGCAAAACTAGAAACTCAGATAGGTCAACTAGCTACAGCATTCAGTGAAAGAGAATGGAGTAAGCTACCGAGTTAGCCCGAAGCTAACCCTAGGAACCTAAACATCCAAGGATAAAAACAAGGAGCACAAATTAACCAACTAAGTGTCATTCATACATTAAGATCTGAGAAACAAATAGATAACCAGGTGGGTACATATGAAGAAGAAGAATTAGAAGTCCCACCACTTGAACAACTTATTGAGCTGGGTCAGCCTGAAACACCTGAGGCATCAGAGTCTAATGTAATGCCCAACCCATCAGTTGAGCCCATGTCAGAAGGAAATAAACCAAAAATTAGGGTTGTAGCATCATTTCCAAATAGACTTAAGTCCAATCGAAATTCAACCCAATTCGATAAGATTTTGGAAGTCTTTAAGCAAATTAAAGTGAATATTCCTTTACTGGACATGAGGTCCCAACCTATACCAAATTCCTTAAGAATCTATGCACCAAAAAGAAGACCACCAATATGCTCAAGAGAGCCTTTTTGGCAGCTAGTGTGAGCTCTTACCTATCAAACCACATACCAGTGAAATACCAAGATCCAGGGTCACCCACTATTTCATGCATTATGGGGAACACCCTTATAAATAGGACTCTATTAGACTTAGGGGCAATGTTAATATATTGCCATACTCTGTATATGAGCAACTAGGGTTAGAAGAACTAAACATACAAAAATGACCCTACAACTAGTAGATCACTCTTTGAAAGTACCCAAGGGAATAGCAGAGGATGTATTGATCAAAGTTGATGACTTTATCTACCCGGTGGACTTTATGATTTTAGAAACTAAACCGGTGACAAACTCAAAGAGCCACATCCCAGTAATTTTTAGGTAGACCATTTTTGGCCATAGCTAATGCCCTAATTAATTGCCGAAATGGATTAATGAAACTTTCCTTTGGGAATATGTTAATCAATCTTAATATTTTCAATCTTACCAATACACATCAAACGAGTGACTCAAATTATGTTCAGGATATTGTTTATGATCCAATTGACCTTAGTAATGAAGAGCTTGACCTAGAAATCTGCATAAACTAAGATGGGGAGTAAATTAATGAGGTTGCTATAATTGATAAAAAATCAAGATGGAAACATCCAGCTGAACCATTAGAGAAAGTATCTGAACCATTATCCAAACCATCAATAAAGGAAGCACACAAATTAGAACTGAAACCACTTCTCAAGCATCTCAACTATGCATACTAGGTCTACCAGAAACCCTACCTGTGATTATTTCAACCGATCTAGACTCCTCACAAGAGGGAAAACTATTGAATGAGAATAAAGAAGCGTTAGGATGGATCATGGCTAACATAAACGGGATTACTCCCTTGATCGTTCAACATAGGATTTACTTAAGAAAGAAAACCAAGCCTATAAGAGACCCCCAAAGAAAACTTAAACCAACCATAAAGGAAGTAGTAAGGAAAGAGATCATTAAACTCCTTGACAATGGTAATCAAAGCAAGCCATAACGTCTAGCTGAAGATGTTAAACTTAGCACTTTTTGGAAGGCAATCTAAAATTTTTATGTTCTGACCTTTATTTTTGTGATTCTTATTTCTAGGAATAAGAGACTGCTCCGCACGGTCACTCCTAACATTACACGAGGCATATTTCATTCAAATGATATTTCTTCTTATATTATTTTTCCTTATTCCATTAAGGACAATGAAAATTAAGTTGGAGGGTAAGGAAAAAAATATTCTGAAAACACCTCTGTAATTTTTAAAAATTTCAAAATATTTTTATTAATCATGTGCCATGAAAGAAATTCTTGAGTAAAATTGATTAGGAAAAGATAATAGAGTTAGAAAGTATTGGCTAATTACTGTAGCGGACTAAGAAGTAGACTAGCTGTCAAACTTTTAGCAGCCTACTTATGTCATCTAAAGGTTATTAGAACTTTCATTGCACATGCATACTAACGAGGTAAACTAGGTATTAGTTGTAAGGTCAATTGGAGATTCAATTATTACTGAAAATTGATAATTAATATACACCTCAATGAGAGAAACTTAAATTTGAGGAAAGAACTACCTGCTTGATAAAAAATTTTATATATATATATATATATATATATATATAATAAGTCTAAACATTGGTTTTTCATCGAGTAAATGGGCACCTGCACCTAAGTAAGCATTGTTGTTTGCATCAAAAAGTGGGCAGTGTGAAGATATCGCAAAAAAAAAGTAGTGTGAAAGCTACCTCAGGTTATGTGCTTAATTTGAGGGTGCATAAAAAATTGACCAAAGTAAGTGATAAGCGAAGATACTATTGTTTCTTACAAGCCGGTATCGAAATGCTAAGTTAGCCATCACAAACGCAAGTGTTGTAGATCTATGAATAAACTTTAAGAAGTTTATGTAGTTTTGACTGCAAAATTTATTTCAGAAACTCAATACTTAGTTAGTGATACTAGCTAGCTTCTCTCAACCTTAAGCCTAGATTTAATTTTGCAAAAGAGAATCTTAGTGACACATGAATTTATTTTAATTACATTGCTAAGGGACTAGCAATGATTAAGTTGGGAGGTGTGATAAGTCTATTTATTATTCCAATTTAACCATTAAAATAAATATTAATTATTTTAAATTTATTAAGAATTGATACATTTTATGGATGGTTGCAGAAAATGAGCTATAGATGGAAAGAGCTCAATTTTTGGAGTCTAATGATGTAGACAGTACTCAAATCAGGACTTTGTTTGTCCGACAAGAAAGAAAGAGATGATTTCGTATGATTCTCGGTGCAAACTAAGGCAGATGATGTGGAACGGATGTCTAAGGAGTTTTTTTCCCAATATCTAAATCATCTTGAGCTCGATTGACTCCAACTTTAACTAGGAGAAAGCCCTAGACAAGCTCTATAAAAGTAAGACCTCAGACAGTAGTTAGGGAAGGAGAGTTTTTTTAAAAGTTTATTTATTTATTTTTTATTTAGATCATTATATTTATGCCTAACAGAGGAAAATTATGGAGGGGATGCTGGCAGCATCAATGTGCGGCTAGATTCCTTCAACTTGGGATGATGATGAAGCCTATAACCAGGTTCTATCTTTTTTTTTGTTCTATTTTTATGCAATAAAAGCATGCTCTTCTTTCATATATCTTTCAAGTTATTTTTCTGATTGAAGTTTTGATTTGGCATGCACAGCCTGTACCCTCTATCGATGTGCCATGATCTCAGTATATGTTACGTGCCTAAGAGAGACAAATTGTAATATGGTAGTTTAGACCTCTAACTTTGTAAATAATTAGATAGTTTATACTCTAAGAGGACGTGCCATGATCTCAGGATACGTGCCTGATAAGAGATAAATTATTTTAATCTTGAATTTGCAAAAATTATTGCTAGTGCAACATAAAGAAAAAGAGATAAAACCCGTTTGCATAGTAATTCGGATTCCTCAGTTGCTTCTCCTACTATTTTAATTTTGTTAATTAATTATTTATTATCTTTTAATGACCATTATTCTTAATATAATTCTCTACAAATATTTTTTTTTCTTTTCGTGAAATAATTATCCTTTATCCCGAGGATACGATTCCGATTCACTAATAGCTATAGTAGTGAGTAGGTTTTATTTTTAACCGCCTATGATAGCGATCACAAGTGTTAAAAATTTATTCGGTGCGTCTGTTCTATCCTTGCAATTCAATCTCATCAATAAGTTTTTAGCATACCCAGTGCAACACAGGGTGATTATGGTGTATCTTTATGCTGCAAAAATGAAAGGTTATTCTCTTCATTTTTTACATGACATAACTGCTCTGACAAAGCCTGATCAAGTTGTGGTGAAGACCACTAACCACTCTATCACACATCTTTTTGACAATTAGAATACCTTCGTACATATATATATATATATATATATATATATATATATATATATATATATAGCGCTCTCAATGAATGTATGAGAGAAGTTTTTTTGAGCTAAAAAAGGGTTATTAAAATTATGAATAATTTAATTAAAGTCCTTGCAAAATATAAGGCAACTAGTCTTGTGTCGTCTAGAAATTATGAGGTATTTCCTTTAAACAGAGAATGCCTCGTTATTCATCCAGCAAGGATTGAATACCCAAAGGTTGAACACTTAGGAAGAAAAAAAATTAACCCTAAGGTATAATACTTGGGATTTGAGCTCAATAATTGAATTTAGTTCTAATGATGACAAATCTTTATAATCAAGGATTAGACCAAAAATACTAAGCTAAGAATACGTACCAAGCTAAGTAAAGTGTAAATTTTAGACCAAATTTCAGCTATGATCCTGATCGAACGGACCCACATGCACCAAGAGTTGATAAAATATAAATCATCAATAGGAATTATAGGTTGGGAACAGCCTAGCCAAAATAATAATAGGGAATCAGATTAGACTCAGGCAAAATTCTTATAACTAAATGCAACTTGCGGTAGCTCAATCTTATCTGAATTACAAATAGCCATATATAATTGAAAATCAACCATTAGGTTTAAAATGGAGGAAATAATTTCTTTGTCATGGTATGAGATCAGCAAAATTGATATGTAGGAAACCAAGAATAAAAAGGATAAGAAGGTCAAAAGGAAGAGGCTTAAAATAGAGATAAGAAGAAAAATATTTAAAAGTAAAAAAATGGAGGACTAGTGAAGAAAAAAATCAAGACGTTGAAATTCTGATGAAAGTCACTTGGGATAGCATGCCAAAATTAAGGTTTCAGAAGACAACGAATTTTAGAAATGTATAATAAATGAAAAGCTATGGATGGTTAGGATGTTGGGATATGGTTCGTCAATATTAAGGGACAAGCCCTTTCAATTTGAACTCAAAAAATAAAATTTAAAAGCTTATAAAGAGTTTAAAAAGAGGAATATAAAATATTTAATACCATATATCCGGCCTTATTTCAATATGAATAATTCATCCAAAACCAAAATATTTTTTTTGGCAACTATCCTAGTAACCAAATCATTATTGAAATTCTTTGAATAGTATAAATCTAAAAATAATTATTATTTTCAATTGAGTACATGTCAATTAATTATTGATTTTTAATTTGTAAAATCCATTATTATAAATTTCTTGGTTAAGCATTGATTTAGAAGTGAGGAAAGAGATTTAAGAATCAATATTATATTATTTAAATTTGCTCCATTTTTACTTTCTTGATCAAAAATAGAGTAAGGAGTCAAAATATTGTATTGTTTAATTTTGGTTTCTCTCAATCGAAAGTGGAGCAAAGAGCTAAAATATTATATTATTTAATTTTGGTTTCTTTGAAAGTGGATCAAAGGGCTAAAATGTGATATTGTTTAAGTTTACTTTCTCTTGGCTCAAAGGGGAGCAAAGGATCATATGTTATTTCTTTTATATACAACTTAATTTAATTCAACTTAACTCATTTAAGTCTTTTTTTTTTTCAATTATATAGGTTTATTTTTTTAACTATATATTAAATTTTATTTGCTTTAATTTCTGACCTTCTAGTGATGTTATGGTATTTGACTATCTCTGGACATATTATCAACAATAGAGGTAAAGCTATGGTATAAAATGTATTATCGAACAAAATCAAAAATATTTTTATGAAAATACTTTTTCAATCATAGCAAAAAGTGCCAGTAGTAACTAAAAACATAAAAATTGGAATTATTATTTTAACTGAAAGAAGTTATAAATAATTACAGAAACAAGAGTGTAACAGGAGTTCTTATAGTTATTGTTGCCGCCGGGATCCGTCCTCCGACTCGGGCGCGGTCGATGTTCAAATAAGAGGGGGCGGACCTGCACAAAAGTCCTCGCGCGAGAGGCGTTGGGGGTGGCCCTCCGCGGAAGACCCTCCGATGCTCAAGTCAGTGGAGAAGAAATCGACGATCAACCAGACAACGGGGAGGTGGATCTCTCCAGGAGGCCTCTTCGGGGGCGGCCAATCGGGAGCTCTAGAAGGCAAGAGCACCGATGAGCTGCCGGCGTGAGGGCAGGAGGGTGAGAGCGCATGTATGAGTGTGCGTCCAAGAGCGCGCGTACCTAAGGGAATCTGCCAGGGTGGTAGTTATAGGCTGTCACCTGTGTCTTGAGCGCCTTCTGGAAGGTTCAGAGGTTATTAGGATACGGAGGTGGATAGAATCAGGCCGTTGGAATCCATATCCTGTTTGTTAGGGGATCGATGGCCAGGAGAGCTTCTTGATGACGAGATCTGGCTGAGTAGACCTGGGGTAGTTATGATAGGTCCTAGGCCACGTTTCGACATGATTCCTTGTCTAGGATGTCGTTATGGTAAGCTTAGGCTCTCCCGCGTCAGGTTCCGCGGAGGTGGGTATTGGATTGTGGGTCGCTTAACGAAACCAGCCATGGCAACTCGGGGGAAAACGAGCTACGGAAGCCTGGGAAGGCCGAGCTACGGAAGCCCGGGAGGGCCGAGCTATGGAAGCCCGGAAGGGCCAAGCTATGGAAGCCCGGAGGGGCCGAGCTATGGAAGCCCGGGAAGGGCCGAGCTATGGAAGCCCGGAGGGCCGAGCTATGGAAAGCCCGGAAGGGCCAAGCTATGGAAGCCCGGAGGGGCCGAGCTATGGAAGCCCGGGAAGGGCCGAGCTACGGAAGCCCGGAGGGGCCGAGCTACAGAAGCCCGGAAGGGCCGAGCTATGGAAGCCCGGAGGGGCCGAGCTATGGAAGCCCGGGAAGGGCCGAGCTACGGAAGCCCAGAGGGGCCGAGCTATGGAAGCCCGGAAGGGCCGAGCTACGGAAGCCCGGGAAGGCCGAGCTATGGAAGCCCGGGAAGGGCCGAGCTACGGAAGCCCGGAGGGGTCGAGCTATGGAAGCCCGGAAGGTCGAGCTACGGAAGCCCGGAAAGGCCGAGCTATGGAAGCCCGGGAAGGGACGAAGAGAGGAGGTCGGCCTTAGCCGCCTCGCACGGATATTGATGCAATGATTTTTACCCTCCAACACATGCCCTCCACTCCCTAGTTGAAGCGTAGGTTCGGGCATAGGGAGTATAAGTCCAAGCGGCGCATTTCGGATGGGACGTTTTGGTTTGGGCAGTCCATGCAATGATGCCCTAATTAATGCGTCAGGGTCATTGTGCCATCGGGGGTAAGGCTCCCTCAAAAGTGACGGTTGGGAATGCGCCACGTCGCGAATCCCGAACGATCGGGCGTTTGTCGAGGCGGTTCTGAATGCCTCAGGCGGGATGCCCCATCTTCTCAAGGCAGCTTCCTTAGTGGGGAAGTAAGGCGATAGCGCTATATATATATATACATGCATATTCGCAGCATCCTCTCGTCTTGTTTTTCGAAGAGTTTGGCCCTTCATCCTTGACGCTCGTCGTTTCGTCCGGTGTTTCTCTCAACCGAGATGGCGATGAGTCCCGACGATGTGGCTTCGAGATCGTCGCTGAGGATTTGGGAAGGATTCACCAATGGTATGGCATGCCCTCCGATATCGTTCTGCGGGCGCCGGAATCTGAGGATAGGGTCTCGCGAGATCTGGAGTCCGGGGTCTTCATTTATGAAGACAGTTTGAAGGCAGGCTTTCGTTTCCCTCTTCATCCTTTGGTGAAGGAGATAATGACCCACTACAACATCTGCCCGGCGATGGTGGCCCCAAACAGTTGGCGGAGCATCATCGGATTCATCTCGATGTGCCACCAAATTCAGATTATCGCCACTCTTCCCCTTTTTCGTGCCTGCTACCATCTGATACCTGGAATCAGAATGGCCATACATTGGGCCCCGGAGGTCCTTCAACGTCATTGTGGATAAGCCATCCTCCATCAAGGGGTGGAAGAGCCGGTTCGTTATCGCAGAGGGGAACATTGGATCCGACTTCCCTCGGAAATGGGGAAAACTTTGCTAGGGATGCAGAGACGCATCCAGTTTTGTCAGCGCAGGAGAGAGGGATTTGGACGTCCTTCGTAATGGCCAGTGTTTTCGGCTAACGACCTGCTATCGAAGGGGCCCTCTTCGCAGCCGGGCTCAGCCCCCTGGACCCGCAAGGTGAATCCCTTCTTTTACCCTTTCTCGCTGCGTGTTTTCTCGATGAATGTGTTTGGATCTGATATGCGTATTTCATTCTTTCAGCCAAGAGGTCGGCGTTGTCGAGCCTCTCCAAGAGGAAGAGAGGAAAGCGCCCAGGGGAGAGCAGTGGCGCGGATAGCGCAGGCCCGAGAAAAGGGCTCATACCTCCGCAAGAAGCCCGCCGGACACCGGAGCGGTTACGATAGGAGCGCCGGGGGCGAAGGAGGGTTTGGGGAGAGAAGTTGATCCCTTGTCCTCCCGTGTTAGAGATATCGGATAGCTCAGACGAGGCTCCGTTGGTTCGTCTGACCGCGTCCCCTATGAAAGAGGAACCAGCAACGGATCTGGTGAAGGCGTCGTTTCTGTGGGGCCTTCCGTCCCCGCGGGATCACCACCGGCTCCGGCGGGAGAGGGGGAAGGGACAGCTGCAGCCAAGGAGGTTCAGGGAGAGCTCCCTCTTGGTCTCTCTGCAGGGGAGTCCGGTAGTAGTGAAGCCGGGTCGCTCGCGGTAGTTCAGGAGAGGGCCAGATAGAGGCTTCGGTGGAGCCTGCAGGGAGGCGCAAGTGGTAGGACGGGCTGAGACCTCGGGGGGCCCTGTGGCGGAGACACAGATGGTGGTAACCGGGAAAGGTGCGTCGGAGGAGGGGACGCAGCAAGGTGGGAGTCCCGCATTGGGAGCTCCCTTTAAAAAGATTTTGGGGAGGCTGGCGCTTGGGCTAGCCGAATTATCCGAAGAAGTCCAAGCCAGGGCCTTGATAGAGGAGGCTGGGAAGTTGGGGGCCTCTCAGGCGGAGGTCGCCCAGGTGGTCCCTCAGGCGGGGACGGTCAGCCCAGCAGTTCGAGCGCTGGTGTTGAGGAGGCGTTTTCCGCCTTAATGAGGTCGGCCTTGCATCCGGGTGCAGACCCTTCGGCGGACAAGTTTGCAGATTTGGAGCTGGTTGATGTTGCGTTCGGTCAGCAAGGCATGGCTGAGAGTATCCATCTCCTTCCAGATATCGACAATACGACCCTGATGAGGATGACTCGGGCCTATGCCTCGCGGGCGAGTTGCCATTCCTGGTAGTGGATACATTCCGGCTGACTTAACTCTCATTCATTCACTTTTTATCTTGCAGAGTGTTTTGCTTTCTCGGGCGATATGCTGGCGTTTGAGTTTGGCGACGGGGGCCAGCATTCCAGGCCAGGAGAGACAATGCCGAACTCCAATCACGATTGAAGGTGTCTGAGAAGTTCGAAGAGCTTATGGATATGAGTGATAGGAGTTTGAAGGGGATAAGGGCGGCACACCAGGTCGCCCTGGCCGAGGTGTCCAAGCAAAAGCGTAGGGTGGAGGAGTTACAGGAACTCCTGGCGAAGAACGACAACGCGTGCTTGGAGCTGGCCAGAATTGAGTCGAAACATTCCGCGGAGGTGGCAGCGATGCGGCGGGATCATAATGAAAGCTTGGGTCGGCTGGGAAGGGAAGCTGCCGACGAAAGAAAGCGCCTGGCCAGAATGCTTGGCGAAGTGGAGGAGAAGCTGAAGCGGCGCGATGGCGAAATTGCTCACTTGAGGGAGGGCGCTAAATGGCACCAAGGGACAATAGCTCGGGTGAGCAACGAGTTATCCCAAGCCCGGGAGGAAATCGGAGCCAAACAGTTGAGGATCAATAATCTGCAGGAGAGAGTCGAGCTGGTCGGGGCTGACAGAACAAGAGCCAGGGGTGAGGCTGAGGAGTTGGCCAAGAGGTTGGCCAGACGAGAGGAGGAGGTATGATCTCATTTCCCCCCCCCCCCCCCCCCTTTTTTAGCTTCTTCTACTGGTTTCTTGTGATGCCGACTAACTTTGGCTTTCTCAGATGGCGAAGTTGGAGTTGGAGATTCGGGCTCTTCAAGGCGAGCTCGTGTCCAACCGCAATAAGAGCTCAGAATTTGAGATGCGGGCCGGCGAATTTGAGGAGCAAAACATCATTTTGTGGGCTCAAGTCGTGGAGGCTGAGAAGCAGGCTGCTGAGGCTAATATGCAGCTCGCCATACTCAAGGGGAGGCAGGATGCTATCGGCGTTGATGCCTTCCAACTTGGGCTGCAGGAATGCAAAGAGAAGATATCCAGCGAGCATCCAGAATGGGATCTCTCTTTTCTGGATGCTGAAGCTCCTGATGACGGTGAGTCCGAAGGAGAAGAAGAGGATGAATATGTCGACGTCTCTGATACTGATCCTGGTGCTGCCCCAGGTCCCGACGAAGCCGCAGCTTCCGATGGACGATCGCAAACTGCTGCTGGAGGGGCAAAGGTATTAGAGAGAGGTGAACCTAGTCACACCTCTGCGGATGTAACTGAGAGCTCTCCAAAACTGATGCGGCTCCTGGACCTTAGAAGTTACCCTTGTATTTCGCTTTCTGAAAGTCTGGCCGACGTTTCTTAATGGATGGACCCTTTATTTTCATTTAATTGTTTTTCTTTGTATGGCCCTGTTGCCGCCAGTCTTGTCTCAACCGTGAGCAACTTATGGATCGCTGATGTTTTTTGGTCATTTTTGTTTCGGGATTGAGGAAGTGCATCGGCTTAACCCAAGGCGGGGGGATTGCCTTGACCGGCAAACCGACAGGTGATCCGGTTCGGCTCATGTCTTAATTAAGACTCAAGAAACGAAGCTGGACGGTTAAGACCGATTGGCAAGTAGGTCGGCTCGGGCCCACAATCAAGATGGATCGGCTAGGGCCGACAAGCAAGATAGATCGGCTAGGGCCGATAAGCAAGATAGGTCGGCTAGGGCCGACAAGCAAAGATAGGTCGGCTAGGGCCGATCAGCAAAATAGGTCGGCTAGGATCGACGGGCAAAGATAGGTCGGCTAGGGCCGACGGGCAAAATAGGTCGGCTGGGGCCGATGAGCAAAGTAGGACGGCTAGGGCCGATGAGCAAAATAGGTCGACTAGGGCTGACGGGCAAAATAGGTCGGCTAGGGCCGAGCGAAGTAGGTCAGCTAGGGCCGACGAGCGAAGTAGGTCGGCTAGGGCCAACGAGCAAAGATAGGTCGACTAGGGCCGACGAGCGAAGTAGGTCGGCTAGGGCCGACGAGCGAAGTAGGTCGGCTAGAGCCGACGCATGAAGGTGGTTGCCGAAGTGTTTTTCGCTTCCTTCAGTCATTTTATTTTTCGTTGAAAGAACAGTTTACGTAGCCTTCGTGCTTATTTGGTTATTCTGCCAGCGCCCTACCGTTCTGCCGGCAAATCGGTTTTTATTTCACCGAAACTGATCATACGGCGCTGTGGGGAACATAAAGCTGCTCTGGGGCTTTCCGGAAGATGCTCTTTTCCTATGCAGGTCATTTCAATGTGCTGCGTACGCAGCCGTTTACCATTGGAGGACGTTATTTTCGAAGGACGATCTTCTGAACCTACCAATTTTTGAAGTGCTAGTGGATGATCTCCTGCATTTAATGACCATGATTCAGGATCAGGAGGAGATCTCCGTATACGTCCTAATTCAGGCGGTGGGCTTGGCGCGCAGTAGGGCGCCGCTTTCATCCTAGGAGACCACGTGGTGGCATGGGCCAGATGTTTGAATCTCGGGGCTTTCAGCTTGGGTAGCTTTTCCCCGGTTCATTTCTACCTATAAAAAGGGGAAAATGGAGGTCATTTCTGATCATCCCCAAAGTTTCTTTCCCATTGGGGCTTCCACCATGCTTATTTCTCTGCTATTGCGAGTGGGAGGACCGAGCTTTTCTCTTGCAAGCCTTTTGCCTTCGGATAGTTGGGGCGATGAAGGAGCTGTCGAAGGGTGGCTCGCCCTTAGGGGATGAGTCCCGGAGATCATATGGAGAGCGCACATAGAGGGCGCAGAGATCACACGGAGAGCGCACACATACTCTTCCCGTGTGACCTTTGTGGTTCCCCTTTGGGGACGCATGGTAGGGAGTGCACGCGGGCTTCCCATGAGTCGCTTGAACTTCTCCTCCTCCCCTGATTTGGATCCCTGGGCTCGCCCGCCTGGGGAATCTTTCACCACATGGGGAGGGGGTGAAAGTGCATCGTCCGCTGACACCTTGTCCTTGAGCCATGGCAAGGTGGGGGCGGTGCATACTCGATTTGGGAGAGCGTTCCGACGCTAGGGTCCGCTGGCTCCCTATCTGCTCACCGGGGGGTCCCTCAGTTGGGTGGTCTGGGATGGCCATCTAGATATCTCGGTTGGGTCACCGAGGTATCATTATTGACTGAAGCTGGTTGCAATTATTGATCCATGTCGCCCGGCTATTATCAGCTCGAGCTGACTGGATGCGACTTATCTGGTTCGGCGGTCGGATGCCGGAGCATCACGGTTGCCTATGTCTGCTTTCGAGCAGCTGTCCGAGTTTTGTACTTGTCTTTATTTTATACATTTCAATGTTCTTGTAAGGCCTTTCAGGCATTTGTAACTGGTTTCGACGGCAATAAAGAGAGTTTTATTCTATTTCTCAATCTTTATCTTTTTGTGCCGAGTTTGCTGCTGTTGTTCTCCGTGGGGTACGAAGACGTCTCGTTCATCCTTAGACGAGGATCCCGTGCTATCCGAACTAATTGAGGTTCGCAAGCGACGGTCTAGGGACCGTTCGGAGAAATGCGCTCCCTACTTCGGTCCGAAGCTTGGGATTTTCATTCTTCGTTCTCATCGGAACTCGAATTCTCTCGGGTTGGCCTTGCCGCGGCTCAGAGAAATCTGTACCTATTCCCGTCATGGTTCAAGGCACTTGCAGCTCAGCCCGGCCGAGGTTTGGAGAACTTTCACTTGGCTCTGCCAAGGTTCGGCGAATGCAAGGTTCGGAGTTCTCGGGCCGAGGTTCTGTACTTGGCCTGCCAAGGTTCGGAGAATTTGTTGCTCGGCCCAGCCGAGGTTCGGAGAATATTTTACTTGGCCCTGCCAAGGTTCGGAGAATTTGTTGCTCGGCCCAGCCGAGGTTCGGAGAATATTTTACTTGGCTCTGCCAAGGTTCGGAGAATTTGTTGCTCGGCCTAGCCGAGGTTCGGAGAATATTTTACTTGGCCCTGCCAAGGTTCGGAGAATTTGTTGCTCGGCCCAGCCGAGGTTCGAAGAATATTTTACTTGGCTCTGCCAAGGTTCGGAGAATTTGTTGCTCGGCCCAGCCGAGGTTCGGAGAATTTTTTACTTGGCCCTGCCAAGGTTCGGAGAATTTTTTGCTCGGCCCAGCCGAGGTTCGGAGAATTTTTTACTTGGCCCTGCCAAGGTTCGGAGAATTTTTCTCTCGGCCCAGCCAAGGTTCGGAGAATTTTTTACTTGGCCCTGCCAAGGTTCGGAGAATTTTTCTCTCGGCCCAGCCGAGGTTCGAAGAGTCAGGCTCGAGGAAATGACTCGGTTGTCACTGTGAGCCGCAGTGTCAGGCCCATGCGGCGCTTGGTGATGGGTGCCAGGGCGGAGTGAGCGGTATGTTGTCACGCTTCCTTATTGATGACATTATCTTTTCCAAGGAAACAAGTCATTGGTCGGACACTGGACTTCTTCCCTCCGTGCTTCCCAAAAAAGGGGCTAGCTTTAAGAGGCTTGGGGAAGCGCCGAGAGCCTTTATTACGGGGGCAGAAGATCGGAAGGTATTCGGTTCGGGGGGATTCCCGATCAGTCAGTTCGCGCTTACCGATCTCGCTCGGGATGCGGCGCGACACTTCGGATTCTGCAGGCATTGAAGCGATGACACGTGGCAAATTCTTATAGGTCGGTGACTATGGTGCGACCGATTGAGATATCTGCCCAGCGAGTATAAATATGATCGAGGGGTGTGGTCTCAGTCATCCCTCTGTTCAGGTCTCGAAGAAATATTGGATCATGGCCTCTCGAGGGCGATCCTCTGGAGAATTACGTGCATATCTCAATGGCTTGCTTCACTCAGAGAGGGGGCGTACCACCGTCACTGTCGACGGGCTGGGTCTGGCGTCGACCCTTGCTGGCCGACAGCAGCTCATCAGGGTAGTGGAGGAATATGTGGACGTGTCGACCAAGGAGGCGGAGGCCCTGCACCTGGTGGTAGACCGGCAAAGGGAGGAGATTGCTTCGCTTCGTCAGCAGGTGGCCGACCTCACGGAGCGCTTGGAAGGCCTGTTGGCTTCGAGGAGCGACTCCGAACTTTGATTCAGGGCTTCTGTTTCTTTTGCCTTCTGTTTATGTTTTTTCTGTATTTTTTTGTAATCCTTTTTTCTGATAAATGAAAAATGGATTTGTTTTGGGTAACCCTTCCTCTTTTTCAAGAGTTTTAGCCTTGATCATGCTATCCGCGTAATAGTTAGGAAGTTGGCGTGGCTCCATTGGTTTACGCGTTGATATGGACGCTTTGATCGACGGGTTATAGGGGCATTACCCAAAGATCTTTAGCAGCAGAGGGGAATCCCCTGGCTCTGTTCGGGGCTTTTGGCCGATTACGCGGGGCTTAATGAGCCCTTTAAAGGGGTTCGCCGAAGGTGCCTCTTTTGTGCGTCGATGGTTTTTGTTCAGCGTGCTTATTTTCAAACCGGACGAAGTTTTTAGGGACTATTTGGAAGTCACCTGGCTTTAATCGGGGCCTGCGCACTTCGGCTTTCTACAGGTATTTTAGCCTGAGTTTGTCGCTCGGCCCAGCCGAGGTTCGGAGAGTATTTTACTTGGCCCTGCCAAGGTTCGGAGACTTCATTGCTCGGCCCAGCAGAGGTTCGGAGAATATTTTACTTGGCCCTGCCAAGGTTCGGAGAATTTGTTGCTCGGCCCAGCCGAGGTTCGGAGAAT
Source organism: Calamus simplicifolius (assembly GCA_900491605.1). Classification (NCBI taxonomy): domain Eukaryota; kingdom Viridiplantae; phylum Streptophyta; class Magnoliopsida; order Arecales; family Arecaceae; genus Calamus; species Calamus simplicifolius. Next base: position 751,065 of record UESW01004489.1, read on the forward strand.
ATTTTACTTGGCCCTGCCAAGGTTCGGAGAATTTGTTGCTCGGTCCGGCCGAGGTTCGGAGAATATTTTACTTGGCCCTGCCAAGGTTCGGAGAATTTGTTGTTCGGCCCAGCCAAGGTTCGGAGAATATTTTACTTGGCCCTGCCAAGGTTCGAAGAATTTGTTGCTCGGCCCAGCCGAGGTTCGGAGAATATTTTACTTGGCCCTGCCAAGGTTCGGAGAATTTGTTGCTCGGCCCAGCCGAGGTTCGGAGAATATTTTACTTGGCCCTACCAAGGTTCGGAGAATTGTTGCTCGGCCCAGCCGAGGTTCGGAGAATATTTTACTTGGCCCTGCCAAGGTTCGGAGAATTTGTTGCTCAGCCCGGCCGAGGTTCGTAGAATATTTTACTTGGCCCTACCAAGGTTCGGAGAATTTATTGCTCGGCCCAGCCGAGGTTCGGAGAATATTTTACTTGGCCCTGCCAAGGTTCGAAGAATTTGTTGCTCGGCCCAGCCGAGGTTCGGAGAATATTTTACTTGGCCCTACCAAGGTTCGGAGAATTTGTTGCTCAGCCCGGCCGAGGTTCGGAGAATTCCTGTCCAGACAAGGAGCTCGGTCGTGCCGAGGATTGGTAAGCAGCATCTGTTTCTTTTTGCAATTTTTGGTGATGTAGTGCATAATGATTTGCATTGAGGAAAATGTGCCGACAGGAAGATATAATGAGGCATATGAAAATAAATTTGGAGAGGACGTACCCTATTGATAATATTTTCGGAGATTGTCCGAATTTCACGTCCGGGGAATGGATTTCCCATCCAGATCTTGTAGCTTATAGGTTCCCGGTCCGATGATCTCCGCTACTTGGTACGGGCCCTCCCAGTTTGGCGCCAGCTTTCCTTGTTCCAGCGGTTTGGAAACAAAGGCCTTTCGGAGGACAAGGTCGCCGGGTAGGAAGGCCTTCCCTTTAACTCTGGAAGCGTGGTAATGGGCCACCCTTTGTTGATAAGCAGCCACTCTGATCCGGGCCTTCTCTCTAATTTCCTCCACCAAGTCGAGGTTGGTGCGGAGTTGTTCATTGCTAGCTTCCTCCGAGTAGCTTTCCACCCGCAATGATGGGAGGCCGACTTCCACAGGGATAACGGCCTCTGTACCGAAAGCCATTCGGAATGAGGTTTCACCTGTCGGGATTCTCGGGGTTGTGCGGTATGCCCATAAGACATGATGCAGCTCCTCCGCCCACCTGCCTTGGGCTCTGGAGAGGCGGGCTTTGATTCCCTGAAGGAGGGTCCTATTGGTCACTTCGGCCGCTCCGTTGGCTTGTGGGTGCCCGACCGAAGTGAGGTGGTGACGGATTCCATGCTCCTCGCAGAACTGACAAAATTTAGAGTTATCAAACTGCTTACCATTGTCGGTGATTATAGTATGCAGGAGGCCGAATCGGCAGATGATGGACCTCCACACAAAATCTCTGGCCCATGCCTCGGTAATTTGTGCAACTGCTTCCGCTTCGACCCATTTGGTGAAGTAGTCAATGGCGACAAATAGGAATTTCCGCTGTCCTGTGGCAAGCGGGAATGGGCCGAGGATGTCCATCCCCCATTTGGCGAAGGGCCAAGCGGAGGATATGGGAATTAGCTCGGCGGAAGGGAGCCTTTGGATGCTCGAATGCTTCTGGCAGGGGTCGCAGGCTCGGACTAGGTTGTCTACGTTTCTTTGCATGGTCGGCCAGTAGTAGCCTTGTCGTAGCACTTTGTGGCATAGGGACCGGCTTCCCAGATGGTTGCCGCAAATCCCTTCGTGTACCTCGCGCAGGCATAATCTACTTCGGACGGGCGAAGGCATCTGAGCAGCGGCATAGAAAAAAACCGTTTGTAAAGCAGGTTGTCAATCAGCACGTAGTGGGTGGCCTGCAACCTCAGCTTTCTAGCCTCCCTTCGGTCGGATGGAAGCGATCCTTCTTTGAGGTATTTGAGGATAGGGTCGAACCAGGATGGTTCGGCCTCAACTTGCATTATTCGGTCGGCTTCCGCGATGCTAGGCCTTTCCAGAGTCTCCAGGTGGAACTTCTGCTCAGCATCCATTGACTCCACGGTCGCCAATCGGGAGAGCAGGTCGGCGCGGGCATTCTCGGATCTGGGAATCTGAATGATTTCAAACTCAGCAAAATGTGGAAGCAGGTTTCGTACCTCCTAAAGATACCGAACCATGTTCGGTTCCCGGGCATCAAACTCTCCCGTACATGGCCGGCTACTAGCTGAGAGTCGGTGAAGGCATTGAGCTTCTCCACCTTCAGATTGCGAGCGATTCGGAGACCGGCTAACAGGGCTTCGTACTCGGCTTCATTGTTGGAGGCCGGGAAGGAGAATCGGACGCCATACTCAAAGGTAATTCAATCTGGACTGGTAAGAACCAGACCCGCACCGGAGCGATAGGCATTAGATGATCCGTCGACATGGAGGAGCCATCGGGCTCCAGCTTTTGGTTCCTCGGGGGAGTCTGGGGTAGAACCGTCCTCCGAGATGGTACACTCGAGGAGGAAGTCGGCTAGCACCTAGGCCTTGATGGCTGGACGAGGCTGAAAATGTATTTCATGCTCACTTAGCTCGACGGCCCATTTGGTCATTCTCCCCCGTCTCTGGACGGTGGACCACCGCCTTGATGGGTTGGTCGGTCAGAACCGTCACGGAATGTGCTTGGAAGTATGGCCGCAGCTTCCGAACTGAGGTGATTAAAGCCAACACCATCTTTTCAATTCTACTGTACCTTGTCTCCGCATCGCGGAGTAGCCTGCTGACATAGTAGATCGGCTTTTGGACTTTGCCTTCTTCTTTGATTAGCACCGAGCAAACCGCACCTTCCGAAACAGCCAGGTACAAGAATAGGGTCTCCCCTGGGGCCGGACTACTAAGGAGTGGGGGCGAGCCGAGGTACTTCTTGAGATCTTGAAATGACCTTTGGCATTCGGGAGTCCACTGGAAGTTTTTGGCCGATCGGAGAGTTTTGAAGAAGGGGAGGCATCTTCGGCCGACTGCGCCACAAAGCGATTTAGGGCCGCTATCCTCCCGGTTAGGCGTTGGACCTCTTTGATAGATGCCGGGGGTGCCATTTGTTGGAGAGCTTGAATCTTCTGGGGGTTGGCTTCGATACCTCGCTGGGAGACCATGAAGCCGAGAAACTTCCCCGAGTTAACACCGAAGGCACATTTAGTCGGGTTGAGTCTCATCCCGTACTTGCGCAGCGTGGCGAAGCTCTCCGCGAGGTCCTCAACATGTCGTGAAGCCTCCTTGCTTTTAACCAGCATGTCGTCCACATATACCTCCATATTTCGGCCGATTTGCTCCTTGAATACCTTGTTGACCAGCCTCTGGTAGGTGGCACCTGCATTTTTAAGACCAAAAGGCATAACGTGGTAACAGTAAGTACCTCGGTCGGTTATGAAGGCGGTCTTTTCTTCATCTTCAGGGGCCATTCGGATCTGATTGTAGCCGGAATAGGCGTCCATGAATGACAGCATCTGGTGGCCTGAGGTGGCGTCCACGAGATGGTCGATCCGAGGGAGGGGGAAGCTGTCCTTCGGGCAGGCTTTGTTGAGGTCGGTGAAGTCGATGCAAATTCTCCATTTGCCGTTCGACTTCTTCACCATGACGACGTTCGATAGCCAGCTCGGATAATTTACCTCCCAGACGAAATTAGCCTTGATGAGTTTGTCTACCTCTTCTTCAATGGCCTTTTGTCGCTCTGGGGCGAAGCTCCTCTTTTTCTGCTTGACGGGCCTATGCATCTCGTCCACATTGAGATGATGGACGAGAACCTCGGGGCTGATCCCTGGCATGTCGGAGGCAGACCAGGCGAAGACGTCAGCGTTGCCTCGGAGGAACCTGATCAATTCGCGCCGAGGCTCTCCTTTGAGCAGCGACCCGATCTTTATAGTTCGTCGGGATGGGCCTCATCTAGTGGTACCTCCTCCAATTCCTCTGCCGGTTCTCCCCTTTGTTCGGCGAAGTCCTCGCGAGCATCTAGCCCATCAACCTCTGGCATTCTAGACTGCAGGCTTGTGACAAAGCACTGCCGAGCCATGGCCTGACTTCCCCGAACAACTCCAACTCCTCGCTCGGTGGGAAACTTCATGGATAGGTGCGGGATGGAGACAACTGCCTTGAGGGACATCAGACCGGGCCTGCCGAATATTGCATTGTAGGGGGATCTGAGGTCGGTTACTAGGAAATATGTCTGTACAATGGTCACAAGGGGCCAGGTTCCCGCGCGAACCGTCAGGGTGACGACCCCTTCCGGGACGACGACGTCGCCCGTGAATCCCATCAAGGTGGAATCCACGGCTCGAAGGTTTTCCATGAGTAATTTCATCCTGGCAAACACACCGAGGTACAAAACATTTACCGAACTTCCACTATCAACTAGGATTCGGCTTACATCATAGTTATTCAAATTAAGGGATACAACTAGTGCATCATCGTGGGGGAGCTGTATCCCAAGAAGATCATCATCGGAGAAGGAGAGCTCGCCCGTTCGTGCCTTCTTTGGCACTGATCCATCACTGTCGCCTCTGGGGCTCGATCCGCTGGCCTCTTCAATCATATTAATACGGCCGATCACAGGCGGATTCGGTGGAGGAGGAGGTTGTTGAAGTTCGGGCTGGCGGTCACCTCCTTGTTGTTGTGGCTCGGGTGCCCTCCTAAACTGATTCAGTCGCCCCGCTGGATCAGTCTCTCAATTTCATTTTTCAGCTGCCAGCACTCTTCAGTGTCGTGGTCGTGCTCCCGGTGGTAACGGCAGTACTTGGTAGGATCTCTTCGGGTCGGGTTCCCTCGGAGAGGTATTGGCCGGGGGAGCTGGCGCTCTATCTCCATGAGGATTTGCGCCCGGGGTACGGTCAACGGAGTGTAGTGGTTGAATCGCCTGGGAGGGCTCCGGGAGCGATTCCTCGGTGGCAGTGGAGGGACTCTCTGGCAGCGAGGTGGACTTAGCCGCCGGGCGGGACGGTGCCTGTCGGGGACTTTGGGCTCCTTCTTCTTTGCCTGCTCAGTGCGGGCAATTCTCCGCGATTCCTCGACCCTAGCGTACTTGTCCGCCAAGGCCATCATATCAGAGAGGCCGGGGGGTAGCTGACCTCCATAGCTAGGTAGAAGTCGCTTTCCTTCGAACTCCCCCCGCCAAAGTAGACATGGCCACCTCATGATTAAGGTGGTCCACTTCCAACATGGCCTTATTGAAACGGCCAAGGTAATTCCTCAAAGACTCCCCTCTCTCTGCTTAACTTCGGAGAGGGAGTCGGACCTTCGTCGGTGGCGGCGACTGCTGATGAACTGGCCAATAAAAGGTGGCTCAGCTCGTCGAATGAATCAATAGAACCTGGCTTCAAAGCATTGAACCAGGTTCGGGCGGATCCTCTGAGGGTGGAGGGAAGGCGCGACAGAGGACCGCATCAGATGCTCCGTGGAACATCATAATCGACCGAAGCTGCTGAGATGGTCATCCGGGTCAGAGGAGCCGTGATAGGGTTCGACAGCTAGTAACTTGACATGGGAGGGAATCACTTCCTCCATGATCCCCTTAGAGAAAGGGATGCCCTGCTCGCCTTGGGATGGGGCGGATGGGCCTGCTTGCGGCATCCAGCTCTTGACGCATTTCCTGTATCTGACGATGGATCTCCTCTTCGCCAGCCAAAGGGGAGCTGGGCGAGAGGATCACAGAAACGGCGTCGAATCATGGTGGGAAGTCACCGGTGAGAGAGACCGGGCTCGCCGAGATCTGGGAGGATCTCCGTTGTGACCGCCTCGCGGGATCGGCTTGTCTCCTCTAGGTCGGTGTGGGGGGTCCGCGGATTTGTGCGGACTGGAGGAGGAGTCGCCGGTGAAGAAGGAACCGCCGCTTCCTTGTGAAAGTGCGGAGCAGGAGGAGCTGTGAGGCGCTCCTGAACCAGATGGGTCAGAGTTTGAACTTGCTGGACCAGCGAAGCAAACTGGTCCTGGGTCACCGGGATGGCAGGCGGTGACGGGGTTTCGACTGGTGGTGGTTGCGGTGTTGAGCTTCCGAGGTTGCTCTTCTCTGATTGGCCATTAGAGAGGTTCTGCTCCGGATTTAGATCCTTATCTCCTCTTTTCAAGTTTTAATGGGACTTGAGGCCCTTCCTCTAGTGCCAATCTGTTGCCGCCGGGATCCGTCCTCCGACTTGGGCGCGGTCGATCTCCAAACAAGAGGGGGCGGACCTGCACAAAAGTCCTCCCGCGAGAGGCGTTGGGGGTGGCCCTCCGCGGAAGACCCTCCGATGCTCAAGTCAGTGGAGAAGAAATCGACGATCAACCAGACAACGGGAAGGTGGATCTCTCCGGGAGGCCTCTCCGGGGGCGGCCAATCGGGAGCTCTAGAAGGCAAGAGCACCGACGAGCTGCCGGCGTGAGGGCAGGAGGGTGAGAACGCACGTATGAGTGTGCGTCCAAGAGCACGCGTACCTGAGGGAATCTGCCAGGATGGTAGTTATAGGCTGTCACCTGTGTCTTGAGCGCCTTCTGGAAGGTTCAGAGGTTGTTAGGATACGGAGGTGGATAGAATCAGGCCGTTGTGGGGCCGTTGGAATCCATATCCTGTTTGTTAGGGGATCGACGGCCAGGAGAGCTTCTTGATGACTGAGATCTGGCTGAGTAGACCTGGGGTAGTTATGATAGGTCCTAGGCCACGTTTCGACATGATTCCTTGTCTAGGATGTCGTTATGGTAAGCTGGGCTCTCCCGCATCAGGTTCCGCGGAGGTGGGTATTGGATTGTGGGTCGCTTAACGAAACCGGGCCATGGCAACTCGGGGGAAAACGAGCTACGGAAGCCTGGGAAGGCCGAGCTACGAAAGCCCGGGAGGGCCGAGCTATGGAAGCCCGGAAGGGTCGAGCTATGGAAGCCCGGAGGGGCCAAGCTATGGAAGCCCGGGAAGGGCCGAGCTACGGAAGCCCGGAGGGGCCGAGCTACGGAAACCCGGGAAGGCCGAGCTACGGAAGCCCGGAAAGGGCCGAGCTACGGAAGCCCGGAAGGGCCGAGCTACGAAAGCCCGGAGGGGCCGAGCTATGGAAGCCCGGGAAGGGCCGAGCTACGGAAGCCCGGGAAGGCCGAGCTACGGAAGCCCGGGAAGGGCCGAGCTACGGAAACCCGGGAAGGCCGAGCTACGGAAGCCCGGAAAGGGCCGAGCTACGGAAGCTCGGAAGGGCCAAGCTACGGAAGCTCGGAAGGGCCGAGCTACGAAAGCCCGGAGGGGCCGAGCTATGGAAGCCCGAGAAGGGCCGAGCTACGGAAGCCCGGAGGGGTCGAGCTACGGAAGCCCGGAAGGGTCGAGCTACGGAAGCCCGGGAAGGCCGAGCTATGGAAGCCCGGGAAGGGACGAAGAGAGGAGTCGGCCTTAGCCGCCTCGCACGGATATTGATGCAATGACGATTTTACCCCCCAACAGTTATTAAAGGAAATTTTAATAGTTTTCAAAATTAAATAGAAAGTTGCTAGAAAGACTAAAAAGAGAAAAAAGAAATATTTTTTTAATTTTATAAATAAAAGTAATATTGGGGGTAATTTTTGATATTATATTTTTGGCTTTATATCATGTACACCCAAAGGCTTTATCAGTTACCATATTTTTTTGCTTACTATTATAAATTTTTCAATCAATAAGACCAAAAGTATGGAGAGATGATTGGAAGACCAAAAGCCATTAGCATACTTGATGCATTAAATGTTTCACCAATGTATCATATTAAAAAATATTTTTTTGAGAGATATTATATTAAAAATGTTAAATTTGTAATTTATAGTCTAGCAATGTAATTATATGTGAAGACCTTAAATTGCAAAGCTAAGGAGGAGTTATCTAGCTGCTTTGAAAACTAAATATAAATTATTGGGAATGTTCAACAGTTGCTTATGATTATTCTGCTTAGTGCATTATAAATATGAATGAAGATAGTATTTGATATCGTCTTGAGTCAGATAAAAAAACTAGATATAGATAGCAATTATAAGTACCATAGGAGTTGTCAGCAACTTACTTTATTTAGCTGTGGCATGTAACTTAGCTATTTGTATTATACTTTTATATCAAGTAAGAATAAGAATCAAATTAGTTCAGTAATTTGATTCTACTAACAGTATTTACATTGTTTTTGGTATAATAAATATTTTTAACACACTTATCCTGTCCTTCCAATTCAATCTCGCCAACATGTTTTACGCTTGGACGCGTCAAGAATGTCGTCATTAGACGCTAGGTTAGACTACACAGCGTAGAATGAACGCTGCATCTATGGTCACTATAGTATTTATTTTGATTGTTTCTTTGTGCAAAATGAGAATTATTCCAAGCATTCACTAATTAAAGTCCGGTGCATTAATTGTTGCAGCGGTCTTTTTCAGTTGCTCCGTGATGCAGCAAGCATGCATTAAATGTATGAATTAATTTTATACATATATTGTTGTGCATGTGATGCACGATAAAATTTATTGAAACGTAACATGTATAAAAAAAAAGTATTTTTCTTCTTTCCAAGAGGACTCCGATTCGATCAGTTCAGAAGCCTAGGCTTTGACTTCATTGAAAGTATGGAGATAGAAAAAAATAGTGGTTCTGAGATTGAAAGGATTCTAATTTTTTTTTATAAAAATAATTATAAAAACACTTTTAATAAATAAAAATAAAAATACAATTTTTTAAAATATAATTTTAGAATGATAGAAAACTGAATATATTTTAAAGATGTCATCACTATTTTCATTAAAAAAAGAGAAATTAAAAATTAAAAATTAAAAATCTTTATAAATATAAAAGTTGATGATATTCTTTTAATTTTTTTTTCCTTTTTTCTATCCTTTTAAACGGAATTATTTATAATAAGAATATTTTATTTCTTTTATAAATATCTTTTAGAGATTAAAAAAAGAAAACGAAAACAGTTTTGGAAAATCAAGACAGCCGTGGATTTTAGAAAGAAAAGGTTAGATAAAAAACAATTTGGAATTAGCACAGTGGTCATGATTCGATAAAGCCCAGTGACGTACATGGGCCAGCCTTGAGCCAGAGGAAATGAGTAACGAGTGGCAGTTTATTAGAAGTCATCACAACAAATAACGAGTCGCTTGGGGAAGCGAAACTCCACGAAAGGGCAGGCCACGATTGGCCCACGCTACTCGCGCCCTATTACCTCTTCCGGCCGTGGGAGAGAGAAGCGCAACTCCGTGACGATGAGTAGACCCACACTGCGTTATTATTTTTTTTTTTAAGAGAGATGAGACGAGAGGCCAAGGAATTGGACGGAGCGACCCGCAGTAGTTTAGATAACTAGAAAGTGTTTTTTTTTGTTCCCTCTTTCTTTAGCGATTATTTAGATAACTAGAAAGTGTGAAACCTTTCCTGATGGACGACGCATTGTGTGAATTTGTGGAGTGGACTGCTGGATTCCTCTCAATTAGTGCATTATGATGAAAGAGTGACGGAGCAACGCTGGTCTCCGCAGTGGAAAGTCCAGGTAACAAAATGACTGCATGACGCAAGTAGCATCGAAGGTACGGTCATGTGTTTACTTTGAGCACGTTTGTTGTTTTATTTTGCCCGATATAACTAAGGTAATGTTTGATTTTTAAAATATTATTTTTAAATAAATGTACATAATAAAATTTATTTAAAAATAATTATTTTTTTAAAATAATAATTTTATCATCAAAGAATAGTTTAAGTTATTTCTGAATTTCTTAGAAAATAAATTTAAAAAATAATTATGTTAAACATTGATTACCTTTGTGATCAATTTTTTTTAAATTTATTTTTCATAGTTATAGCTTTAAAAATTAAAAATATATATATTTTTTATTTTTTATTTCAAACACAATCTATCCTTCTGTATCATGAATTATATATATTATAAATTTTATATGAGATGAAAAAAAAAAAAACAAAAACATGACCTTGGGCCTCAAGACAGACCCAATGTAGGCTAAAATGTATGAAATCATAAAAGAACTAAGCAGAACTTTCAGCCACGGTCTTCTAATTTTCCTAACATCATTATTGGAAAACTTCTCAATAATAGTTAGAATTAGAGATGACGATCAGGTCTGATTGAATCATTTTGAGTTTAGATTATTCAAACTAAATTCTAACTCTAAATAATGAGGTTAAAATTAATCAAACCATGAATCATTTCAGATTAGTTTTTTTTTTTAAGAATTCAACACGCACTTTTTTTTTTTTCTTTTCCATTAGTTACTCTAAATGATAGAATAGTTAGGCACCAATTATGATTTAATACGGATAGAAATAATAATTAGAAACTTATAAAATAATAGGATAATATAATTAAGTAATAGTTTATAAAACTATACTTTTGAAATTAACAATATCAATGCCAAGTTATTAATAAAATTATAAAAGAAAATTAGTAAATGTTAGAAATACTTAATTTCATAAATAAAAAAAAAGCAAAATCATGCCTAATTATACTCTTTTATCCTCTCCTCAAGGATATTTTAAAGCTGTTGATGTTGATCCTTTAGAAATACTTAACTTAGAAAATAAACTTTTAATTTTATTATTTCTTGAGTCTCATTAGTATCAACTACATATATATTAAAGAATATAAAATATTAAAATATTTACCATGTAAATAATACAATCGATAATTTATAAATTATATAATATTATCTAAATAAAATTGTAAAATTTAAAATAAATAAATAAAATAAATATCTTATCCTTATATCTAAATAACCAATTATGAGCGGTGATTAGAGTTTATGCATTTTCTAATAAATATAACTTTTGGATCATTTCAAGTCACTCCACCTGACTTGATCCAAAAAATTTTGGATAATTTTGTGTTTGAGTCAAAAACTAAAAGGTAAAACCTATGGGTCTGAACTAGATTTTCAAGCCATGTTAGATTTCTACCACCTCTAAATTGAATATTGAGAAAAATAATCTCTATCATTTATTCTTCATGCTAATTACCATGAACGTAGTCAAATGCATTGATTTTACATCTACATGCTACCATTTCCAAGCAAAATAATTATTTAAGGGAAAATATACTCTTTGACTTAGAATTGTTTTTAATTCCACTTTGATGACAAGAACTTAAGCAATGTTGATGATGAATAATGAGAGCAAACTCACTTCGATTGAAAGTTCCTTATGCATTTAACCTTCAGTTTATCAACATGTGCTGAAACTAGGAGCATGAGTCTATTTTGATTTTTGTTACTTCTTTTTGTTGAAAGACTATAAGATAATCTTAGATTCTAATCCAAGACCTCTCTTCGATGGTAAGCTCGATGTAAGTGTTAACTCTATCCATCAACTTAGGCTTTTGAGCTAATTGGTTAATTAGCTTAGTATCAAGAGCACAAGTTTATTGGTGGTTATGAGTTTGAATTTCATTCTCGCTAATCAAAATAAGATTATCTAATCCATCTCAATCCAAGTTATTTTATTTGCTATCTTGACTTATTTCGATCATTATAGTCCCTTCATGTACGTTGTTTAGACCATATGTAGGAAAGAGAGAGTAGTGTTACTTTGTTGTTACCTTCTCTATCAACTTAATTAAGCTTTTAGAATCAATTAGGTAGTGTTTGATAGGAAAAATGTTATCCATGGATAAGTGTACGGGATAGAATTTATCCCCTGGCTATCCCTAAGGATATCCCTTGGCTATCCCATTGATCATATCAAATGTAAAAAGATAAATCCATGGGATAACCTTTTTTTACTCTTATTTGGAGGGATAACCAGCTATTCCTGCATTCTCTAGGGAATAAATTGAGGGGATTCACATGGTTAATCATGGTTAACCATGGATTATCCCTTTGGTTAACTTTATTTCCTGCTATCCCTTATAGTTATGGCTTTTGGAAATAAGAGGGGATATCCTCTGGATATCCCTTCTTATCCCCTATTTCAAACACTACCTTAGTTAACATTCAGCGCACGCACCAGAGAAAAGGGTTAACTCCAGCTGGCAATTTTCTTAAAAAAAACAAAAATGCAATCACATTGCAAAGGTAAAAGTGCTATTGTTCCATTTTTTTATTTAAATTAGACATGATAGATTCTGGCTTCTTACGCTGTAATTTTTGTTTTGTTATTTTTACAAAATGAAAGTTGATATGATTTTATTTCCTTCCTCATCTCACACATACATGCATGTAAGCATACACTCACAAGAGGCAGTGCTCAAATTTTAGCACAGAGGGCTAATATGGAATCCTCTCTTTGTACGTTTTTGTTTCTATCTTCATCCCCTTCACTATTTTAGCCATCCATCTACGTCTTCACCCCACCAATGGAATAAGGATTGCCCCATCCCCATCCTTATATAGAGATTCCCATTCCCATCCTTGCTTATCTCATTTTGAATAAAGGCACTGATATGACTGATCCCAGCATCGTCAGAAAAGGTAACGGCAGTTACAGTCATTTCCCCCATCCCCGGTACCCCCTCGAAGTCGGAGGGTGGGGCCATCATATCTTAACCTCGAGGCCCTCATCGGTCTCGGAGTGCACTGTCATTTTCCCACCCCCGGTACCCCCTCGGAGTTGGAGGGTGGGGTCATCATTTCTTAACCCCGAGGCTCCCACCGGTCTCGGGCGCACTGTCATTCCCCACCCCCGGTACCCCCTCGGGGTCGGGGTGGGGTCATCATTCTTAACCCCGAGGCCCCTACCGGTCTCGGGGTGCACTGTCATTCCCCCACCCCCGGTACCCCCTCGGGGTCGGGGGGTGGGGTCATCATTTCTTAACCCCGAGGCCCCCACCGGTCTCGGGGTGCACTGTCATTCCCCCACCCCCGGTACCCCCTCGGGGTCGGGGGTGGGGTCATCATTTCTTAACCCCGAGGCCCCCACCGGTCTCGGGGTGCACTGTCATTCCCCCACCCCGGTACCCCCTCGGGGTCGGGGGTGGGGTCATCATTTCTTAACCCCGAGGCCCCACCGGTCTCGGGGTGCACTGTCATTCCCCCACCCCCGGTACCCCCCGGGGTCGGGGTGGGTCATCGGTGATTAGCATGCGACTCAACTGCCAAGGAAAACAACAACTATCAGGTTGCACGGTGCTCACACATGATTTTCAGCGCATGGCCATGCCTGCCACAGCGTACATTCGGTACTCCCGTGATTGTGCCCCGTTACGGAGGGCCATGCCTCATAACGATGTTTGGCGCGTTGCATGCCCCTGTGCATGACCATGCCTGCCACAGCGTACCATTCGGTACTCCCGTGATTGTGCCCCGTTACGGAGGGCCATGCCTCATAACGGTGTTTGGCGCGTTGCATGTCCCTGTGCATCACCATGCCTCGCTACGGCGTACGATTCGCTACCTCTAGCAATGGTGCCCAGTCATATCAACCGGCGGCGCGCACTGAACGCCTACACAGCTACCGGACACGTATGATATCACACGCAGCAATGGTACGATGGAGATCTTCCAAGCCGCAAGTTAGGGTATTCGGACAGGTATAAAGGCACATGCTCACACTGTAAGTGGGATCTGAACTCTGGTTTTTCTGAGCTTTCTTCCTCCCAGCAAAAACCCTAACCGCCTCAGCTCCTCTTCGCTGGAGCGGTTCTTTGTCTGAGCCCAAGCGACTGACTTGATCGTCGGAGGGTCCCCACCGGCGCCACCGGTCCCCGGGACTTTTCTTGCAGGACTTCGAGGAGGGAGACGTCCGTTTCCCCGACGTTCGAGGAAGGTGGCTTGGGCCATCAGATTGGCGCGCCAGGAAGGGGGGTGTAAGAAAGACGTCGAACCAGCAGCTTTCTTCTTCTCCTGACTTCAGGACTTCAAAGCCATGGTGACGACTCGAACGAAAGGAGTTTCAGCCGGTCGCGCTGGGGGGCAGCGCTGCGGGGCTGGTCCACCCGCGGAGGCCCCCCGGCTCTCGCATCCTGTTTCCCGGAGCCTCCGAATCTCCAGGGGGCAGGGCCTTCTGCTCCGCAAATGACGTTCCTGCGCCTGTTCCACAACAGCCCCAGGAGATCGATTCGCTGCCCTGGCCACGCAGGTCCAGTCGTTGGCGGCGATGGTTCAAGGCCTGCAGCACCACAAGCGGCCTTGCGGCAGCCGGAGCCGAACCCATCTGTCCCTGGGGTGATGCAGCCTAGCCAGCATTCCTCCCGCCGGAGATCGCCAGTTCCTGCAGATCATCACCGCCGATCCCCGGCCAAGCCGCATCACCGCGAAGCATCCAAAAGGCCCCGGTCTCCCTCTCGCCACGCCAGCGTTTCTCCTAAGCGGCGGCACGGAAAGGAGGCGGAGCGCCCGCGCCGGCATCGCCGCCCCGCTCTTCTTCTGAATCTTGGGGGAGGGCTCCTTTGATGGCCGGATGCCTCGTCGAGCTGAGCGTCGACTCGAGGAGTGCAACCAGAAGCTGGAGAGCTTAGCCGTCGGATCACCCACCTGCCAGAGACTGATTACGACAGTCGACCTCCCCTGTCCCGCCGCATCATGGAGGAGCCTATCTCTACCAGGTTCCGCCTTCCTCAACTGGACCCATACGATGGACTACGGACCCCCTGGATCATTTGGAGAGCTACAAGGTACTCATGCAAGTTCAGGGGGCCACTGACTCACTTATGTGTGTTGCTTTCCCGGCTACTCTGAAAAGCTGCCCGGGCCTGGTATTCTCGCCTGCCGCCACGAAGCATCGACTCCTTCCGCCAGTTGGAGAGGGCTTTCTGGCCCACTTTGACGCCTGCCGGAAGATCCCGAGGGTGGCGGACAGCCTGTTTGCCGTTCAGCAGAAGAATGGCGAGCCTCTGCGGGACTATGTTGCCCGGTTCAAGGAGGCCGCCTTGGAGGTCTACAACCTGGAAGACTCGGTGGCAACCTTGGCTCTGAAGCGGGGGCTTCGCCCTTCTCGCTTCGCATATTCTCTTGACAAAAAGCCGCCGGGCTCCTACTCCGAACTTTGATTCGCGCCCAGAAGTACATCCGGGCAGACGAAGCTGACTTTTCCGGCGTGAAGCTGGCGGGAGCATACCCAGGAAGCCAACCCAGCCAGAACCTGCGAAGCCCGCCCCAGGAGGCCCGAGCCTCCTCGCCGACCAGATAACCGTCCTCGACCTCCTGCACCGAGAGACGGGCCTTACACTCCGCTGCTTGCCCCGATATCTCAGATCCTGCTCGAGATCGAAGGGGAGCCCTATCTGCAACGCCCTCCTCCCATCAACCCGAAGATTCCCCGGAACAAAAATCTCTACTGTCGCTACCACCGGGACCATGGCCACAACACCGACGACTGCCGGCAGCTGAAGAAAGCCATTGAAGACCTCATTCAACAAGGCCATCTGAGGAAGTTTGTCCAAAGGAACAACCCGGGAGCTCCTGGCCCGTCAGCCCTGCACCGCCGGTGATGATAACGCCCCGACGGAGAAGACAGTGGCGATGATTTCCTGGGGGGCAGGAGGCCCGTCGAAGAGACCAAGGGGAGAGGGGGAGTCGAAGCTGTAATTCCTTTTTTCGAAAAGGACCTGGAGGGGGTTGTAAATAAAGATGATGATAGCGTCGTCGTATCCATGACGATTGCTAAACACCCTGTAAAACGAATCTAGTCGACAGTGGAAGCTCCGTAGATGTTTTGAACTACGATGCCTTTGTTCGCATGAATCTGTCGCATGATCTACTTCAACCTGTCGTCACGCCTTTGATGGGATTCACAGGAGATTCCGTGAGGGTCGAAGGGAAATTACTCTTCCCGTGACGGCTGGAACGGCTCCGTGCCAAAGCACTGTCCTTATAAAGTTTTTGGTGGTCCGTGTGCCCCTGGCGTACAACGCGATTCTTGGGAGGCCCGGGCTCAACCTCTTGGATGCCGTCATATCCACCAAGCGGCTCCTTGTGAGGTTCCCAACCAGCAGAGGGGTCGGCGAGATGCGAGGAGAGCAGGGCCTACCGGCGCTTTGCTATCACTTGGCCCCTAGTCCCCAGGAGGCAGCACCTGCACCGCCATCTGCACCACACCCGAGGCCCTTGACCCGCGAGACTTGGAGAGGAGGGGGGAACCGGCCGAGCGGCTGCTCACTTTCCCCTCGGGGAGGACCCCATGCAGACGGTTCGAGTTGGAGCCTTGCTTCCGGACGAAGCTCGTGACCGGCTCCTTACCTTTCCACGCCGACGTCTTCGCATGGTCAGCATCCGACATGCCCGGGATCCCGGAGGAGGTGATTACACATCAGCTCAACATTCGACCGGAGTGCCGGCCCGTCAGGCAGAAGAAAAGGAGTTTTGCCCCGGACCGGCAGAAGGCTGTTGACGAGGAGGTGCGGAAGCTGTTGGCGGCTGGCCACATCCGTGAGGTGCGCTACCCCGACTGGTTGGCGAACGTCGTGATGGTTCGCAAGGCCAGTGGAAGCTGGAGAATGTGCGTGGATTTCACCGACCTCAATAAGGCGTGTCCCAAGGACAGCTTCCCGCTGCCCCGAATCGACCAGCTGGTAGACGCCACCTCCGGGCATGGGACGCTCAGTTTCATGGATGCGTTCTCGGGGTATAATCAAATCAAGATGAGCCCAGCAGACGAAGAAGCAACCTCCTTTGTCACAGAGAAGGGGATCTACTGTTACAGGGTGATGCCCTTTGGACTGAAAAACGCCGGGGCTACTTATCAAAGATTAATGAACAAGGTTTTTGAGGATCAGCTGGGGCGCAACATGGAGGTATATGTGGATGACATGCTGACCAAGAGCACCAATGCAGAAGACCATGTAGCTGACCTCGAGGAGACTTTCAACAATCTGCGCCGGTACCGGATGAAGCTCAACCCCCACAAATGCGCCTTCGGAGTAGCAGCGGGCAAGTTCCTGGGTTTCATGGTGACCCAGCGCGGGATCGAAGCCAACCCCGACAAGATCAGAGCCATCCTGGAGATGCGGCCTCCGGTCAGCAAGAAGGAGGTGCAGCGCCTGACGGGGAGGGTGGCGGCCTTGAGTCGTTTCATGTCAAGGTCGGCGGAGAGGTGCCTACCTTTCTTCAAGGCGCTGCGCAAGATCAACGGCTTCGAGTGGACGAAGAGTGTCAGGGCTCCTTTGAAGAATTGAAGCAGTTTCTCTCCACTCCCCCGCTGTTGTCCAAGCCTGAAAATGGAGAGGAGCTCTTTTTATATCTGGCCGCTTCCCCCGAGGCTGTTAGCTCCGTGCTTGTGCGCATGGATGCTGACGGAGCCCAGAAGCCAATCTATTATACCAGCAAAGTACTCCATGACGCTGAGACCAGGTATTCAAAAACTGAGAAGATTATCTTCGCCTTGGTGGTCTCTACTCAGCGCCTTCGGCCTTACTTCAAGCCCATCCCATCGTGGTGCTTACGGACCAGCCCCGCGAGCTATCTTGTCTCGCCCCGACACCTCGGCCGGTTGGCTAAATGGGCCATCAAGCTAAGCGAGTTCGACCTGTCCATCCGGCCAAGGTCAGCCATGAAGTCCCAGGTGTTGGCGGTTTCCTAGTCGAGTGCTCCTGGACCGAGAAGGACATGGAGGAGAGCGACCGGAGGAGCCTGTGGACCCTCCCTCATCTGGGGAGGTGGAGGACTGGATCCTGCATGTAGATGGAGCGGCAAACTCTCAAGGGAGCGGAGCCGGACTCATTCTCGGAGCCCGGAGGGAGACGTGGTGGAGTATGCTCTCAGATTCCAGTTCCGGCGACCAATAATCAGGCGGAGTACGAAGCCCTGCTGGCGGGGATGAGACTAGCTAAGGAGCTGGGCGCGGGGCGCTTGAGGGCCTTCACGGACTCTCAACTCATTTCTGGACAAATCGCCGGGGAGTACGAGGCTAGGGACCCAACCATGTCCCGCTACTTGAGCAAGGTGCAGTCCCAGGCGTCTCATTTTTCTTACTTCCGTGTCAGCTATATCCCCAGGGCGGAGAATGCCAGGGCTGACGCGCTGTCCCGTTTGGCCACTTCGGTCGACGGGACGTTAGGAAGGACATACGTGGAGCACCTACAAGTCCCAAGCATTGAGGCCGCGGATGAAGCGTTGCCAGTGGAGCAGGAGCCCTCCTGGATGGATGCCTACATCCGGTACTTGACCGACGGCACTCTCCCGGAGACCCCGCTGAGGCCAAGCTGCTCAGGCGAAGGGCCCCGAGATTCTTGATGATGGACGGGAAGCTTTATCGGAGATCCTTTTCATACCCGGTCCTCAGGTGTGTGGGGCCAACCGAATCAGATTATATCCTCAGGGAGATCCACGAAGGTATATGCGGGAGTCATCTGGGGGGCAGAGCCCTAGCCTACAAGGCCCTGCGCCAAGGGTACTTTTGGTTGACAATGAAGGAGGACGCGGCCGAGCTTGTCAAGAAGTGTGATAGCTGCCAACGTCATGCCAATATCCAGCGACAGCCGACATCTCACCTGACCCCCCTGGTGGCACCTTGGCCCTTTGCCCAGTGGGGCATGGATATCTTGGGTCCATTTCCCCCGGCCTTCCGGGCAGCGGAAGTTCCTCTTGGTGGCGGTGGACCACTTCACCAAGTGGGTTGAAGCTGAGGCTCTGGCCAAGATTACCGAGAGCAAAGTGAGATCTTTCTTCTGGAAGTCAATCATATGTCGGTTCGGGCTGCCGCGCACACTAGTCACTGATAATGGCCGGCAGTTTGACAATGCGCCTTTCCGGGAGTTCTGCTCCGAGCTGGGTATCTGTCAGAGGTTCACTTCCGTCGGGCATCCTCAAACCAACGGGGCAGCTGAAGTGATCAACCGAATCATCCTCCAGGGACTGAAGTCTCGACTGGATGGCTGCAAGGGACGATGGGTGGAGGAGCTCCCCAACGTGCTATGGGCCTATCATACAACGCCTCGAGCCCCCACTGGTGAAACGCCGTTCAGCTTAGTCTTTGGCTCTGAAGCTGTTATCCCTGTGGAGATCGGAGCACCCAGCCCCCGGGTGGAGGCTTATAGTGAAGAAGGTAACCCTGACCAACTGCGAGCCAACCTCGACCTGGTGGAGGAAGTGCGGGACAGGGCGCGGCTTCGAATGGCAGCCTACCGGCAACGGGCCGCGAAATACTACAACGCACGCGTGCGCCCCCGGACGTTCCTACCAGGAGATCTAGTCCTCCGACGGGCTGAGGTCTCGAAGCCAACTGAGGGAGGCAAGCTAGCCCCTAACTGGGAGGGGCCTTACCGGATCACCGAGACGCTCCACACGGAGCTTATAAAATTGAAGAACTTGATGGGACGCCACTCCCTAGGACGTGGAATGCGGATAACCTCCGTCGGTATTATCAGTAATGTATTTCTTCTTTCATGATTAAGCAACATCCTGTGTTCGCTTGGGTTTTCCCCTTGTTCAATATTAACGAGAGTCAATTTTAGCTATCTGAATTTTCACAGAAAAGCCCGACCCCGTCGGCACTCGCATAAAAGCCCGAAAAGCCCGGCGCCCGCCGGCACTCAAAGCCCTGCACTAGCCAGCACAAAGCCCAGTGTACCACTGGCTCTCAACAACAAAAGCCCGGCGCCCCGCCGGCACTCAAAGCCCTGCACTAGCCAGGCACAAAGCCCAGTGTACCACTGGCAGAGCAGTGTGCCACTGGCTCTCAACAACAAAAGCCCGGCGCCCCGTCGGCACTCAAAGCCCTGCACTAGCCAGGCACAAAGCCCAGTGTACCACTGGCAGAGCAGTGTGCCACTGGCTCTCAACAACAAAAGCCCGGCGCCCCGTCGGCACTCAAAGCCCTGCACTAGCCAGGCACAAAGCCCAGTGTACCACTGGCAGAGCAGTGTGCCACTGGCTCTCAACAACAAAAGCCCGGCGCCCGTCGGCACTCAAAGCCCTGCACTAGCCAGGCACAAAGCCCAGTGTACCACTGGCAGAGCAGTGTGCCACTGGCTCTCAACAACAAAAGCCCGGTGCCCCGTCGGCACTCAAAGCCCTGCACTAGCCAGGCACAAAGCCCAGTGTACCACTGGCAGAGCAGTGTGCCACTGGCTCTCAACAACAAAAGCCCGGCCCCCCGGCACTCAAAGCCCTGCACTAGCCAGGCACAAAGCCCAGTGTACCACTGGCAGAGCAGTGTGCCACTGGCTCTCAACAACAAAAGCCCGGCGCCCCGCGGCACTCAAAGCCCTGCACTAGCCAGGCACAAAGCCCAGTGTACCACTGGCAGAGCAGTGTGCCACTGGCTCTCAACAACAAAAGCCCGGCCCGCCGGCACTCAAAGCCCTGCACTAGCCAGGCACAAAGCCCAGTGTACCACTGGCAGAGCAGTGTGCCACTGGCTCTCAACAACAAAAGCCCGGCGCCCCGCCGGCACTCAAAGCCCTGCCTAGCCAAGCAAAGCCCAGCGAGCTGCTGGCGGAGCGGTGCACCAACAACTCTTCACAACCAGGAACCGACACCGGCGCAAAGTCCTGCCGGTTAAATGAGAGCTAATTCCCGCGGGCATCGAGGGCTACACATCAACCTAGTACAAGGTCCAATGCTCGACAGGGTGTTGCACCAGTAGCCCCGAGGGGCTACCTGCCTAATCTTTGATCAGGGGCGTTTCCGCTCCTAGAATCCAACCGTACCTAGCCCTAACTTTCGGGTTCAAACGGCTGGGGAGGTGTCCCCTGGAACTATCAGAATTAATGGGTCATGGGGCCACTTGTCAAATCAATGAAGTCAACGACAATTCAAAAATCATCTCGAAAAAGTATTTCATTAACTGAAAAGGACTACAAAACTCCGACGTAGTCGGGCTTACAAAAAAAGAAGAAAAAGCAAAGTTACAAGCGCGAGCTCATGGCTCTGCCGGTGTGGGCTCGTCGTCGGAAGGGGCCAAGTCTGACAGTCTCCAGTTCGACCTCCAAGGCCGGGGGAAATTCAGGTCCCTGGCCACCTTCTCCTTGCGTGCTGGAACCCGTCAAGGAATACAGCGGCCGAAGCTTCGGCCAGGTCGTCTGCGAAACGCTCAGACGCCTTGTATTCCTCTACGAGCCCGGCGGCTCGAGCTTTTCTGCAGCAAGGGCCTTCCCGCGATCCTTTCAGCCTCCCAGCGCGGCTTACCTCCTCCTCGCACCGGCAAGTCTCCTCCCTTGCCACTCTTGCCTCTTCCGCCGCCGCGCCCGCCCGGTCCTCGGCCTCCTGGAGAGCTGAGGTCAACTCGGAGATATGCATATCTCTGGCCATGACCGCGCTCTCAGCCTCCGTCATCTGAGAAAGCGCCGCGCGCGTACGGTCGGCCTCCATCTCCGCCCGGCTCATGGCGGCCCTCACCTCGCTCGCGCAGGTGTCTTGACCGCCTCCAGCGCCTTCTCTGCCCTCCGCGCGGCGCTGGGCCTCCTCAATCTCCTTCTGCGTCTCCCGCAGAAGGTTCTTTCCCCCATGGATTACCTCCCTGGCAGCCCTCAGGGAGTGCGCAATCTGCACGCGTAAGCCCCAGGTCAGCAAAATAAATATATACATATGTACAATAGAGGCTAAGAAGCGAGAAGATTGCTTACCCTGACCACGGCGGCGTAAGAGTCCGGAAGAACGCACCCGCCCCTGATGACTGAGATCCTCAATGATCCTAGGGTCAAAAAACGGACCCAGGACCCGCTCGGCCCAACGCCGTCGTCCAGGGAGTCTCGGGGCGGCCTGGGTGCGCCCTCGCCTCCCTCCGCCGCCTCGGACGTCCCCGGCTCTGTGCGGGGCCACTCCCTAAGCGGCCCCTCGGGGGTGGGCTCGCGGGGCCGGATGGTCCCTCGCCCCAGTCCCTGGCGGCGTCTGGTGGGTCGCTCCCCCGGGGCCGGGAGCTCTTCGGTTGGCCTGGGCCCCCGCCGCTGGCTCTTCGGCGGTGGCTCCCATGTCGCTCCCACCTCCGGTGGAGTGTCGGCCGTGAGGTCGACCTCCGGGACGGCCGGGACGTGTTGCGGAGCCGGGGGTGGGAGACTGGCCGGGGGGAGGCCCGGACCACCGGGCGTTTCGGGGCGGGGCCTGCTGGCCCCTGGACGGCCCTTCTCGGGCCCTTTTCTTGGAGGCGGCTTAGCAACTTTCGGTCGGAATCTTCATTGCTGCATGACACAAGTTGTATTTTCAGAACAGTAAAAAAAAAAAAAAAAAAAGAAGAAAAAGAAGAGGGGCAGAATTTCTGGCTAAGTGTGGAGAAGGCTTACCCCGATGGGAGATGAGGCCCGCCGACTCCAGTTGTCCTCCGATAACAGCAAGGTGTATCGGGGAATTTCGCTGGTCAGCAGCAACCCCATCGCCTCCCGGTCCCCAGGCTGAATAGCCACGGCGTTCCCTCGGAGGTCGGGGTCTCCCCACCGGGGCCGGACTTGGTCGACGTTGGCGAAGAAGAAGCGGGGTTTCCACCCCTTGATCGAGGAAGGTAGAAGGAGCTTCAGAACCCTATTGGGTCGGGGCTGGAACAGCCACCACCCTTTTGGGCTCGGAGGGAATAGAAGTTACGAAAAAGCTAATCCTAGGGGTGATACCTAGACGGTGACAGAGAATGATGAAGGCACTAATTACACGACAAGAATTCGGGACTAGCTGGGAGGGGGTCAAGGAGTAAAAGTCGAGGAGGTTGACAAAAAAAGGGTGAAAAGGGGGACGAAGACCTGCCTGTAGGCAGATCTCGTAGAGAGCTACCCGACCGGGTCGGGAGGAGATGACCCGGTCGTCAGGGGTTGGCGGGAATAATTCGATCTCCCGGGGGATTCTGTAGCGGGCCGGATCCTTTCCAGGTCCGACCGCTTCATTGAGGAGGCCGTCCCCTCTGGGGACTCCTCCGCCCTCGAGGAGGTCCCGGCCCTCAGCCGGTGGCCCCTCGATGGGGCTCCACCGGTGGCCTGTCGCCGGGCCAAAGGGACGTGGTCCTCTGAATCAGAGGACCACTCAAGTGGGGGAGAAGGAGTGGGAGAGATATGGCGCCTCACAGAGGGAGGACGGTCCTCAGAACCGTCCTCCGAGGTCCAGGAGGGGGAACTCATGAATAAGAGGAGAAGCTAACCTGGGAGGGCAAAGAAAAAAACGGGCGCGGGCTCGCAGGTTGCAGGAGAAACTGGAGAGCAAGCAAGGAAGAAGACGATGCAAGGCGGTGTGGCATCAGCCCCCCCCCTCACCTAGCTTTATTGAGTTTTCAAAACGTCCCGCCATGTCTCGTCGGCCACGCGGCTCCTTGCCATACGCCGGTTCGCCTCGAGGAACGCCCCAGCGCGTGGTGCGGCACGCCCCCAGCCAGTGATGGGACCCGCTGACGTCGCCGTAATGAGAGGAAATGATGATACGCCTTTTCGCGCGGACTCCGAAGAGCCAGTCCTCATTCTCGAGGGTGATCGTGGCTGGCACAGTGTACGGAAGGCCGCCTCCTTACATTCCCCGCACCGTCCGCATAAAAGGCGAGGACAGGGATCAGCCACGTGGAGAACGCCCCTTGAGCCTCAGCGGTGGGACCCGCTTCGCCCCAGGGGCGAGGGGGCATCTGATATGACTGATCCCAGCGTCGTCAGAAAAGGTAACGGCAGCTACGTCATTTCCCCCACCCCCGGTACCCCCTCGGGGTCGGGGGTGGGGTCATCATTTCTTAACCCCGAGGCCCCCACCGGTCTCGGGGTGCACTGTCATTCCCCCACCCCCGGTACCCCCTCGGGGTCGGGGGGTGGGGTCATCATTTCTTAACCCCGAGGCCCCCACCGGTCTCGGGGTGCACTGTCATTCCCCCACCCCCGGTACCCCCTCGGGGTCGGGGGGTGGGGTCATCATTTCTTAACCCCGAGGCCCCCACCGGTCTCGGGGTGCACTGTCATTCCCCCACCCCCGGTACCCCCTCGGGGTCGGGGGTGGGGTCATCATTTCTTAACCCCGAGGCCCCCACCGGTCTCGGGGTGCACTGTCATTCCCCCACCCCCGGTACCCCCTCGGGGTCGGGGGGTGGGGTCATCATTCTTAACCCCGAGGCCCCCACCGGTCTCGGGGTGCACTGTCATTCCCCACCCCCGGTACCCCCTCGGGGTCGGGGGGTGGGGTCATCATTTCTTAACCCCGAGGCCCCCACCGGTCTCGGGGTGCACTGTCATTCCCCACCCCCGGTACCCCCTCGGGGTGGGGTGGGGTCATCGGTGATTAGCATGCGACTCGACTGCCAAGGAAAACAACAACTATCAGGTTGCACGGTGCTCACACATGATTTTCAGCGCATGGCCATGCCTGCCACGGCGTACCATTCGGTACTCCCGTGATTGTGCCCCGTTACGGAGGGCCATGCCTCATAACGATGTTTGGCGCGTTGCATGCCCCTGTGCATGACCATGCCTGCCACGGCGTACCATTCGGTACTCCCGTGATTGTGCCCCGTTACGGAGGGCCATGCCTCATAACGGTGTTTGGCGCGTTGCATGTCCCTGTGCATCACCATGCCTCGCTACGGCGTACGACTCGCTACCTCTAGCAATGGTGCCCAGTCATATCAACCGGCGGCGTACACTGAACGCCTACACAGCTACCGGACACGTATGATATCACACAGCAACGGTACGATGGAGATCTTCCAAAGCCGCAAGTTAGGGTATTCGGACAGGTATAAAAGGCACATGCTCACGCTGTAAGTGGGATCTGAACTCTGGTTTTTCTGAGCTTTCTTCCTCCCAGCAAAAACCCTAACCGCCTCAGCTCCTCTTCGCTGGAGCGGTTCTTTGTCTGAGCCCAAGCAACTGACTTGATCGTCGGAGGGTCCCCACCGGCGCCACCGGTCCCGGGGACTTTTCTTGCAGGACTTCGAGGTGAAGACGTCCGTCTTTCCCGACGTTTGAGGAAAGTGGCTCTTGGCGCCATGGCACTAATTTCATTCCCATGAAGATCTTTATCTTGTCAGGACCCCATTACCACAGCTCTTTTTTTTAGGTTAATTATTAATTATTTATTTTTATCTTACTTATTATATTTAAAGATAAAATAAAGTATTAAGCTTTATATAATAAATAAAAATAGATTCAAATGAAGTTTTATAATTTAAATTATGAGCTAATTTAAAAAAAAATACATTGAACTATAGTCAAAAAGAGTATAATGATAAGCCTACGCGGACTACTTGAGAAGAAGATAATATATTTCTATATATATATATATATATATCTATATCATATATTATCTAATATATTATTAATTATATTAATTTAATTAAATATGATATACGTAAATTTGAGGAGCAAAGTAATCTCTTTATCTCCATCTCATACCTGTTTATAGAATAAATTTTTTTCTGAAAAAAATTATCATCCTGGGAAGAGCATCCCCAAAGCATAAGGGCGCTTAGATTACATCTAACCCAAAGCGATTCCCGCGGATTCCCCTCCGGTGTGGATCAAACGCGATATGAGGATTCCATCAAAATGGGTTCTTGTGGATCAAATGCCACAAAGGAGGAGCATCAAATTGGGATCCTAATTCAAAAACGTCAACACCTTACTGCTGACGTGCTAATTAAAATTGTCCTCATCATAAGTTTTATGCAAGCAAGTACATAAAAAACTAGTGAGTCTCAGTGCCCAACGAATTGCTCATGACCACTTCTCTATATAATATTTCAAAATAAAATGGCATTAAAAAATATATATATTAAAAAAAGCTTATAATTTATAATTAATTATTTTATACTTAAGTTTTTAAATGATACGCATCCGACGGCTGATACAAGTACGTACGAGCTCTTACACAGAGAAACGGCAGGGAAATCGACACAACACGACTGGCCTGAACTCAAGCAATACGACAGAACCACCCAAAAGACGACAGAACGCACGAAACAAAAGAGAGCAGCTCGTACATGGGTACCAACAGAGAGTACTCCGATCGATAGTAGAGAAGAGCTACGTTGGATTCATGGAGTGGTGCTGAGGGTCCGGTCCACCAGGGCTCTGCCTCTTGGATTCATTGTATGCAGTACCTGCAGGCATGTCTTCTTGACCGATGCTTGCTCTGAAGGTAGTAGATGTCATATTGTTGTTCTCCCTCGGCTCTCCAGCAGTGTTTTCGGACGGTCCAAGATGCATCAAACGGGATTCTGAGGCCCAAAGAGAGGAGGACAAGATCAGGATGATGCATAGCCAAAAACTTGGGCTCAGAGTCGCCATTAGTTCCTTCTGCTCCTTTTCAGAGATTGAGAGGTTTAATTATGACTGCTGGGTTCTCGCTGTAAGTATTTATAAGCTGCTGCGTTATTAATGTATGGGCAAGTGGAAGAGATTGATGAATAAATAATATATAGGTGGACATTTTTTAAAAATAAAAATAAAAAAAAGTAGGAAAAAGGTTTCACCACTAAAGCCTCTGTTTGGCATTTTTATTAGTAGAGAGCTTTTGTCTTTGAAGCTTTTCGTTCTATTAACAGTATTTTTTTTAAAAATAATTTACTGTTTAATAACTACATTTCTAAAATATCGTAGAATTTATATTTATTTAGTAACTAAAGCGAGAAAACAGTTCTTGTACAATGAGATAAGAATAAAAAATATTTTATAGCACATTCAATCATATCTAGTTGTTTGTTCTATCAAAAACTATTATAATAGAATATCATACGATATAATAATAATATTAATTATTATGATAATATTATATTGATAGTACTATAATATTAATATAATATAGAATAGTGATTAATATCTTATAATTATCTTATATATATTTAATATAATAATACTATATTATCGCCAAAGTGTAACAATATATTATTATTATCATATAATATTATAAAAATATTATATTATTATCATCATTTTATAATATTAAATTATATTATAGTAATAATGTAATAATGATGATTATTATAATATAATAATGATAATAATATATTAATATTACTATAATATTAGTATAATATAGTTATTATTAGTTCATAATTATATCATATAAAATTAATAGAATAATATTATAATAAACGTTGCTATAAAAATATAAAAATATTTTATTATAATAATAATATGACATTTATAATATTATTATAATATCCTATCATTATCATAATTTTTTTATAATTAATAATGGTAATAATATCATATTCTTAGTACATTATTAAACATCTTAATTCTGTTTCTACGTGGTTTGGTTGCAGAGATTGCTCATGAAATATTTATTTTTTATTTACTATTTTTTTTGTTGATATTATGAAAACTTAAAATACATTTATGCACTATTTAGTTCTTTAGATTGAAATTTAATTATATTTTATTAATATTAAAACGATATAATTCTTATGTTATTAAACTTTAAACTTTTTTGAAACTAGTAGCAAGAATTAATCAAATTTATTTCATTTTAAAAAAATATTTTTAAAAAATAGGTGGTGGGTAGAAACGAGGGTAACCGAATGAATATGGGTTTAGATAGCAGGCGGGTACAGGTATGAGTAATAGGATGGACACAAATATTGCATGGTTTTCATGGATATGAATTTGAGCATAAAATTTTATACCTATTGATATGGGTTAGAGAATCGTGAAGGAAGAAAACTGACGGAGCCCCCTTTTGGCCTCAGCTCCCAACACCCATCCATGGCATTGCTCTCGTCATAATGAAGAAAGAGAATAAGAGGTCACGTCGTGTGCGTAGGTTTCCCAAAGGCCACCTTACGTCATTAATGCTCGGTCGAGTCAATGGGCTGGAGCCTTTAATGGTGCAGAAATGGTCATAATGGCTTGAAGAGCATTTAACGGAAAGAAGTGTCGCGAGCATCTTGCCTTGGCTCTCCTTCTCAACTCCAGGGCCGACCCCTCCAGGGCCGACCCCTCCAGGGCCGACCCCTCCAAGGCCGAACACCGACGGCTGCCAAGCTCCCTTGCCGTTAACAGTGCCATGCAAGTAAGTGAACGGAGCCTTACGTGAACAGTGCCATGCAAGCTCATCCAAGGGCATGAGCAGGGCCACGCAAGCACTCCATACTCAATACTCTACGAGGGACAGTTGGCTTCAACTCAACATCATCCTTCTCCCCCAACAGCTGTACCTTGGGACCCACACGACTAACTTTGTCACCCATCACTGTCCGCATAGGACAACCAAAAAGGTGATGTAGGGGACATGTTTGGCAAGCGCCGTAACGATCGGCCATGCCCTGCGACCACCCACTCTGACAGGACACGGCCTACAGCTTGACACGTCATATGGAGGTAAGCTCCACTGTACTGACATCAATTAATGCTCTGACAAGTGATCACGCCCCAAGCCCACAGATTTCAGGCATCTATAAAAAGGTAAGAGGGAGGAGGTAACACACTCATAACATTCCTAAACGCTCACACAGAGGGAGCTCCTCTCTGGGCCTCTCTCTCTCTTTTTCTCTTTCGAGCTTCCTCAAGCTCACGGCTGATGCCCAGACCACTGACTTGA
>UESW01004489.1:779536-810459 GCA_900491605.1 Calamus simplicifolius
CTATATGCTTGTATTATCATGTATGCCAAAGCTCAATTAGCCTTGTCGTAAGCTAATCTGTGGGCTTGTCGCACATTTGCTGCATCAAAGTTCGCACACCTGATGACACCTGGGTGATAGCCTGGCCTCTTTAATTCTGCTTTTCATGATGGACGGGACCTTCGAAATCTGGGGACTAATATTGTCCCGCCCGTTCCCTTCGCCTTCTAGTACCTCTATTGTCTTCTTCGTCCTTCCTTCACCTTCTGAACATTGAGCTCTTTTTGCTTCCATTCCTTCGATTTGAGGTCAGTTTCTTTCATTTTCCTACCCCTTTCTTTTTTCCTGATGGATCCCCATCCTGATAGGAAAGGTAAAAAGCCTCTAGTCGAACCCTCTAGAGAGGAAATCCTCCAAGCCCATCGTCGGGCCCCTAGTGGCATCTCCATTCGTGGTCGCCTAGTGACTGTTGTTCCAACCTCGGCTAGGGCTCCTTCCCCGGTGCCTTGGGCTTCTTCTCCGGCGCCTAGGGTCTCTTTTCCACCCCCTAGGGCATCGCCTTCACCATCTCTTTCGGCATCTCCTTCAATTTTTTTGTCTAGACCCACGGGTCCAGGGGGAATACGTTCCATCATAAAGGATCAAGACATAGAAAGAATTAGGGCAAAGTACAGTATACCTGACAGTGTGTGTCTATCTGCACCCTAGCATGGCAACAAAGTAACCAGTAGTCAGTCTGGTGGAGTCGCCCTATATGAGAAATTCTTCAAGAGTGGGCTCCATCTCCCATTTCACCCTTTCTTTCTAAATCTTTTAGATAGGTATGACCTTGTCCCGGCGTAGCTAACCCCAAATTTCATCTGAATTATTTACGCATTCATAGTTCTCTGTCATTTTCATGGGGCTCCCATCCGAGTTTCTCTCTTCCAGGCCTTGTATAAGCTCCAAAACCCTAAGAAAAATGGGTGGTGGAGCTTCGCCTTTCGGTCCAAGAGAGCCCTCAAATTAGACTTACCATTAAGGTTAAGGAATGGAAGTCTCACTTCTTCTATGTTCATGTCGAGGGGATGAAGACATCTTGGAGATTTCCTGATATTAGTCCTAATAAGAACTCAATCATAGAAGAAAGAGATCAAGAGCTTTTCGATGCCCTTATGTCCTCTGTCATCCCTCCTTGTGCGATGTTTCTATCGGAGGATAACCTTCGCGAAGCCCTTGCAGTGCTAACGTCGCCGTCACTGGCACTCGATGAGCGCCACCCTCCTCGATTGTTAGTCCTAGCTTTTTTCCTTCTTCTTCTCTCTTTTTATTTTAACCTTATCCCTTCGTGCAGAGATAAGGTTCTCCCCCGACTTTCTCGCGGAGGCCCTTAAGAAAAGAAAGAAAGCCGCCGGTGATCTGGCAAAAGCTGGCACCCAAGAAGCCTCGACAGGCAAAGCAAGGCGGGTCACCTCGAACTTTTGTGGCTTCGCCTATTGCTCCCAAGGTCACCCTAGTGGGGGAACCGAGAAGGGAGGATCCACCCATCGAAACATTCGCAACAGGGGTCTCTCTCACCGAAACTCAGGAGGAAGCGCTGAGAGGAAGACCCTTAGTCCTCGCCGGACCCGAGGGTGAGGCCGTGCCAGAAACAAGAGCAGCGACACCCCTGGCGAGAGAAGTTAGGGATGACCACTCATCCGACATCGAAGGAGGTGGGAGTGTCGCCCGACAATGTCCCCCCTGACCCGACCATCCCAGACCCCCGCGACACACCGAGGCCTCCTGGCGGAGCGTCTTCTAAGTTGTTCGACCCTCCCTAATCTTCAGGCTAAGCTTCGGCATCAGCCGTTGGAGAAATCCTTCGACACCTTCTTCACTGCTATCCTCCAAGCAAGTGTGCTAATCTTTTCGTCTTTGATTAAACATAGTTACATTCTAACCATTAGCGTGCACAGGTGTCCAACAATGCTTTTGTTCTTCGGGACGCTTGCACCGGGGGCTCTAGCAGTCAAAGGTGTTCCCAATCCGAGCTGGATGCTCTTAAGGCCCGGGTTGACGAGTTGACCCAAGAATAGTCTGAGGTCAAGGCTCGGGAAGCAGCGGTGTCCGGTGCATTACAAGCTGTTGAAGAGGAGGGCCGGTCTTTCAAGGCCTAGGCTGAGGAGGAAGAGAGGAAAGCCAGAGTTGTCGATGCCAAGTTAGCCAAAGCCATGTCGAGGCTGAGGCCAACAGAAGAGAAATTGCAGAATGCGCTCCTTAGAGCGGATCAAACTGAAGATAGAGCGGACGCGGCTGAAGATAGGACAGATGCGATTGAATCTGAGGCCCGAGCCACCATGGAGAAGTTGGCTTCTACCAAAGAGGAGGTTTGGGAAGCCCTGGAAAAGCTGACCGCCGTCGAAGCTCATGCTATGGAGAAGGTGGCGGCCGCCCAGGTTGAAGGTTTAGTCAAGGTCAGCGCCGCTGAACACCGGGCTCGGGAGGCCATGGAACTTTATAAAGGTTCCATCGATTTTGCTGCTGAGTGCAACAAGGCGGCCATCGACGCCTATGCTCAAGGCTTTGAGAAATGTAAGGAAAAGATCCTCCGAGTTTACAAATTGAGTGGCCTTGAAGACATTCAGCCTATAGACGAGGATGTCGAGGATGGGCCGGGACCCACAGAGGCTTAGATTTAGTTTCCTTCTTTTCTTTTTATGTCTTGTAACGCAACCGAAGTTGGTCTTTTGTATGACAATGGGATCAATGAAAAAGCATTTTTGATAGCTATACTTGTTGCTCAAATCTCACAACTTCTTTGTTAGCAATGTTTTGGTTTTCTAGGTGATCATGCTTCGACCTTTGGCCTTTGATAATATGCCTCTGTTTCTGTAAGTATGCTTAGGAAATGACCGGCTTAACCCGTGGTCCTCGTATGGGTTTTTCAATTCGTGTTGGTATTTCGGGTTTATTCTTTTTTTGTGGGATGCTCATTGGCATCGATCGTCACTCTGGGGTATTACGTCTTTAGGGTTTTTCTGTGCTGGCCTAAGAGTTTAACTCGGGGCTGTCGAGAACACAGGAGTCAAACCGCCAAAGGTTTCTTGCACCGGTCCGGGGTATCTATGATCTTGGGACCACTGAGGTCCTTTTGAAAACTTTCATGGGATTTCTCGCGCCGACCTGGGAGTTTAACTTGGGGCCACCGAGAACACAACACTTGAACCATCGAAGGTTTCTCGCGTCGGTCCGAGATATCTGTGATCTCGGGACCGCCGAGGTCCTTTTGAAAACATCCATGGGGGTTTCTCGCGTCAGCCCGAAAGTTTGACTCGGGGCCGGCGAGAATACAGGACTTGAACCACTGAAGGTTTCTCGCGCTGGTCCAGGGTATCTGTGATCTCGGAACTGCCGAGGTCCTTTTGAAAACATCCATAGGGGTTTCTCGCGCCGGTCCAGGAGTTTGACTCGGGGTCACCGAGAACACTGGACTTGAATTATCAGAGGTTTCTTGCACCGGTCTGGGTATCTATGATCTCGAGACCGCCGAGGTCCTTTTGAAAACATCCATGGGGGTTTCTTGCGCCGGTCCGAGAGTTTGACTTGGGGTCGCCAAGAATACAGGACTTGAACCACCGGAGGTTTCTCGCACCGGTCTGGGTGATCTGTGATCTTGGGACCGCCGAGATCCTTTTGAAAACATCCACCGGGGTTTATCGCGCCGGCCCGGGAGTTTGACTTGGGGCCGCCAAGAACACAGGACTTAAACCACTGAAGGTTTCTCGTGCTGGTCCAGGGTATCTGTGATCTCGGGACTGCTGAGGTCCTTTTAAAAATATCCACGGGGGTTTCTCGCGCCTGCTCAGGAGTTTGACTCATGACCACCGAGAACACAGGACTTGAACCACTAGAGGTTTCTCACACCGGTCCAAGGTATCTGTGATCTTGGGACCATTGATGTCCTTTTGAAAACATCCATGGGGGTTTCTCGCATTGGCCCGAGAGTTTGACTCGAGACCGTCGAGAACACAGGACTTAAACCACAGGAGGTTTCTCACGCTGGTCTGGGGTTTCTATGATCTCGGAACCGTCGAGGTCCTTTTGAAAGCATCCATGAGGGTTTCTCGGATCGGCCCGGGAGTTTGACTCGGGGCCGCCAAGAATATCGAACTTGAACCACCAAAGGTTTCTCGCGCCGGTCTGAGGTATCTGTGATCTTGGGACTGCCGAGGTCCTTTTAAAACATCCATGGGGGTTTCTCGTGCTGGCCCAGGAGTTTGACTAGGGGCCGCCGAGAACACAGGACTTAAACCACTAGAGGTTTCTCGCTCCGGTCCGGTGTATCTGTGATCTCGGGACCGTCGAGGTCCTTTTGAAAAATTTCATTTTAAACAGAGAAACAGGATTGAAAACTCTCTTTTTTATAATTATTGGCCAAGTACACTCACTATTGGTAATATCGGCGAAGATTGCTAGCATTCTAAGTACGCAGGATCGGCTGTCCGTCTATCCCCTCAAGTCTGTAAGCTCCTCGATGAAGCGCTTTCGTGACTCGATAAGGTCCCTCCCAATTTTGAGATAGCTTGCCTCTGTCAGCCGGTTTGGATACTTCAGCTCTCCTTGGGATTAGATCTCTGGGGAGGAACATCTTAGAACGGACCCGAGCATTATAATATCTTATGGCTCGCTGGCGAAACATGGCCATCCTGAGTCGTGCAAGATCTCGGGTTTCGTTGATGAAGTCCAGATTAGCCCTTAGTTGATCAGAATTGTCTTCACTTTTATAAAGCTCCACTTGAGGATTGGAAAGACCGATCTCCACTAGGTTGACCACTTCAGATCCGAAGACAAGGCTGAAAGGAGTCTCTCCTGTAGGGACTCTAGGAGTCGTATGATATGTCCACAATACACTTGGGAGTTCCTCCATCCATTTGCCCTTAAGCTCGTCCAATCGAGTTTTGAGTCCTTGAAGATGGTCTGATTCATAACTTCTGCCTCTTCGTTAGTCTGTGGATATCCAACAGAAGTGAATCGGTGACATATACCTAGTTCGGTGTAAAAGGCCTTGAATGCCGAGTTGTCGAACTGGCGATCGTTATCGGTGATCACGGTATGGGGCAGACCAAATCGATAAATAATAGATTTTCAAAAGAATGACTTTACCTTACTTTCAGTTATCTTAGCTAATGCCTCGACTTTGACCCATTTAGTGAAATAGTCGATGGCGACTAATAAAAACCTTTGTTGTCCTGAAGCCGGAGGAAAAGGTTCGAGAATATCTATCCCCCATTGAGCGAAGGGCCAAGGAGTAAAGAGCGGACTTAATTGAGAAGTTGGTTGCCGCTGGATATTAGAATGCCGTTGGCAACAGTCACATTTCTGAACCAGCTCGGTGGCGTCTTATCGCATAGTGAGCCAGTAATATCCTGGCGGAGAGCTTTATGTGCCAGAGATCTGCCCCCATATAATTCCCGCATATGCCTTTATGGATCTCCCTGAGAACATAATTGGCATCGGTCGAGCCAACACATGTGAGAAGGGGATAAGAGAAATACTTCCTGTATAGGTGCCCATTCAGCAACACGAACTTGGTTGACCTCCACTTGAACAATCTAGCTTCTTATTTAGATATCGAGACATGGTAGGGTCGCGAGCCTCAAACTCTCCAGTGACATGTCCGAAGATGAGCTGAGAATCGATGAAGGCCCTGAGGCGTTTTACTCCAAGCTCTTGGGCAAGCTTGATTCCGGCTAACAAGGCTTCATATTCAGCCTGATTGCTTGTAGCCTTGAAAAGAAATCAAAGGGCGTACTCTAATACGATACCTTCCGGATTTGCTAGGATAAGGCCTACTCCACTTCCTTGAGAGTTAGAGGTGCCATCGACATGGAGAATCCAAGCCTCTGCCGAATCTCCTTCAGTAGCTAGGCACTTCATGGGGATGTCCTCGATTTGCTCATCCTTCCAGGTACACTTTACTAAGAAGTTCGCCAGCACTTGGGACTTAAGGGCAAACCGGGACTGAAATGAAAGATCAAACTCCCTCAGCTTAACAGCCCACTTAGCCAAGCGACCCGAGGTGTCAGGACAAGCCAAAATAGCTCTAAGAGGCTGATCCGTGAGCACCGTGATCGGATGGGCTTGAAAGTATGATCAGAGGTGCTGAGCAGAGACGATCAAAGCAAAAATAATCTTCTCAGTTCTAGAATACCGGACCTCCGCATCATGAAGCACCTTGCTAGTGTAATAAATAGGCTTCTGCGCTCTGTCGGGGTCAAGCCGGACCAGAATAGAACTAACCGCCTCTGGAGTGGCATCAAGATAAAGGAAGAGCTTTTTTTCCTTCCTCATGCTTCAATAGTAGTGGCAGTATGGATAAGAATTCCTTCAATTCCTCAAAGGCTCTTTGGCAACCATCTATCCACTCAAAGCCATCCACCTTACGCAGGGCTTTAAAAAATTGTAAGCATCTCTCAACTGATCTAGATAGGAATCGGCTCAAGGCGGCTACTCTTTCAGTGAGCCGTTGTACTTCCTTTTTACTGGCTGGCTGCCTCATGCTAAGGATGGCTTGGATCTTCTCTGGATTTGCCTCAATCCCTAGCTGGGTCACTAGGAAACCCAAGAATTTTTTGGCAGTGACACCGAAGGCACATTTACGGGGGTTGAGCTTAATCTGATGGCTCCAGAGATTGTTGAATGTTTCCTCCAGGTCGACAACGTGATTGGCGATGCGGGTGCTTTTAGTCAGCATGTCATCCATATACACCTTCATGTTGTGCCCGATCTGATCTTTAAAGATCTTATTCATCAACCTCTGATAGGTGGCTCCAACGTTTTTCAGCCCGAAAGGCATTACCTTATAGCAGTAAATGCCCTTCTCCATAATGAAAGAGGTGTTTTCCTCATCCACCGGGTCCATCTTTATTTGGTTATATCCGGAGAAGGCATCCATGAAATTGAGGAGTTCATGGCCGGATGTGGAGTCCACTAGCTGATCGTTCTCTCATCCTTGGGGCATGCCTTATTGAGATCAGTGAAATCGATGCAGATCCGTCAGCTTCCACTTGCCTTTCGGACCATGACTACATTAGCTAGCCAATTTGGATATCGAGTCTTTCGGATATGGTCGGCGGCAAGTAATTTATTGACCTCTTTATCTATGACCTTCTATCGCTTAGGGGCAAAACTTTTCTTCTTCTGGCAGATGGGCCGATACTTTGGATCAACATTGAGTTTATGAGTTTAAGGCTGATGATAATATGAACCTCTAGGTTCCTTCCCCGTTGTTGCCTGTAGCTGTCAGAGTGAAGGGTGGGAGACCAAGACCTCTTAAAGGTTTCCTGATGATAGTGCCTAGATGGAGCTTGGCGATGATGATGCTCCTTTTGGAAGGATCTTCTGTATGTGGACTGTTAGCTAGCTGGTGTAACAATCATGGGTGGCATGGGAGGTCCATGCAAGGGCCTATTTGGAAAGTTGAAATGAACCATGAGGATAAGACAAAAAGGGCATCAATACCTCTTTGGTAGCCGGGGCCATCTGGGAACTATCTTGGGCCGTTTAAGGACCGCTTCTGTGGCTGAAGCCGCCTAGGAACCGCCTTGGGCCATTTAGGAACCACTTCTGTGGCTGGAGTCACCTAGAAACTGCGTTGGGCTATTTAGAGACTGTTTCTGTAGTTGGGGCTGCCTAGGAGCCGTCTTGGACCGTTTAGGGATCGCTTCTGTGGTTAGGGCTACTTAGAAACTGCCTCGGACCATTTAGGGACCGCTTCACTAGACCACTTAAGAATCGTTTTGGATTATCTAGGGACTGCTTCTACGATTAAAGCCGTGTAGGAACTATCTCAAATCATCTAGAGACCGTTTCTATGATTAGGACTGCAAAGGAATCGTCTCGGATCATCTAAAACAGCTTCTTTGGTTAGAGCCGTTTAGAAACCTTATCATTTAGAAATTATTTTTGTATATTAATTATTATGTAACTTTAATCAGTCACATCAAAATCATGACGATGGGACCGGCGGTTTGGTCAGTAGGAGACCCTGGCGGAGAACCCTCGCAACTGCCGTCAAAAAGAGAACGGAGAAGAGCGAGGAAGAGTCGGTGGGGAAAAGAGAGAGAATGACCTCGGACTCGGGAGCACGCTCGCATGACGGCGGGAGCATGGTGGATGCACGAGAATCGAGGATTGGATCTCACCGAGCGAGCGTTGACCATGACCTGATGTGGCTGCACGTTCGACCATGCTCTTATTTACCGATCTAAGGCCGCGTTTAGACTTTGGACCAGCTGCGGGAGGGTCTTTCAACTCTTCCCAGCAACAGCCATCCCAAGCGCTGATCGAAGTTGGATGATATCAGATCCATAAAATATTCGAGCTCAGGCCAAATCAGAGTTGGTTAAAGTAACTAGCTTTACTAAATTTAAATTTAATAATTGCTCTTTAAATATATAATTAATAAAAATAAAAAAGTAACTTAAACTTAATTTTTTTATTATTTAGTGAATTAGTATAAGAATTGATTTTTTTTAATCGAAACAGATTGAGCTTGAATTTAATCGGCTCTATTTTTTATTAATTTAAGTTAAATCCGAATGATGTATAAGTTGGATTGAGTTGGACTCTTTTTAAATACAAAACTTAAATATGATCCAGAATTTAGATTTGATGGGGCCAGTGGGCCCCATAGGCCACTATGACAGCATCTAAGCTTGGCCTCAACAAATCGGCTTATCCTCCTTGGTTCCGGCAAGTTCTCGGTGGGTCCAGTAGGTCCAAGACGGCCTCCCTCGGATCGGCCATCTCAGCCTCGGCCTCGGCCATAGATAGTGCTCGGCCATCTCAGCCTCGGCCTCGGTCATGAACAATGCTCGGCCTCGACCATGAACAGTGCTCGGCCACCTCAGCCTTGGCCATGAACAGTGCTCGACCAGCTTAACCTCGGCCTCGGTCATGAACATTGCTCAGCCTCGTTATGAACAGTGCCATGCAAGTGAACGGTGTCATGCAAGTGTTCACCCACGGCCTTCTCTGAAGCTCATCCAAGGGCATAAATAGTGCCATGCAAATAAACGGTGCCATGCAAGCACTTTATAATCAATGCTCTATAAGGGACAGCTGGCTTCAACTCCAAACTGCATCTTCTGCCCCAATGGCTGCACTTTGGGGCCCACATGCCTAACTTTATCAACGCTATCCGCGCAGGACTGCAAAAAAAGCGACATAGGAGACACGTCTGGCAAGCACCGTAACGATCGGCTATGCCCTGCAATAGCCTGTGACAGCTGTCCAAACCAAAATAGCACCTGCCAACCAGCTGCAGCCATCTACTCTGACGGGATACGGCCTGCAGCCTGACATATCACATGGAGGTAAGCTCCATTGTTCCTGCCATCAATTAATGTTCTAACAAGTAATTATGTCCAAAAACTAGTAGACTCTAAGCATCTATAAAATGGGTAAGAGGGACCCCTGACCAAGTAACTCCAAGAACGAACTCATTACACTCTAAACACTCATTCTTGCTCACAGAGAGCACGGCTCTAAGCCTCTCTCTTCTTCTTTCTTTCGAGCTTCCTCAGGCTCACGGCTGTGACCCAAAGCACTGACTTGAGCATCGGAGGGTCTCCGCCAGAATCTCCGGCTCCCGGGACTTGTTTGCAGGCCCACTAGCGCAAAAAGCTCGCCGAAGGATCCCGGGTAGGGGTGCAACTAGGGCCGGGTTCAATCCGAACCCGGCCTGTCGAACCCGATTTATAGCAGTGTTTAAACTCATGTTTGCCCAACCCGAACCCAAAAGACCCGGGTTTAACCCGGCCCGATTTGCAATTGACCCAGTTAGGGTTGATCGCAACCCAAACCCGAGATAACCCGAACCTGAGGGTTACCCGAACAGGGGTAGCTTATCGGCACCAAATTTTTGGAAGCGTTGAAGGCGCCAATCGGGTCAAACGAGATGGCCAACTTGAGGGTGAGGAGGGCACGACCGTCGATCGCAGGCGAGAAAAAGGACAAATATAAAGGCGGACCATCCGCATAATTCGTTTCACTTTCCGCCTCCTCTTCTTTGTTTACGGCACCTCCACCTCTTCTTTGTTTTAGGTAAGACTTTTTTTTAATATAATGTTAAAGCCTCGAGTTCAGCTTATGCATTCGGCAAGGGATTTTGTTTTCACGTCTTTGGGATTCATAATTCGATGTTTATTTACTTTGAAAAAAGTATTTTATTATTTTTTTTCTTATCAACCCGAATTTCAACCCGAAACTTAACACGAACCCAATTTTTAAAAATAGGGTTAGGGTTGAGGTTTTACAAATAGGGTTAGGGTTAGGATTGACATTTTATAAATAGGATTAGGGTTAGGGTTGAGGGAAACCCGAGTTTCATGAGCCCAAGTTGCACCCCTAATCCTAGGCTCGCTGGAGGAGGCGATCAAACGCTCGTGGACATTCGAGGACGGTGATTTGGCATCAACAAGATTGATTCCAATTTCTGAATCTAACTAAATCATGTTTCTTCGTGTATAAATTGGATTGGTTCTAATTGGTTGATACCAAATTGAGTCATAGGTTAACTCAAACCTTTTGTGACCCTAAGAAAAATTAATTATTAGATTTGAGATGTTTCGTAAGCCTACAAGATCTTGAGTTGCATTATTATTGCGAATAAACTACTTCAATTAACATCATGAGTAATATTTGAATTATATAAAATTATTTTTTTATTTATTTGGATATTAAATTTAAGAACCTTACTAGCATGCTTCTGATTGTATGCATGTGATGTCATAATTTATGAAAAGATGAAGGGTAAGATAGAACGGTATAAGAAGGTAAAGCCTCTATATGAGTCAGAATTAGAAGTCAGCTTCATAAAAATAACTTTATAGGTTCAATTATTTTGTTAGTGAGTTATACTTGTTAGCCTCGGTGCTATAAATCTCCCTTGTCATCGCCCTCAGCCAGCACAGTGTCTACAGATGCGTTCGCATCCTCAGCTTCAGAGAGGCTGAGCGTAGATGCACGCTTTTTCGGTGGCCTGGGCAGGATGGAGCACAAGTACTCCATCTCACCAGTAGGAGTCGAAAGAAGGATTGGATGCGGAGTTGGAAGGAGTGTTAGCAGGTGAGAACCTTCCGAAGGAGAGCAACATCGCCGAGGCAGGGAGCGACATCTTTCTTTTGTTTCTGCATGCATTTTTCTTCTATCTGCATTCGATAGATAGAGAGAGGATTCAGAGGTTCGAGAAGGAGGGAAATAATCACCATTAAAGATTATGAGCATGAATCTGTCACTCGATGAGATTGGAAAGAGAGAGAGAGTAAATTCCAGTTAATACTCAGGGTTTAAACGTGAAGTGTATTTAAATGCACATTATTTTATGCACTATCTGCTTTCGGGTTTACTGACACCTGAACTTTAGAACGTTACAATTACGCCACCCCATCTTAGCCGTATTTGCAACAAATTTTGTCTATAGTCTAAACGTAGCGGATTTGGATCAAATTGCAGAGGGATGATTTCGGATAAGTTTAGACATAAATTAATTTATTTTTTTAATATATTTGTTTTTTTAATTTATTTATAAATCATCCCTCTAGAATTCGATCCAAATCCGCGGTCTTAATAATTGCGTTTAGACTATGGACAAAATTTGTTGCAAATACGGCTTAGATGGGGAGGCGTAATTGTAACGTTCTAAAGTTCAGGTGTCAATAAACTCGAAAGCAGACAGTGCATAAAATAATGAGCATTTAAACACACTTCACGTTTAAACCCTAAGCATTAACTGGAATTTACTCTCTCTCTCTCCAATCTCACCGAGTGACATATTCATGCTCGTAATCTTTAATGGCGATTATTTCCCTCCTTCTCGAACCTCCGAATCCTCTCTCTATATATCGAATGCAGATAGAAGAAAAATGCATGCAGAAACAAAAGAAAGATGTTGCTCCCTGCCTCGGCGATGTCGCTCTCCTTCGGGAGGTTCTCATCTGCTAACATTCCTTCCAACTTCACATCCAATCTCCTTCTCACTCCTACTGGTGAGATGGAGTACTTATGCTCCATCCTGCCCAAGCCACTGAAAAAGCGTGCATCGGCGCTCAGCCTCTCTGAAGCTGAGGATGCGAACGCGTTTGTGGATGCCGTGCTAGCTAAGGGCGCTGACAAGGGAGATTTAAAAATTAAAAATTAAATTATGGAAGAGAGTAATGAAAAATCGAATAAGAGCTAAAACTTTGGTGTCAAATAATCAATTTAGATTTATACCTAAAAGATCGACTATGAAAGCTATTTATTTATTAAGAAGATTGATGAAAAAGATATAGAAAAAAGGAAAAAGAAAACAAGACCTTCATATGGTCTTTATTGATTTAGAGAAAGCATATGATAGAGTGCCTAAAGAAATAATATGGTGGGTTTTAGAGAAAAATGAGTCACCAAAAGGTACATAGAATTGATAAAAGATATGTATAAAAGAGCAATAACTATTGTTCAAACAACAATAGGAGAAACTAGCGAGTTTTCTATTAATGTAGGTTTACATCAAGGATCTGCCTTAAGTCCGTATCTTTTTGTATTAGTTATGGATGAATTAACCAAACATATTCAAAATGATATCCCATGATGTATGTTATTTGTAGATGATATAGTGTTGGTTGATGAAACTAAATCTGAAGTAAGATGATATCAAGGAGTGAAAATTTTAGGTATTGGGGATCGATTATCCAACTAAAAAGAGAGTTAAAGTAGGAGTGAAGGAGGCTTTAGAATATAAAGGTTGCTTAATGTCTTGATCTTCCCTAACCTTGATCTGTCACCCCAAAAAACTCTGCCTTAAGATTAAGTATTTTGCCTCCCTATGCTTGGCATTGGTGACACATCTCCGATCAGCTTCATATATAGGTTCCACTCATGCAAATTTTACTGCATCATCTTCCTAATTGGTTGCAGTTACTTTGTGATCTATATATTTGCCTATATGCCCTAATGATAAATGACATACAAGAATGGTTCCATCCAAGATGCATAACTGTAATCGTGCATAAATTCCCAGTACCACTCATTATTAATTCCTTTGTAGGTCTTATTGGTGTTCCATCATATGGATTTCGTGTAAATCTTCCTGTCTCAAAGGGTGAAGATTAAAGAGTGCTTCCAGACAATGTTTCAAGTTCTCATTTAATCTAACATAGACATGGAAAATTTAATACTTTTATGAGTGAGATAATAATTTTGTTATAAGGCCAATGGAGAAGGCACAACCAAGTTGTCCAGTCACAAGCATCAAAAGCAAGTGATGGGTAGATATTTTTTTGAGCTTAGACAACAGGTAATCAACTTCATGTATCATAACATGAAACTTTACAGATAATGATTCCACAGAAAAAGGATGATAAAAATAATAAATTACATATATACAAGGAATAACTGACATCAAATTCACCTTAGGCTCAGAAATTGGTGAAGCAGGATAGCCATTCAGAGATACAATCTGAACAGAGAAAGTGATCTAATTTTTTTGCTTGCTCAATGGTCATGCCCATACAAGACGGATAGATACTCCCAGCTCGGAGAGATCCTCATCCCCTACTTTCGCTGCCTTCAGAGCTTCCGAATCGGACGCTTCGTCGACGCCTACGTTGCCTTTGAGAAGGCCGCAAAGTACTCTCTCTCTCTCAAAGCCTGGCTACTGTTTTAAAGGCGAATTCCTTTGCTTTCGGACTATCTCCTTGATGGTGGAGTTTCAGTGCGTTTCTGCAGGAGTTTCGGAACTGGGAGACGGGGTGGGCGATGGAAGCGATGCACACTGTGGCTCTCGAGATACGGATTCTTGCCGAGAGGGTGCGTGCTTTGATCGTTTCCCACGTTTCTACTTGTGGGGTTACTTGACTTGATGGATTTTTGGGTTCTTTTGTTCTAGGCTGACAGAGAGCTGGCGTCGAGTGGGAAGAATCCGGAGAAACTGCAGGGAGCCGGCTCGTTTCTGATGAAAGTCTTGGGGCTCTTGCGGTACGCGGTTCTGCGATCCCGTTTGTTTAGTTTCTTTATAAAATTTTTTGGATTGAGGTCGATATTTTGTTGCATCCAGCGAACTGACAGTATAATTATTGTCTCGTGGATAAAATTATTGCTTTTGCTAGCACAGTATTCAGTTGCATTATATGCGGTCCAATTACTTTGAACACATGTTAGGAACTGATAAGAAACTTTAGCTCTTTATTCTTTTGCATTAATTTCTGTGATACTTATTGGAGACCTCTTGATGATTTAGTTCCCTGCACATTTGTTACTAGAAAAGGTCACTTTGATTTAAAGCTCGGTGATTTTTCAGAGGGAAACTTGTGCTTGCATGCATGGTCTTTATGCACGATCTGTACAACCTACATGTTATTTTGTGTTATTTAGAGAATTCATCTTGTTAATATCTTACAACCTACAACTTTGTGCCCAGTTGCCCATGTATTCTTACTTTCTTGTTACATCCTTTTTACATCCCTGAAGAAGCCCCCCATACATAGATCAGGGAGGAAATTTGCTAACTCTCTCTTTATGGGATCGATTCAACCCACTCAAAACCTTTTTAAGATCTGCCGCAACAAGAGAGCTCCCAGTAGATGATTCTTTCATCCGTGCCTCTTTCAGAACTTTGCGCAACAACCATGCTCCATGTTTCAGGTATTTCACATGACATACGCTAGTTCAAAGGGGAAATATCATGATTTCAGAATAGTGATTGATATGTTGGTTGGCCAGCAAATACATCGTATTTGATCAAAATGAACTTTAATCTTCCTAAGGAAGAGAGACAATAATTGGACATAAAATGATTGCATTGTCTCATTGAGATGATGAGTGGGCTTGGGGAGAACAAAGAGAATACCTAGTCAGTGTCGCTGTGATCTGGTTTAGCAAACCTCATAGAGATCCAAAGTGTTGGGCAAATTATTTTGGTTTGGTCATGGCAATACAAATGACTAGTCTTTACATCATAACTTTGGTGATTTTACCATGGCAACTTTTTAATTGGTAGGTTTCCTTTGGAGTTAGCATGAACACATATTCCATTTGCTCTTATTCTTCACTTCTGAGGCCTAACACTGGGAAAATCTTAATTGACTTTCACTCTTGCTCTAGACCCTCAGAAAATTACTACCCTACCCCTAAGAACGACTGAATTTTTGCATGCCTAGATCTGAAATCATCATATTCTTATTACTATTATTTTTTAAACTACAAACAGGAATGGAACAGTTATGTTGGTGATGATCCACTTCTGTCTGAAAAAAAAAAAAAAAAGCCAACCTAAGAATTGAAAGAGGGGGGGGGGGGGGAGAGGGCTCGATGGGGGTAGGGATCATCAATTGAGAGCAGAAATAATTTCCTTCCATTAAAGTAAGAAAGAAGAAAGATTTCAACCCTTATTTCTCAGAGCTAAACAAATGTTAGTCAACAAATGTATCCTGCAATTGGCTTATTCTCTTGACTGACGTCATCATACGTTTAGCATTTTAGTTAAATAGCCCTTTTATTATATTTGCCCTCCTGAACACTCATGTTAATAATGTAATCTCACGTGATTCTTTACTTTTTAATTTAATTCTTCTTGGTTGCTTTTGAGGATGGATGCATGCATACATTGATTTGATTGCATTCTTTGTTCCTTTAGTTATGATCATCAAATTTCAACTTTTTTTAATCTTTGGCCTTCATGAGCTTCTATCTGTTCTTTATTTGATCTTTACGTTCCTTTACTTGGTGGGCCTTCATTTTTTCAGGGTAAAGGCCCCAAACGTATTGGTGCTTTATATGTGACTTGTCAGTTATTCAAAATATACTTCAAGGTTGTTTCTTATCTGTACTGTGCTTTTTGTTTCAGTCCTTATTCTGATTCTGTTTTTCTGGGACATTGTTTGTGGGTGCATGTGCATGCACATGTCTATAATTTCCATGCTAAAGTTTGAAAGTCAAAATTTTGCAGCTTGGTACGGTGCATCTTTGTCGCAGTGTCATAAGAAGTATTGAAACTGCTCGAATATTTGATTTTGAGGAGTTTCCAGCTAGAGACAAGGTCAAATATAGTTATTTTATATATTGCGCTCATAAATTTAGTGCGGAAGTTCATTCTGTTTGTTTGCTTTTGACTTGAAATTGTTGCTCTCATAACTCAATCCACTTTTATCTCAATACCTCAACAGGTCACCTACATGTATTATAC
Organism: Calamus simplicifolius; assembly: GCA_900491605.1. Classification (NCBI taxonomy): domain Eukaryota; kingdom Viridiplantae; phylum Streptophyta; class Magnoliopsida; order Arecales; family Arecaceae; genus Calamus; species Calamus simplicifolius. Next base: position 795,702 of record UESW01004489.1, read on the forward strand.
AGGCCGCTTGGAAGTTTTTAATGAAAATTTTCTTGCTGTAAGTAAATTTTAAAATTTAACTCTTTTCTCTTTTATTAACATTTCATGTCCTCTATTACTTTTCAGACCAAAATCGTAGAATACCATTTAAGCTGAATGATATATTTGTTTTAGCCCCTAAATCAAAATGCATGTATGATATTTAAACTAAAGCGACATTTCTAGCTGTTTAGTACGCTTATTCTAGTCTCTAGCATGTGTAATGCACATGAGAGGAAGCATGTATGGCTCCAATAATGGTGGGTGAAGCGTGTATAGCAATGTCTATTGCATGTGAGAGAAGATAGTGCTGTAATTACTAGAGATATATCCCCAAAAGCAGAAACAATGGGACATCCCAATGGTTCATGTCGAAAGGGATGGTGGAACCAGTTGTCTTTGTCTATAGTTTTGTTAAAGATTAGGCTATATCTAGATTTTGTCACGAATACTATCTTTGGAATTAATTATTCTGCAGATCAAGTGTTTAAAATATGACAGAATTTTTTCCCCTCTTTTTCTGATAGGACAGGCTGATCAGAAACTAATGTATGCCCTAATGCAATGCAACCCTCGGAGCAAAGCTAACAAAAGGTATATCTATCATAGCAGGTGCACATATTCTGTGCCATCTGCCATTTGTCTTCATTGAAGTAATGATATCTTCTTTCATCAAGCACATCTCTAAGTAGCATGACTGTGTAGGAATAAGCTTTAATACCTACATTTATTTTGTTAAATACATAAACTAATTTCTCTAATTTTCTGGAAACAGGATGATTCTGAAGTATCTCATTCCTGTAAAGCTTTCAATAGGCATCTTGCCTAAAAATTGGCTTCTTGAGAAGTATAATCTGGTCGAGGTATGATCTTTAATTCTCCAATTTTTCCCCTTCTATTTTATCGAATGAAGTATCTGGTTATTTGGAGAAGACTTTGAATCTTGAAAGCTTGAAATGCCCTTTTTTTTTCTTCATCTATCACATTTTAGATATGTTTGAAGAAGACTTAAATCATGCTAAATACCTTTTCTATTTTCTTTTTAAGACTAATGTTTCAAAGGTAGGCTCTTTCTTTTATCTAGTGGGAAATCCCACTCTAAAAAAAAAATTCCAAAAATGATTTTATAGATGCTTGTGTTCTTTCCAAACTTGTATCATTTATTTTCCACCTTAATTGTTTGATTTAATCTAATGAATTGGTATAGCATCACTTGAAGGCATCAAGCTAGATAGCAACAGATGGGGCTTTCTTATTCTTGTTAGAGTAACATAGGAAATGATAATGAACTAAAGCAGTGATGATATAGTGAAGTTTCTTTGTGATTGAATGCAAATTAAAATCTTAACGGTGTTACTGAAAATGGCGATATATTCTATAATACAATGATTTTGAGTTAATAAAGAATCCAGATTTATTTGTGATAGGTTGAGGCATATGTCAAGAAGCTTACCAGATGTAATGAGCCAAGTTGAACTTTCACTGCCTGAAACTGCTCAAGTTTTGGTAGTTTTAGTCAATTTTGATCCAGTGTCAGGCCAATTCCGCTGGTTTCAGATAAAAACTGTTCTTTTTGGCCAAAACCTAGTAAAGCTAATAGCCTTTTATACAAACATATGGAGACAGCTTGCTCATGGATGATATATTGATTCCCTAGGATGCCTTTTGCAAGATTAAACTGAAAATGATTGCCAGGCCTGCCTGGACTGCGCAACTGTAACAACACCTTGCTGCCAGTTAAATTGTAACCATGCAGCCATTCTTCCATTACATTTTCCCAGACTTCGTCCGGATAACCATGCCCAATCTACCTGGGGGGACCCGGAAGAGGTCTATTTGTGAGTCTTCTCTTGGTAGATCATTACCTTTAGTTGGTGACTATATGGGCAGCCCTGTCTTGGCTTGACTCTGAGACTGTTGCCTGTCCAAGAGGTAGCAAACTGCTTGAGCAGTCTTGGGTCAGTTAACTGGCTTACTTTGGTGCTTGATTCTATTCAGAGTTATGGTTGCATAATAGTCTACTGAATTTTACAAATGACTTTCAGGGGTCCTGGTACTCGGCATTTGCCAGTTTGGATTTTGTTAACAAGTTTGTCTTGAGAGTAATATTTTCTGGCATTTACATTTTTACTTTAATTTCCTTTCAAATGAATGTTTTGAACTTCATTTTAGTTGTATACAAGGTGCACTTTGGTTATAACTTATACAAGGACTCACAAATAAGAATTTCACCAATCCTTGCTTATTCAGTTGTTGGTAGGACTTGATGCGCGATGATTTGTGCGCATGCACCTCCCATAAATGGGCCGCTCAAGTTAAATCCTCTTGAGTTTTCATTTCCATCCACCTTCAAAACATATGCATTTATGTTAGTCTGTACAAGTTTGATGGTGTCAGCATTTGTCTAGGTTCTGGAATATTTTTTTCTTTTGAGGAGCAGGTTTACAGCCTTGCTGACATCTAATCTGCAGGATGTCCATTTGGTGGTTAGTGCTTTTGTGTTTTTTTCTCAGTTTTGTATGGTTTTTTTAGTACAGTTATGGTGGTTTCCTGTATTTTATTTTATTTTTGTCTGGATGGCAACTGTTTTTGTGTCATCAAATCGTTTGTTTGGCTAGACGAGGGTGTTCTGCCTACATGATTGCTAGGAGAGTGAAAAATGGATGAGAATCACAAATGTACGTAAAGTTTTTTCCCCCCCCCAAAAAAGCTGAATTTAAAAATGATCGTGTTTAACAGAAAACTGCATGTCTTCATGTATAAGAAAGAGCCTAAACAAACCATGTTGCTGTGGATTATTGAAGGGGGTATTCATTCTAAATGAGTTTAAAGGTTCCTACTTGGCTGCCAGGAAGGCATGAGCTCTCTGCATGGCAGAGGATGATGTTTGTAGTTGAGATTTGTTCTTTCAAATTCCTAATTTGACCTTCAGTATTATAAGTTTTGCTATTTTCATAAGGTTTTAGATCTTTAGGGGTGATTTTTTTTTCCTTTTCAGTATACAGATGTTGTAAATGCACTTAAGAGGGGAGATCTCAGACTACTTAGACGAGCCTTGCAGGAGCATGAGGATCGGTATGTTTTACTCATCAATACACATAATTCATCGTTAAAGATTTCCATTTCTAATACTTTTGGACCATTAGATTCTTGAGATCCGGTGTTTACCTTGTTTTGGAGAAGCTAGAGCTTCAAGTTTATCAAAGATTGGTTAAAAAGATGTAAGTTTTATCAGTCATTACCAAATAGCCAAGTTTTCCACCAGTCTCGTTCAAATCTCAAGGAATACTAGCTTATGATTTCTTTCACCAGTTATATCATTCAAAAACAGAAGGACCCTAGCAAAGCGCATCAAGTGAAGTTGGAAGTAATAGTAAAAGCATTGAAATGGCTTGAAATGGACATGGATATCGATGAGGTAATTTTGTTGATTGCAATGTCTGCCTTAATCTTTTTTCCTCTCTTAAGATGATCTATTTGCTTGCTTCGTTCGCTATTTCAGGTGGAGTGTATAATGGCCATTCTTATTTATAAGAATCTAATTAAAGGTTACTTTGCTCACAAAAGCAAAGTTGTTGTCCTCAGCAAACAAGATCCCTTTCCCAGGTTGAACGGCAAACCTGTCAATCCATAGGTGATCGATCATTCATCTTAGTTTTCAATTTTTTGGGGGGAATAAAATAGCTGTACTTGATTGGAACAGTAACAAATTTTCATCCCTTTTCTGTTATTTTTTAAAATGAAACGTAAACAATTTATACTAAATATATGCCAGGAGGGTGAGACCCATTCATTGGGCGTGATATGGAGCTGGCTCGCATTTTTTTAGCGTTCTTCGGTGCTATTAGTTGACCATGGTGTTATGGGGTGAGGGAGTGCACTTTATTACCGCCCCTGCATCTTACCTGACAATGATCCATATATATATATATATTAGTAGTACTTTGTGGGTTGGATGAGTTGTGTTGAGTTGAGTACTTTGTGTATAATTTATTACATATTTTTGTAGATACGTTGTATTTGAGAATTTCTAAGAAATTTTGTCTTGGACTTTAATTGTAATGTTTGGCAGCTCTAAGGAGACAGTACAATCTAAGCCATCGGTTGATGTGGGATGAAATGGTTGCTTGTTTGGATCCTGGGCGTGTCTTCCGTGGCCGAGAGCCGGTGGATTTGGGTCTTCGTGGGATCTAGGCCTTATTATAAGCGACCTACCATGAACCAAAGGAAATCACTTGCTGCACCCGCCTTCGGGTGCAGCAAGCGCATATCAGATGCATGATTGGCTATATGCTTGTATTATCATGTATGCCAAAGCTCAATTAGCCTTGTCGTAAGCTAATCTGTGGGCTTGTCGCACATTTGCTGCATCGAAGTTCGCACACTTGCTGCATTGTACTTCTATTTAGCAAGTCTTTTTCATGAACCAAATCACGAAGGAAACCATTCTCAATGACTTCAGGAGCGCGTGAGTGCGTAACCAGCAGACCATCTCCCCTTGACACGACTGAAGTTATGTAGCCCGGCTGAATAAATCGTTCACAAACTGTCAAAAAATAAAACAAATTTATCATCTCGTATATGCTAGTTATTCAGGAACGTAGGATAAGTCTGTAACAACTAAAAGCTTGAGGATTAAAATAAAATAAATTTTGAGTAAAATGATCATTTTCACCTAACCTAAAGCATCGGCAAAGCTAAGGGTGAACCAAACTAAGTTCGCATTGCTCATAAGTGGGCGTGCACCATGTCATTTTTTTTTCTCAAGAACTCATCTATCCATCACCTTCTTTCAGGTGGTTATATGCATGAAATTCCCACCAACCGGAAACCAAAATGAGTCTGGATGATGGAGCTCCTGGATCTCCCCTGATTACAAGACGTTTATGCTCCTAAATATAGTTGGAAAATTCCGTTTTCATTCAAAAATTAGCCATGTTGAGATGGTAAAAAAGCTAAAAAAGCCAGTGTGAATAACTAAATTGTGTCTTCATAATGCCAATGCAGATGATATGACGCTGGCTAATATGGATTCTCTGTACAATTGCGCCAACTCTGATTAAAACAGTGATAGAACTATAGATGGCGAGCTTCATCACTGATCCAGTACGGGACTTGGCTACATGAGATAGGTTCCTTCAAGTAATCAGCATAAATTTAGGGAACCGCTTGCCAAGCAGGGTTTATAATAATCATGAAATGTGGTCCTGTTCGTTCTGGTATTCTATAATCTTCCAAAAAGATAGTGTAATGTTTATAACTGTTCAAATATTGGACTACATACTGGTAGCCAAGTTTAATAGTCATGCATAGGCCCAACCCAGCTACCCTAGTACGTTTATTAACGGTCCAATCCCACACGCCTGCCACCAGGCCAACCTTGCTGTCATTTGTTTCCAGATAATTAAATCCATCGGCTCGAGCTAAGTCTGGTTGGTTGGTCTTTATTTTTTTAAAAAATTTCGTGTCCAGTTTGATTCTTCGATCGGACTTAATTCTTTTGTTCAGGTCCATCCGACGGGCTTATCTAGCGTCAAAATGCGTAAAAATTTTGAGCTGGGTTGCGATCCGTAATCAGCTCTGGTTTTGTCCTCTACTTCTTGACAAAGGCGATAGAGAGGCGGAGCGAATGCCGGAATGGATGTCTTTAATTTTTGTTCCTACGGTGCGTGATGGGTTGAACTTGAATATTCTCTCCTAAGGCCAGCTCTAACCAAAGTCATAATTGGCCTAGAGGAGGCCTGGCTTGATTTTCAAACAAATGAAGGAATTTAGGTCGAAGTTCAACTCAAAAACACAACTCACTAGCAACCTTGGTTACTACAATTCTACAAGCATTGAGGATATTTAGGGGGTAAAATTTTCTTGAAAGATTTGCAAACAAAAGCTTTATACAAATGTAATGTTTCAAATTAACCTATTGATCAATTAATCTATTAATAAATCAAAACCAGATGTTTTAAAAACTCGAGTGACAGTTAATTAATAATAATTGAACTTGAGTTATAATATATAATATATTTATTTTTTATTCAATGTGAAGTTATTTTTAAGATATTATAATCTTTTTTTTTTATAACTAAACAAAATCTATTTTGAATCACATTGTTAATATTACAAAGGTGGCTCTACTTTATGATAAAAATTTATCATCGTTTTATGAATAATCTTTTTTTATGCCATTAATTTTCACACATTCGATTTGAAAAGTTTTAAGCTAATTTATTAATCCAATTAATTTATTAGTGATCAAAATTATGTAGCTAAAAATTTTAAATAAAAATTAATTGATAATAGATAAATTTAAATTATAAATATAAATATTTTTTATTTAATATAAATTATGTTAAAAATACTATAAATTTTTTTAAAAAAAATTGAAAGTAATCTGTTTTTTTTTTTTTTTTTTTAAGCTCAAAAAGGAAAAAGGGGAAGAGAACAAAAGGTGAAGAGAGAGAGAGAGAGAGAGAGATGTGCTTTTCTTTGAAGCCCAAAAGAGGAAAATAAGGGGAAGAGAACAAAAGGTGAAGAGAGAGAAAGAGCGAGAGATATGTGCTTTTTTTTTTAAGTTTAAAAGAGGAAAAGAAGGGGGAGAGAACAAAACTACAAAAGGTTAGAGAGAGAGAGAGAGAGAGAGAGAGAGAGAGATGTATTGGCGGTGATTTAAAGCAATGTGTGCAAGGTATTTTTGTCCACATAAATGAAACACATTTAATGCCGAAAAAAATAAAAATTGCTTTGGATACTGCTTCAGATTCTTCATACGAAGTCATATCTATTTATAGAAGGAAGGACGGACAATGCTAGCGGACAAACATCCAATACAAATACTCGCTGGTACCACCCTGTGTTTGGTTGGAAAGCATTTGAACATCTGTGATCGCTAAATATGATGACACCGACAAAGGATGCAGCATCCGCTGGGGGTTTTCTTTGGACCAGGAGGCAGGTCCCAGGCCTCATGACCACCGCTTCAAAATGAGGCCCCCTCGGTCTTCCAAAAAGGATTGCGTCTCGCGCTCTACTTTTTAATAAAGCTGCTGGGGGAGCTGAAGAGAGTGGATATCTTTAATTTTTATTCTTAAAACTACTTGATTAGTAGAATTTGAACATTGTCTGCTGAACATTGATTCACCTCAAGTATCCCATTTGCTCTTTGTGAAACATATCACCGATTTCTATAATTCCCACCATCCTGCAACTGATGCTCTCTTCCTCTGTTATGGTGGTTCAATTGTTGAATTGAGTTTCTTAAAATCATAGAGTACTTTGCTTTCAATCATCAAATGCAGTATTCTCCTCTGCTGCGGCTAGATGCATGAAAACACCGTAGTAGCTTCAGCCGGCAGCTCACCTAATTAATCTCAAGAATCTTTTAATTGATATTATATAGTTACTTCGTAGTTTTTTTTTAATGCTTCAAGTTTATCTACAAGTCCAATTAACTTTATTGACAGGCTAAAATTACTAGCCCAAAAGTTAGCAAATGAATTTGAGTTATAAGTACATAACTCTCGCTAGCTAAAATTTACCTCTGAATTGGATTATTGGTATACAAAGATGATTATACCCTCTGTTGACGCCAAATCATCATCCTCGAACGCAAGCGTCCGATCACCTCCTCCAGCGAGCTCGGGATCCTTCGACGAGCTTCTTGCGCCTAGAAGCCTGCAAAAAGTCCCGGAGACTGGATATTCCGATGAAATTCTCCGGTGCTCAAGTCAGTTCTCTGGGCAACAGCCGTGAGTTTGAGGAAGCTCGAAAGAGAAAAAAAAAAAGAGGCTTAGATCCTTGTGAGCAAGAATGAGCATTTAAGAGTGTGGTGAGTTGAGCTATCTGATCGGAGGTCCCTCTTACCCTTTTTATTGGTGCATAGAGCCTGACAGTCTTGGGGCATGATTACACTTCAGAGTATTTATTGATGGTAGCAACAGTGGAGCTTGTCTCCATGTGATATGTCAGGCTGCAGGCCGTGTCCCGTCAGAGTAGGTGGCTGCAGCTGGTTGGCAAGTACTGCTCGGCTTGGACAGTTGTTGTAGGCTGCTGCAGGCGTGGCTGACCATTACGGCGTTTGCCAGACGTGTCCCCTACATCACCTTTTTGCGGTTCTGTGTGGACAGTGATGGGCGATAAAGTCAGGCACGTGGGCCCCAAAGTGTAGCCGCTGAGGCTGAAGATGAAGTTTGAAGTTGAAGCCAGCTCTATCCCTCGTAGAGCATTAACTATAAAGTACGTGCATGGCACTATTTACGCCCTTGGATGAGCTCCAAAGAAGGCCATGGGTGAACACTTGCATGGCACTGTTCATGGCCGAGGGGAAGAGGCCGAGGTGGTGCCTTCCCGAGGCTAAGGGGGTGTGATGCCAAGGCCGAGGGGGTGTTTTTCCGAGGCAGAGGGGCTGTCTGCTATCATGCCGAGGCCGAAGGGCCGTCTTCTCGAGGCCAACTCCAGAAATGACTGGTCCAACCCTAGTGAGATTACCGCTGCCCATGGGGCTTATTGGCCCCATCAGATGCCCCCATACTTCTGAGTTTGTGCGACCGCATGCCTTGTATCCGCCAAGCGAAAGGAGTGTAGGAATTGTAATATCTTTCTTTTGCACTTATCTCTGCATGCCAGCTTTGGATAGTTTTCATCTGCCTTGTGTGAACTTGTGACCACATTTGCATGCTCACTTGTGCTTTTGTCTGCTTAAAGACTTTAAACAATGTTGGAGGTAAGTTGATTACCGTTAGCTAGCCAGAGGGCAGCCGACAATCCTCTCCCGATGTAGAGTTGAAAGTGGATGCTCGTCAACTGTGAGTTAGGGAGTTGGCCTCTCCCAACTGTGAGTTGTCTTTGGGTCTTCTACTTTTGGATGGCTGAAAGTGCCCAGTAATATGTTGCAAATATATAATTTAGATAAAGTCTTACCCGATTAGCCATTGGCCGTTGAGGTAGATTTAGAGCCGTTGAGGCTAAAGTGAAGCCGTTGAGGCTGTATAAAGCTGTTGAAGTTGTAATGAGGCCACATAGCCAAAGGAATGAAGCCGCTGAGGCTGTAGTAAAGCTGCTGGGGCAGATATGAGGCCGCTGGGGCTAAGATGACACCTTTGAGGTTATAATGAGGCCATGAAGACAGAGGAACATAACCGCTGAGGCTGCAATAAAACTGCCTCGAGGGTTTTGCGGCCGGCCCGAGTGGTGATCCGAGAGTTGCTAAAGTCGTCGGGTTCCTTTTAACCCCGGAGGGTGATCTGAGGATGCGTAGACCAGGCTCAGGTGCCTTTTAACCCCGAAGAATGACTGAGGGTGCGTGGACCAAACTCAGTGCTTTTTAACCTCGGAGGATGACCTGAGGGTGCGTGGACCAAACTCAGGTGCCTTTTAACCCCGGAGGGTGACCTGAGAGTTGAGAGTCGTTAGGTACCTTTTAACCCCGGAGGGTGACCTAAGAATTGAGAGTCAGCAGGTGCCTTTTTTCTTTATGCCGACGATCTTTGTTGCCGACACTAGAGTCGGTCTTTGTTGCCGAGCTGGCCTCGAGCTTAGGTACCGATGCTAGAGTCGATCTTTGGTGCCGAGCTGGTCTCGGGCTTAGGTGCCATGCTGGAGTCAGTCTTTCTGCAACGCATTCAAGTATTAATGAAAAGAAGCTTTTCTCAAAGTGTAGTGTACTTAGCTTTTGTAGCTTTTTGGCCTTTGCGTCATGCTCGATGATGCTGGGGGTCGGCATGGAGTCAGGACAGAGCTTTCCCCAGCTTTTTCTGGATGGGGTATTTTGCGAAGGCAAAGAAGACTATTCGAGAGCGGAGGAGAACCAGCATTATTGATCTCTTTTGGCATTAATGGGGCCCTGACATCCAAGTACATGAAATGGAAGGTCATAATGACCCCTCCACCCAATGTTCTCTCTATGTCCTCTTGTTGGCACCAAGCTTCCTTCCCTTCATATATTAAATCATTTATTTAAGTTTGCATGGCATGGCACTGGGCTGAGACTTGGACCACGTCCTCCCCACCTCGCACAGCCAGGCCAGACCTTATTTCTTGGAGGAAACCCGGTCGGGAAGATATGTCGGGTGATGATGATGATGTGGCACTTGATGCAGATGGTTTGGAGGGAGAAAAAGCGGCCGGGGAGGAGTGTTGATCAGCTTCCTATTGGCCAAAGATAGCTCCAAGACTGCTCGCCTCTTGTAGACTACGACTGTCCGAGTAGAAGAGGATGTCATTGTGAAGTATCTTTGGAGAAATTTGTCTCTTTCTATTGATTTGGATACATCAACCTTCTGGTGGTCTACCCCCCAGGAAACCAGGGAACCAAGTTGATTGGAGTGGGGGTGTCGTTGCCCTTGCTCGGGCTTCCCCTCGCATCGCCGTCCGTAGAAAAGGAGGCCATTTGGACGGCGAGCGGTGGCGCTCTTGCTAGTGAGCTCTTGCTTTTGAGCTTGAAGATGCTCATGCCGATGAGCTTGAAGATGCTCATGCTGATGAGCTTGATGGCGGTGAGCCACTCGCTGGGAAGATCTCCCGCGGGATGGATGATCGCTGGCCTAAGCAGCAACTAAAGAGAGAGCAAAAGCTCTTGCTGGCTACTGTGTGGCCATGAAATACTTCTCTTGAGCTTTTGGACAGCTTTCATTAATGATCGAATTTGCAGGGCGAGGGTGGCATGTTGTTTGGCTTGATGTGGTGACGATCATGGAGCCGAGAGCTGGCCTCCTATTGCGCAGCCCATTGAGGGTGCCCCCAGCATGACTAGCAGAAGCTTTTTGGCTCTTGGCATCACCATCATTTTGATCCACCATTTTGATATAAGGGGGTAAGGATCTGCAAGCTAGCATCGCTGACGATCCATGTTCTGCCCCCTCTACCTAGCTCGCCAATCTGTTGATGCCAAATCACCGTTCTCGATCGCCCGCGAGCGTCCGGTCGCCTCCTCCAGCGAGCCCGGGATCCTCTGGCGAGCTTCTTGCGTCTGGAAGCCTGCAAAAAGTCTCGATGACCGAAGATTTCAGTGGGGACCCTCGACGCTCAAGTCAGTGCTCTAGACAATAGCCGTGAGCTTGAGAAAGCTCGAAAGAGAGAAGAAGAAAGAGGCTTAGAGCCCAGCTCCCTTGTGAGCAAGAATGAGCATTTAAGAGTGTGGTGAGTTGAGTTACCTAATCGGGGGTCCCTCTTACCCTTTTTATTGGTACTTAGAGCCTGCCAGTCTTGGGGCATGATCATTGTTAGAGCATTTATTGATGGCAGCAATAGTGGAGCTTGTCTCCATGTGATATGTTAGGCTGCAAGCCGTGTCCCGTCAGAATAGGTGGTTGCAGCTAGTTGGCAAGTGCTACTCGGCTTGGATAGTTATTGCAGGCTGCTGCAGGGCGTGGCGACCGTTACAGTGTCTGCCAGACGTGTCCCCCAAGTCACCTTTTTGCGGTCCTGTGTGGACAGTGATGGGCGATAAAGTTAGCATGTGGGCCCCAAAATGTAGCTGAGGCAGAAGATGAAGTTTAGAGTTGAAGCCAGCTCTATCCCTCGTAGAGCATGACTATAAAGTACATGCATGGCACTGTTCACATCCTTGATGAGCTCAAGAGAAGGCTGTGGGCGAACACTTGCATAGCACCGTTCATGGCCGAGGGGAAGAGGCCGAGGCGTGCCTTCCCGAGGCCAAGGGAGTGTCATGCGAAGGCCGAGGGGGTGTCATGCCGAGGCCGAGGGCTGTCTTCCCGAGGTCGACTCCAGAAATGACCCAATGAGATTACCGTTGCCCATGGGGCTTATTAGCCCCATCACCCTCAAATCGGATCTTTACACCATGAAACTTCATCAATGTCCTATGAGTAATTATTTCTTCATATTCATTAATTGCTATAGCTCTGATACCATTTATAATACCAAGCCTATAACTGATAACTCTTTTCTTATATCCATCAACTTTTGTATATTCGCATTGACTTTGATACCATTTATAATGCCTCAAGCTCATCTACTAGCTCAATTAATTTTATTGGCAAATCGAAATCACATGATCCAAAAAGCTGAATGAAAATTAAAGAAAGCAAATAAATTTAAGTTATAAGGCTATAATATATTTTTTTATTTAATATATAATTAAATTTAAAATATGATATTTTTATTTAATGAATAATCATCGTAAAAATTAATGTCTAAAGTATTTCGCTAGGATTTGGAAAAATAAAAGAGTGTGTCGACTGGCCAAGTGAAAATAGCGGAAACTTAGTTAAAGACCTTCACTAATTAAGCTTGTTAGGCACGACCACGCGGTAACTAAGTAAACCTAGTGAGTACCATACCAGTCGGTAGACGCATGGGGCCACGCATGGGGGCCATGGGCACATTTACGATTGCTTTCACCCCATGTGGAATCCGGTGCCAATTAATCTAATGCCACCTAACATCTCTCTCTCTCTCTCTCCCCCACTTCTCCATTTCTCCTTTGACATCCAAGGCACATGACTCCATGTCGTGTCAATTGTCATGTCATGGAATCCGGTGAGCTTGTAGGTGAAGGCCAGACCACGCTTAAGGACATGCCATGGCGGGGCCTATAACACCTGTAGAAAGGGTAAAGGGAGAGACAAAAAAAAAAAAAAAAAAAAGGTAAGCTTCTGTATCGTGGCTAGCACGAGAGGGCCCACGGCGCGTCGCATTCTTTTGCTTTAGACTTGGTACGGAGATACAGAGGGAGTCACGTGAGTGAAAGCATGGGCTCATGCCGCAGGTGTAGAAGAAAGCCAGGCGCAGGGAATGGAAGCTGAAGGGAAGCGACAAACATATATTGGACTGGACTGACATAAAACAATTCCTTTCGGATAAGGTTAGCATATGTTATAATCCTAAGGTCTCTCATAAAATAAATAAAACTTACCTAAAAATGTTGACAAGGAAGTATAATTCAAGCTTCTTTAACTTCTTAATTATTTTTTATTCGAATCCTAATTTTCTTATCAAACTAAGGATTTCTATCAAAATTTACATTAAAATTCAATCAAATTTATAGACACATAAAGCTTATATATTGTATCCCTTAATCTATATGGATCAAAATCATGGCTAGTTTCACTTTCATATTATTTATGTAATTAATATAAAATTAAATACTTGCTAGCATGAACTTCTACGTATTACTTAATGTTCTTGATTCTAATACTGCATATAACTGCATTAATGAGCTCGATTGTTGCCATAGTAGGTGCCCTGAAGCATTGCTCTAGTTAACAAGTCAAGTAAAGTCTAGCTGGGCTTTTTTAACCAAAGTTGTCAAATTCGTTTCGATTCTGTTTCGGTTTAGCTTATGAAACGAAATATTTGATATCGGACCATTTCGATAATTCATTTGGAATATATATATATATATAATAAAAAATTTATTCATAATTCATACTCTTCATAAATAATAATAACAATATAAAAATAAAGAGTTTAAGTTTTTAAGAGATGTCGTACGACTGAAAGAAAAGGGGTAGAGTAACTAGGGTTTTTTTAATATTATATATATATATATTAAAATGGTCGTTTAACAATTCACAAATTGATTCTCGAAACATATTTTGCGAAACAATCGAAACACACCGAAACCGAAATATGTCGAAACCAAAATTACCAAAATTTTCGAAACGAAACGTAAGGCTTATTTTTTCGGATAAGCCACAAAACGAAACGTTCGAAATGAAACGAAATTGACAACTTTGTTTTTAATAGCATAAATAACTATCTGGTGAGCATGATCTTCTCAGTGATGACAAACACCGAGGAAGAATATGTGGTCTTCGTCCCTAATCTTCATCTTTCGAAATGTGAGGTTTGCCTTTTAGAATACTGCAAGTCAAAAAGGATTTTGGTGGGACTTGATTTCTAAGCAAGATTTTTATCCCACTCAAACTCTTAGGATCCTTTATCAGCAATGCAGATATGGGCCCATTTACAGATGCAATAGGGAACAACAACATAACTTTCAGAGGGTCCACAATTATTGTGCATCCATATGGCTTACCAATTAGGTGTCATGTGTCATTCATTACAAGACAATGAACACAACATGGGACCAAAAAGTCGAGCCAAAATGCATTGCAAAACCATGGCTGAAAAATTGACGATTTTGGTGTTGTTCCTCTTATGAGGAGAACCTTTGCCCATAAAATCTTAACTTGAATATAAATAAAATTCTCAATCTCAAACTAGTTGTATTTGGCTATTGTTGAATTCTATCCCTCTACTTTCTTAGATTTTCAATCATATTTTATGAAAGACGTAAAGATTTTAAATTTTTATTCCATTAAGTCCTCCCGTTGGCATTCTAATGAATATTTTTTACTGAACAAATTGAGAAAAGAAAAAAAAAAGGTCTCATAGGGCTTGTCTAAAATCATAATCCCTATCATCATGGATATTGATATCTCAATCGTTCCAAACTTTTCTAGCCTTCATTGTCATCCTAGAACGATTAAGATTTCAGTCCATTTTGATGTCAGCCGCACACCAAAAATAACCAAGATCTCTCAGCTGAAAAACCCGGAGACAGAGACGTTAGAATAAAAGGAGAAAATTAAACGACAGGCCCATGTAAGCTTATCAACGATTAAGAACACCTTCAGAAGAAAGGGGGTGCGTCAAAGGAGTCTAAATTCTCAAAATATTTTTCTAATTTTTTTTTTATTTTTTTTTTTTTTTTTGAGTCTCGAGGCACCAGACAAGCTAGGCCTACATATGATGATGCCGATCTTAACATTTTATTTTGTAA
>UESW01004490.1:0-27961 GCA_900491605.1 Calamus simplicifolius
GACATCCGAAATATCCTCATATTCAGCCTCTTCCGTCCCTGGAGTATGAGTATCAAATAGCTCGGCCTCCATAAAAGATAAATCCAACTCGGGGTACACCCGAGAGATCTTCGCCCGAGTTTCCTCCTCGCCAAACCGAAATGCATCGGCACATGCCGCTTTTTGCTCCTCGGAGAATTGAAACAGATCTTTTGTACTCCTCCACAGCCGAGGCAATTCGGTCATTAGCTTTAGCTAGCTGGCCTCCGAGTTCGAGGTTCATTTGGCGACTCGCGGTCAACTCCCCTTAGAGCCTTAAATTGCTCCTGCGCCTCGAACCCGATTCTGCCCATCTGAAAACATCAGGTCGTTTGAGCCCACAAACAAAGAAAAATACTAGAAGCAAGTAAATGAGAAGACACTATACCTCTTCCTCCCGCCGAGCTATTTTATCGCTCAGCTCATGGACCTTTTCCAGGGCCTTCAATTTGGCTGCTTTATTCTGTTGGAAACCCTTTGAGGTCATTAATTCGGGATTGTTGTCCTCGATTTCCGCTGGCATTGGTTGAGATCAGTGGTGAGCTTGACAATTTGATCATGCTGCCATTTTAGCCAATCTTCCCTATTAATGAGTTTCTCATTCAGACTGGCGAGCTCATCTTGGTGACACTGGCACTTACGCTCCTCCTCAGCATGGCTATTTCTCAGCTGACCCCATCTCTTGTCAAAATGCCGCTGCAAGGCACTGATTTCACCAGCATGCTTAGCCTTGATTTGGGATAACTCCAAACAAGCCTTGTCCGACTGTTCGAAAACCCTGAAGCTCTTTGACTTGAGCCTCGAGCCGAGAGGCCCTCTCAGCGGTAATTCGATAAGATTCGCCCATCTTTTCAAGGTCCACCTTAGCGGATGCCAAGGCCCTAGAAAGCCGGCTGGTCGAATCCACCCTTGTCTGAAGGTCGGCCGCCATCGTCCTGGCCTAAGTGTAGGCCCCAGTGGCCATATTCAAGCGCCAATTCAGTGCCCTCGTAATAAAGGCATTCTGCAGAAAAACATAAGTAAGAAACCATGGCCGAATCGACCAACTAAGAATTACAACCTCGGCATAGTGACTTACTCGGGAGGCGTAGTTAGTAGCGATCTTCATGAGAGCGGCGTTGTTTATTTCAGGAAGAAGGTAAACATCCTTCGGCACCCCGGACTGATCAAAAGCTGCATCAATAATATCCCCGACTGCAGACTCGTCCATTGTGGAACTACCCCCCGCGTAGTACAGATCGCATCAAGGCGGTAAGCATGTCATCCACCTCTAGGATATGGACAAGAGAACTCATGGCCGAAGAGCCGGCCTGAGGGACTTCGGCCTGAGGAACCACCATCCGCCTGGCTTCCTCCATCAGACTCTACCCTGCAGGGCCTCGGATGCTTCGGCTCCGATTGAGGGAACCCCGGCCTGAGCGTCCCTTCGTTCAGTGATTCTTCTTCTTCTCTTCCTCTCCAACTGTTGCTTCATCTTCGACAGACTCCACCTGTACTTCAATCTCTTTCATGACATCCCCTGGTACCATAAGAGAGAGACCCTCAGTAGGAGGCACCTCGGCCTCCACCAACCTTTCAACAAGTGGCTCCATTTGAGCCTCGACAGCCGCCACTGCCTCTCCCGACCCCTCCACCTGAGGAGGGGCCTCTTCCATGCGCAGTGGGCTCCCCACCGTTGGTAACTGAAGCTGATTAACCTCTTGTAGGAGGATCGCCGGACAGACCGGCGACATCTCCTCGACATCATCTGATACGATCACTACTTGAGGGGGGAAAACTTCTATGTCTCTCTCCAAGTTTTCTCCAATGGCACTCTCCATCCCCACTACTGTGTCCCCCTCCGGCAGGGGGGCTCACCAGCCACAACCGACGCATCCGCTTCCCCCCTCATAGGGGTGGAAAAGTGGCAGCCAACGCCGTCTCTCCTCAGCTCCTTCGGCCAAGACCTGGAAGGGTTACCTCTGAAGCAACATCGCCAGGACCCTTCATATTAGCTGAATAAGAGGCAGAATACAAACAAGCAAGCAAGGGCTCAGGGAAGAATAGAAAATCTTTATGGCAGGGATGAAGAGGCGTTGCAGAAGAAACACCGCCTTAGCCCTCTTTAAATTAACGCTTCAGAAGGAAAGCCAAAGAATGCCAAAACTTCCGATATGGGCGCCAGAAATAAAGGAGCCCCGCCATGTGGAGTCCCCGCTATCGCAGCTTACTGGAAACGAGGTGTTTCCTCCTCGAGCCACTGCAAGAAATGATGACGAAAACAGCGGCCCGTCATTTACGAGATTATCATTGAATGCCTTTTCGAATCCTCCAAATAAGATTGTTCCGGAACTCTACTCCTTATATCCGAACTTACACTTCGGACTAGGGAGTGGGGGGCATGTGATGAGGGGTAAAATCGTTATTGCATTAATGACCGCACACATCGAATTTCAAATCCAACGTGCTGTCGGCCAGCTATCAAACCCACTAAGCAGAGAAGCCCAATCGCCCTCAGCGGCGTCAGGTCGTCCCGATAACCCCAACCCTTCTTATACCTCGGCAACCCGAGCCATCCATACCTCGGCAACCCGAACCGTTTTCATACCTCAGAAAACCAAATTGCCCCTCGCCTTGGCCGGACCGAGGTGCTCGAATACCCTGCGGAGTCCGGTACGGGAGAGTGCGAATCCACTATAACTGAATGAGATTCAAAACGGAGAATCATACCCAGGAGTGGCCTAAGACCCACAGGAGTG
The DNA here is from genome assembly GCA_900491605.1 of Calamus simplicifolius. NCBI lineage: Eukaryota > Viridiplantae > Streptophyta > Magnoliopsida > Arecales > Arecaceae > Calamus > Calamus simplicifolius. The sequence continues at coordinate 2,757 of UESW01004490.1, forward strand.
GCCTAGAACCTATATAATCGCTGAATCTTAAGGCATCAACTAGCTCTCCCAGTCGTCGATCCTCTAATTGACAAAATATGGATTCTACTGACCTCATAACAAACTTGATTCGAATCTGTTCTGAATCCTAACAGCTTTCAGACCTCCCCTCACGACACGCTCAAAAGATCAGGTGATCCCCGACAAATACAACTGCTCTCCAACCTCTCATATACGCAGGCTTGAATACTCACTCATTTTTTTTCACTCATCATCATACTAAGAATAGTTCCATCTGAGCTCAGAGCTCTCGAGAGAGAACATTCATCTAGGGAAGCTCTTTTGTGAGAGTCTTTTCCTCACATCTGCTTACTATAAATCTTGTTCTTTACAGAAGGCAACTCTTATGGTACCCTTTGCATGTAAATTGTCTTACAAATTTTACTCTATGCGTCTGGATCATAAGTCAAAAACGCATCCAAGTCTGGGAACCAATTTTCACGACAACAGGACAATAAATGACATCGGCGTTGATGGCAACACCTCAGGAGACAGATCGTCAATGGTTATCGATTGGGAAAATAAAACAAAAGAAAACAACTAATAAAGCTCGTCGTTCCAAGCCGCGCCTGCTGTAACGTGTGGACAGACGCGCTGAAAGTCATTGTCGTCCTCCTCCAAGTGGGAAAATAATCAACTGACAAATAGTGTGGATTCTTTTTTATTTATTGCTTTTTCTATGGCATTTCCACTGGTCATCTTCATCTCTACTTTGGGACTACAGGGTCTTCGAACCTCTTCTTATATATATTAGTTATGACAGATCATGTTACCTCACAGCTTCCCTTTCTTTTTGCGTTTTGAGAGATCCATCCTCCTCCTTTGATCGTCTATGACGAAATGGCAATGATCTTAGATGTCTTAGTGGGAAGACATCTAATTGATTTCTAGTGGTGCCCATCATGATCGAAGAAATTAAGTTCATGATATGGGTCACCTAGTTTAGCTTTTGATCCTATAGTACAAAATTCTGCCATTATTAATTGAACTACATTTTTTTAAGAAAAAAATAAAGTAGATCTAGTTTACTATGTAGGATCGATGTGGATCAAATCAATCAATGAATATTGCATCAGTAATTTTTTCTTTTTAAATTTTTTTGTTCAAATTAATTTAAGTTTACCATTTAGACCATTTGAAAGGAGCACGGGAGACATAGCGCTCACTAATTAGTTTGATTTATATTTGTCATGATAGATCAGGGCCACTTATTGAATGAGCCCTATACAACCTCTTGAACTAGCATGCATTTGGCAGGGTTTTATTTCGCTGATTTTGTGATTGGTTTGATTGTTTTTTGCTTGATGATTAAAGTTTTGCATGCACCAGCTCTTATTAATTCAACAAATTTATTCACTCCCCTTTTTAATTAAACTATGATAGGTTTTTTAAAAAAAAATTTAAAAAAGTTGAGAATTGTGAGACCTAGAAAGACCATTTACATCATCTGAATATTTACATTTACATCAAAAATTGGCCCGATGAGTCAGCATGTTCGCCGCCCGGCCTAAACCAAGCACGTAGCCACGCGCTTGCATGAACCATACGCCGTGTTTTTTTTTAGTTAAAGTAGGGGATTGCAACTATCAAGTAAGAAAATCTTTCCGTTTTAGACATCATGACCAGTGGACTAAGCCAATAAATAAACTTTAGGTCTTAGGCCTAATATATAACAACTTATTTATCTTTCTAACATAAAATTTGTTTATTCAAATATTTTTTGAGTGTGTAAGTTGTTAGACATATGAAGAAGCTTCTAAATCGCACCTTCAATTCGACCGTGCTTAAAGAAGGTTCAGATCAAACTGAATATATAGCTTAAGAATAATTCACTTACAATTTGCATGAAGAAATAGAAATTAGTCTTTAAAGTAATATTTAACATACCTTGATCCCAGCTTATTCTTTTTTATTTTATTTTAATACTTATTATCTTAGTTTATTTTTATTATTTTATAAAGATTTCTGGAAACTTTTGGGCTTTGCATCCAACGGTTCAAAGTCTAATTTTTCTTCATCGGAAATTGGTAGAAAAGTCATTCTAAATTTTCATTATTGTACATCTAAAAAATATCTTACTTAGAAATTAGTGCAAATTTGCTTCTATTTTAAAAATAATATTAGAAATTTTTTTTGTTAAAAATTTATTTTCTGAACTAAAGTACATGTACAACTAAATTTACCACCGCAAGTAATATTTTAAGACTCCCAAACCAATGTATATCGCCATATCAATATTCAAAGGCACCCATGGACGACCACCTTGTCGCTTTCGTGGCTTTCAATTCACTGAATTTGTAGAAAAGTCATTCATTTCGTGGCTTTCAATTCACAGAAATAGTGCTCTCCGCTTGTACATCATGCTCACAGCTTCCACCACTGGGCTTATTGCGCCGGCTGAAATTCCTTCGCATTTTGTTTGCAATGCAATCACAACCATCGGACCTGAATTTCTTGGCCCCGTGCATCATCGGCACCGACAGCATTTCCCAAGCTTGAAGAGCTATATTTTACACGCATGAAAAACTGGGAAGAGTGGTCCATTGCTGCGGAGGGGGTTAGCCAAGAAAGAAGAGAAGCCCCTAACAAGTTGCTGCCCTGTCTCAGATCCTTGGATCTTCACTTTTGTCCTAATCTGAGGGCTCTTCCAGAAAACCTGCGGCACGCCACCAGTTTACAACAATTGAACATTAGTCGTGCCCACAAGCTAACAGAAATCAACGACCTCCCCTCTCTGACAGAAATGCTTTCAATTTTTGAAGCTCCAATGTTGGAAAGGGTATCCAACCTTCCCTCATTGAAATATTTGCATATAAGAGATTGCCCGAGGTTGCAGCATGTGGAGAATCTCGATAAGTTGCAATGCTTGACGCTAGAAATCTTAGAGGAGTCTACCACTATTGATGATGGACGGACACCACGCCTCCCGGAGTGGTTATTGGGGCTACTCGGCCAGCATCAAAATGCCCAAGCTTCTCTCCAGAATTTAAGAAATTTCACTTGACGTGTAGCATACCACTCTTTAAGACCTTTCTCAAGGATGGCCCCAATTGGCCCATTATTGAGTGGATCCCGAGGTCACGATCCAGTCTTATGGATCGAACAATATTCGGTATACCAAGGCCCCTCCCACCTTTGAAACCAACATTAATTGAGGGATGGGAAGAATGAGACTAAAAGCATGGATCGATCTGCCATCACTTCTTCTTTGGCAAGGTAATTTCTCATTCCATTGCATATTTGTTTCCATTTTTAATATCTCTAGGTAGCACCTTTAAATTGGTTGGCATGTTGCTTATTATATGATAATCTCTGGCCTCCTTCCCCAGATACCACTGCTCCTATTTATTTCTCCGGGACCAACGTGCGCAGCATTTGGCCTTTCTTCCCCTTAAATGGTGCTTTTGTTTGGTTATAATTTGTATTGAGTTTAATCTCTCTCATGTAATTTCTGTTTCCAGGTGTTTTGATATATTTGTAATTTTTTTCCCTTCCTTTTCTTTTTTTTTTTTTTTGATGACATTATCATTTGCTTGTGTGTAGCTCTTAGAATTTATGTTCAATAAATTGTCATTTCTCTGACTCTCTCCATTGCTGATATTTGTTTCCCCTTAATCTTCAAGACCAACTTGATTTTTTCTTTTGTTTTTTTGAGAAAATAGAGAAGCCAAAAACTAGATCAACTTGAATTAATGTAAGAACTTGGACTGCTGTAAGGTTGATATCGGTATTCTAGCAAGGAGTGTTATTTTAATTCATGGCATGCGAGAAATCTAGATCGACTTGAATTCCAATTTAATTCCAACGCATATGGAAATTAAAATATTATACAAAATGGCATCACTTCTCTATGGATTCTCGACACTGACACATGAGGTGTCATAATATTGATTTTATGAATTTGATCTTTCAGTAGGCTATCAGCTTTTATCACACCTCATATGCCGGTGTCAGGAAATCATAGAGAAGTGATGCCATAGATGGTATGTGGGAATATTTTAGAAGCAAACGCTTAAGGATAAGTATATAAACTTTTGTGTGCATACCTATCCTTGATTGTGTGGAACTGGATAAACAATCAAATTCAAATGAGCTGACATTGTGCACTATTATGATAAGCTTAATTATTTAGAATTCAAGTAGAAAATTTTTGCTTAGAAGAGGACTCCTGTTCTGCTTCGCCTTTTAGAATTCTCGCATTAAAATGATCTAAACATTATACCTTTGAAATCCTTAAGACAAAAAATTTATAACGAAAGGCATATTGGTCTATCATGAGATATTTATTCATGAAATTAAAAAAAGCCTTGCAGTTGCTTCTCTCGAGGAAAATGGTGCTGTGCATCAAAATTTATTAAAATTAGGAAAGGAGTCAAAGCGAGAGTTGTTGGGCTGATGTGGTGCTATCAAGGCCCAAGGAGGCTAACTTGTATTGGGCTGGGTTTGAGTCCAATAGTTGAGATTAAATCAAGTTACGGGTGTACACGGGCTTGGGGATTAGTTTAATCTCATTGTGTTAGTCCATGGAAGTTTTTATTGAGTCTGGGTTGGCCACTTCGTGGATGTATTTAAACTCTAGTTCTAGGTTTGAAGATATAGAGAACAGATTCTTTTCTCCAAAAATTTCTCTCTCATCATAAAGGTGGCTGCCTATCTTCTCTTTCTTCTCCTCCCTCTCTCTCTCTATTTTTCTTTCCCTTGCAGCACGGAGCTAGAATCAGGGCTTCGTCAAGGACGGCTTCGTAGAGTGCTCGGATCCATTGGGAAACTTCCGCTCCTAGGAAGACACATGAAGATCCAAGCGTAAGAGGCGTTTAGGAAGTCCGTGGAGGTCCGTGGGAAGAAGATCTAGACTTCTGGTGGTCTATCAGCTTCACCTAGATTTTGTGGGATCGCACGGCTTTGTGGGAGAGCCACAGGAGAGTCACGACATAAAGGAAAGAGTCTGTGTGTGGCTCCGTTTGGGATCTTTTGGTTCCAAGAGAGAGAGAGGAAGACTTTGGTCAACGACAGAAAGCATCTCACGTTCACAAAAAGAAGGCGTGAAGGCTGGGAAGAAAAGCTCGGCTGGGAAGAAGAAAAACCACATGAAGACGGAGGGGAGGATCAGCAAAGAATACGGAAAGATTTATTTTAAATAAATCTTTAGAAATAAAAAAGGGCTGTGGTGGTTGTTCAAGAAGCTGATTGTTGATAAAGGATAAAAAACCAGTAGCCAATCTGATTATTGATAATAAAGGATGAAAGCCTAGGTTACTTCTTCAGCGAGGTTGATCCCATTGCTGTTCATCAAGGATTAAACCCCAGCAAGTGGTATCAGAGCCAGGTTCAGAAACAAGAAGAAGTTATTTGGAGATCTTAAAGCTGGTTCAGGAATAAGAATAAGTTGTTTGGAGATCTTTAAAGGGTTGAAACAATTTCAATAAGGTCCATCAAGGTACTTCTTAATTTCCTAAAATTTATTTTTTATGCTATTTTTGTTTTGGTTGAGATCTCGCCATGAGTAGTAGCATAAAAATAGATTTTGAAAAGTTCGATGGGAAGGAAAGTTTCTCCATGTGGAAAGTCCGGGTAGAGGATCTTCTTGTGCTTTAGAGAAAAGGCCAGATAGGATGACAGATAAGCAGTGGATGTTGTTGGAAAAGAAGGCATGTTCAATGATCAGAGGATGTCTAGCAGATTCAGTCCTTTATTCAGTGCGGAGGAGAAGACCCCGAAGGGACTCTGGTCGAAGTTGCAAGCCTTCTATATGGGGAAGAATATGTGCAACAAGTTGATGTTGAAGAAGCGCATCTACAGCCTTCGTATGTCAGAAGGTGGAGATATGCTGGGCCACATCCAGGTGTTCGATCAGTGAGCAATGAATTGCTGAATGTCGGGATCAAGATAGAGGAGGAAGATAAGGCACTTTTGTTATTGTGTTTGCTGCCCATATCACATGACTCATTGGTCACAACGCTACTCGGGAAGGAGACATTATTCTATGAAGATATTGTCTCAGTGCTTCGGACGAATGAGCAGAGGGAGAGGATGACCAAGGAAGCTATTCCCCAAGAAGGTCTATCAGTTGGGGAAAGGTCAGGCAGAGGCAGGGACAGGAGCAGGCCTAGGGGACGGTTACAGTCCAAGAAGGCTAAGTGCTACAAGTGTGGTGGGGTAGGACATTTTAAAAGGGATTGTCCTAAGTTGAAAAAGGAAGAAAAGGAAGGATCTGAATATGTGAGTACATTTGCAGGATAGGAGTTGGAGGATGATATCTTGGTGGTATCAGATGGTCACAGTTACAGCACAGATATGTGGACCTTGGATTCAGCCTGTTCTCATCATTACACTCCCAACCGATCATGGTTAAGTACTTACACAGAGGTTGATGGAGGGTGTGTGACTCTTAGAGATGATCACCCTTGCAAGGTGGCAGGGATTGGCACAGTGAGGATGAGATGTTTGATAGCATGGTGCGCACTCTTACCAGCATGAAGCATGTCCTAGAACTTAAGAAGAATCTGGTATCACTGGGGTACCTAGAGCAGACTGGATACAGCTTCAGCAGTCATGCCAGGAGTGAAGTTCTGAACATCTCCAATGAGCTATGGTGGTGATGAGAGGAGAAGGATGGAGAACAACCTATACAGGTTGGAGGGCTCTGTGGTGATAGAAAAATCTGAGGCAGCAGCTGTGGAACAAGATCCTCAGATGTGTACAAGATGTGGCATTACCGCCTAGGCCACATAGGAGACAGGGGGATGAAAGAACTGAGCAAGAGAGGACTACTTCTGAACCTGAGTAGTGGAGTCATGGAGATCTGTGAGCCATGTCAGATGGGGAAGCAAGTAGTATGCAGTTCTTGATCAGCACAGCTAGGAGTGCAGAACCCCTGGAGTTAGTACACATAGATGTTGGGGACCAGGTTTCTGCAAGGAATGGGGCCATATACTTTTTTACCTTAATAGATGATTTCTCAGGAAAGCAGTGGATTTACTTCATGAAGGAGAAATCAAAGGTCTTCACCAAGTTCAGAATCTGGAAGCTGAGGTGGAGAGGGAGCAGGGTAGGAGTGTGAAGTGTCTGAAGTCAAACCGTGGCGAGGAATATACCAACAGGGAGTTCCAAGATTTTGTGAGGAGTGGGGCATCAAAAGTCACTTCTCGGTGATAGGAACCTCTTAATAGGAAGGGGTGGCTGAGAGAATGAACAGAACATTATTGGAAAAAGCAAGGTGCTTGAGGCTACAGGCAGGGCTTCCAAAGATGTTCTGGATTGACGCAATAGATGTAGCCAGCTACTTGGTCAATCGGTCACCGCACACCAGGTTAGATGGAGGCATTCCAAAGAAGATATAGTCTGGAGGGAAGACAAACCTGAACCATCTGAGGGTGTTTGGATGCACGACATATGTGCATGTTGGTGCTGGGGAGCAGAGTAAGTTGGACGCCAGGTCTAAGAAGATGGTATTCCTGGGCTACCCGCATGGAATCAAGGGTTATTGGTTATGGGATCCCTTGGAGAAGAAGGTTTTCATCAGCAGAGATGTGACCTTTGATGAGAGCTCGATCCTTCAGAGCAGAGATGATACAGATGCACAGCAGGGACTACAGGAGGTGGAACACGGTAACACTAGTCAGATAACCTCCTACACAGTCGTGTCATTTGCTAGTGGACTAGGAGGATTTGAGATTCAGTGGAGAAGACTGACAAAGGGTCAGAAGCCAGGAAGTTCAGCAGGATGCAGCTGAGCAGAGGACTCAGGAGGATGCAACTGGGCAGAGAACTGATACTGGGATTGCACTGCATAGGCCCAGGAGGAACATGCGACCATCAGTTCGATACGGCTTCGAGGATTCGGTGTCATATGCCCTGGTGACAGCAAATGAAGACCCTTACACCTATTAGGAGGTTGTGGATAGCCAGACAGAGATAGATGGTCCAGGCTATGGCAGGAGATGCAGGCTATGGCAGAGGAGATGCAGTCTCACTACAGGACTGGCACGTAGCAGATGGTCTAGCTGCCACAAGAAAAGAAATCAATTGATTGCAAATGGGTTTATCAGCGCAAGAAAGGGCCTTCAGAGCAAGGAGGTATCAGGTACAAGGTAGGACTAGTGGCCAAAGGATACTTTCGGAAGGAGGGCTTCAACTACAGAGAGTTTATGGAAGAAGGTGAAGTGGAGCTAGTGAAGGTACATACCAAGGAGAATCCAGCAATGCATTGACCAAGGTTCTTTCACGAGATAGCTTTTGTAGGGATTGCAGCTGATGGATGCGGCAAACGTGCTGAGGCCTTGAAAACACCAAGGTGGAGATTGTTGGGCCTGGTGTGTGCTATCAAGGCCCAGGAGGGCTAACTTGTATTGGACTGGGTTTGAGTCCAAGGGTTAAGATTAAATCAAGTTACGGGTGTACACGGACTTGGAAATTAGTTTAATCTCATTGGGTTAGTCCATGGAGTTTTTGTTGAGTCTGGGCTGGCCCACTTCATGGATGTATTTAAACTCTAGTTCTAGGATTTGAAGATATAGAGAATAGATTCTTTTCTCCAAAAATTTCTCTCTCATCGTAAAGGCGGCTTCCCTATCTTCTCTTTCTCCTCCTCCCTCTCTCTCTATTCTTCTTTCCCTTGCCGCACGGAGCTAGAATTAGGGCTTCATCAAGGACGGCTTCGTGGAGCGCTTGGATCCATTGGGGAACTTCCACTCCCAGGAAGACACGTGAAGATCCAAGCGTAAGAGGCGTTTAGGAAGTCCGTGGAGGTCCGTGGGAAGAAGATCCAGACTTCTGGTGGTCTATCAGCTTCACCTAGATTTTGTGGGATCGCACGGCTTTGTGGGAGAGCCACAGGAGAGTCACAGACATGAAGGAGAGAGTATGCGTGGCTCCGTTTGGGATCTTTTGGTTCCAAGAGAGAGAGAGGAAGACTTTGGTCAATGGAAAGAAAGCATCTCACGTTCACGGAAAGAAGGCGTGAAGGCTGGGAAGAAAAGGCTCCGGCTGGGAAGAAGAAAAACCACGTAAAGATGGAGGGGAGGATCAGCAAAGAATAGGGAAAGATTTATTTTAAATAAATCTTTAGGAATAAAAAGGGGCTGTGGTGGTTGTTCAAGAAGCTGATTGTTGATAAAGGATACAAAAATCAGTAGCCAATCTGATTATTGACAATAAAAGGTGAAAGCCTAGGTTACTTCTTCAGCGAGGTTGATCCATTACTATTCATCAAGGATTAAATCCCAACAAGAGTAAGAGGAGGGTGACGAAGAAGGCGAACAATTTCGGGTTCTCCCACCCGAGAAAAATCATCCATGCAATTTCCATGTATTCATGATTCAAAGACAGTTAAAGGGAGTTTTTAAGTAAACTAATATATCTAGCCTAAGACCTTTTCCAATGCCCTGACCTCTCTTCAGTGACTAGCCGGTGAGCGGCTAAGGCATCTAACCTCTGTGCTTCATCCCTAGAGCCCTTGATTTGGGAGTTATGACATCAAGATTTAGAGTCCCAGTCCGTGTAAAAATGGTCGTGGCCTTCTTTAGAGGTTGGAACACAGAGCGAAAGGTGTGAGGATGACCGTAAGGTTCAGCGGCGCCTTCCTTTAACCAGGGCAAACAATCTAGCATTGGGGTGCAAGCCTGCTAGCCTCGAGTCATCCCATTCCCCTATGGTTATCGATTCTCAAAGGCTTTGGACTAGCCTCTTCAACGAGTCTTCGATCTACCTTTGCAATGAATTGAATGCTTCACCAATAATAACAACAACAATAATAATAATAATAATTTTAAAAAAATTAGTGCAATCTTACGTGATCTTAAAAACTTGAGTGAACATTAATTAACAGTAAGCAAACTTTAGTTATAACTCTTTAAACAATTCTTTTTCATCCAAGTGAGACTATGGATGGAGACATTATAATTTCCTTCCCTTCTTAGGCCATCTAATGTAGGACTATGTACGAGGTACTTCAATAGGTATCATGATTTCACGTGCTAATGGGCATAGATCATAAACATCATTTAAACATTTAATATTTTAAAAAAAATTGCAGAGTGCAGCTGATTTCATGAGCATTCCATACAACATTTGAAATCTTTTTAAAATAGAAAGTTGCACCCAAATGGAATTTTAATTGTACTGAATGTGATTGTCTCACAAGACTATCAAGTGGAAAAATCATATCATGTGATTCCATTCCAGACATTATGACCATTGGACTAAGGTTATAAATAGGCTTTAAGTCCAAGGCCTAATATATAACAATTTATTTATCTTTTCTTCCACAAAGTGTAAGCACAAATTTATTCCAAAGTGTCAAAGATGCTGAGCATCTGAAGGAGCTTTTAGGTCATACTTTCAACCTGACCATGCTCGTGGAAGGAGATCCGAATCAAGCTAAATCATTGTACCTTAAGGTTGCATTTGGTAGCAGGTAATCTATACATATTATCAGTAATTTAAATGGGGCCCATCAGATAACTATGCTTGGTACATGTTTTGAATAGCAATCTATCTTGTAGCGATAATCTGGATTACCTCATGAGAGGTAATCCGGATTACCTAAGGAATGGATGGTTATCCATATTGCCAGAGATGTGGTAATCTGATAAATTTTTTTTAACAAAATTGCCCTTGCGTTCTTTGATCGCTCTCTACTCGCCTTCTTCTCCACCAACCTTGCTGGGACATGGAGGTCCCGAGCCATACCCTCTACCACCGAGTTGGGTCGCAGATCTCCACAGTCCAGTGGCCTCACGGCCATCTTCAGATGCCGCGGAACTTCTTCTGATTAATAGCCTCCGGCATCCTCACCGGCCACTTCGAATATCATTTATAAATATATTTTTTAAATATTATCATTTATAAATATAATTTTTTAAAATTAAAAATATAATATATATAAATTTTTAATAAATTTAATTTAGGAGTATTTTAGGAATTTGATGTTATATGACCGGTAATCTGTTTGTCATACCAAATACGGTAATCAATATTACTGTAGCATTACCTGTGTATACCAAACACAGTAACCAACATTACTGATAATCTATCAAGTAGTAATCTATCTTGTCGATAATTTATATTACTATTCAGAATTGCCTGGCGATACACCAAACGCAACCGCAATTCACTTACAACTTGAAGGAATAAAAATTAATTCTTATGATATTGTCTAACATACCTTGATCCAAGCTTGTTCTTTTTATCTTATTTTAATACTCATTGGTCCTTAAGGATAATTATTTGAATAAATTGCCTTTCCAAATAATTGTATTTGAAATGTAATACTGATTCATATTGGTTATATTTTTATCATTATATTCAACTATTGCATATTTGATATATGTGTGCATATGGATGTGGGTGTATGAGGTTTCCACTGGCTTAGGCTCATTATGTTTTTCTTTGAAATATTTTTGTAAAGCCTTAGAAAGTTTAGGATTAGAGGTGAACAATGGTTGGAGTGAGAAGCAACTACATTAGCTATTTATTAATAATTTAACTTGTCTTAATCCATAACCTTATAACATTTGAATTTTTTTTAGGTGGAATAGAAGAGTAAAACTTTCCTAAATTTATTATAAAAAATATATATACAAGTAACAAGGAATTAATCAAGCAGATAATAGGAAATGTTGAAAGAGAATGTGTTCCTTTGCAACCTCATCACTTAGTAAGCATGCTCAAGGCTCAAAAAAATAAAGTATCCTATATGCTGAAGCCTACTCTGATGGGATTTTTCAAAAAAAAAAAAAATAGATTTTTGTCTTCCAAATGTGTCATCAAAAAAAGGCGATGAGCTGATTGTAAGCTCGCCTCCATAAGGATGGGATGAATTTATTTCTTGCATAATTTGAAGAATTAGTTTTAAAGATTATTTAGCCATATCATGTATCAAGCTTGGCTGGTGTTTGGAACCGTTGTATCAAACTTGGATGATGCTCTGGACCGCTTACAAATAAAAGAGAGTTTTTGTGCACTGAATGTGGTGCAGATCGCGTGCATCGCATGCAATGTTGACTGCATGCATATGCGATCGTGCATGCTAAGGACAATTTTGTTCTTTCGCGCATCTCACATGCAGTCCATATATACATGGAATCAATCGCATGCAGTGCATAAAGACTTTTTTTCAAATAAAATAGGGATAAAAGGGTAGAGAGCGGGCCTCAGAACCCCCAATAACCCGTCGGGACTCCTTTCCAAAGCAAACAAAACAACTCCAATACCTCCCTAATTACATATGCAACGAGTTCTTGAAGCAACAACTTCCACCATTGTGTATTACTTCAGCCTAACAAGGGAGAAACCTAAGGCAAGACCAACGTTAATCGTTCGATTGTTTGAAAAATGTCGATACCTTCAAAATGCACCTCTGTAAAAGAAAGAAAGAAAGAAAGAAATATGGGGGGAGGGATGGGAGGTGAACAAACATAACAGTAAATCCAAGTGTTGATGCCAAGTCACCTTCCTTCAATGCCGAAGATGGAGGACCTTCTCTTAAGAGCTCCTGCAAGAAAGTTTCGGAGACCGGATGCTCCGGTAGGACCCTCGACGCTCAAGTAAGTCACTTGGGAATAGACAAAAAAACTAGCAGAAGGATAGCTAGATAACTTGAGTTCAGATCCCTTCCTCATTGTGAGTGTGGGCATTTTATACCTGTCTGAGGGTTCCTTTTCCCACTTTCAGAATATTGATGATTTCGAGGTGTCATTGTCCGGTAGTGGACAGGTGGCTAGGCTGACAGTGATAGGTCGTAACCGACACTGAGCATGTCAAAGGTGTCTTGCCCCGCCAGCCACCTGCCAGGCGCGGCGCTATAGATGGCAGGTGGGCCTGGTCATGTCAGGTGTGCGCCGCTACGGGGCATGGCCACGCACTGTTGCAGAGAGTAGTGGGCCACGTGGCTACCACAGACAGTTGGTGGGCCACATGGGTGTGTCAGGGGGCTCGAGGTAGCGGGACATGAGGTCGAGGCCGAGGAGACACTGGGTCCGAGGCCGAGGCCAAGGGGATGTCGGGTCCGAGGCCGAGGCCAGGGGTCGCGGGTTTGGGGCCGAGGCCGAGGTGAGCCGAGTCTGGGCTGAGGCCGAGGGGATGCCGGGTCCAAGGTCGAGAGGACCTCAGAGGCCGAAGGGGCCTCGAGGCCGAAGCTGGGGCTCCGTAAGTTACCTCCACTGTTAACTCTAACGATGTTGGATCAGCCACATCAGATGCCCCTCACCCTTGAGACAAAGCGGGCCCACCTCTGCAAGGCGAAAGGGGTGTCACTTTTCGAGTGGCTAATCCCCACCTGCCGCCAACTGCTGATGGGCACGTGTCTATGGCGCTGCGATAACTTAGCATGGGCGACTTGGGGGGTGCAACAGTACAACCTCTATCATCTGTCCAATCTGCAGAGATTGGCCTCGAAGTGGGGGTGTCCTCTCGGAACCCACAAAAAGCCACCTTCATCATTGCCATCATTGTGCTGACGTCAGCATTGCCTCACGATTGGCCGAAGGCAAAGCGTCTCACGTGCTGGGCGCCTGCCGAGGCGACTCTGCCTATAGGGGGAGTCCGCATGGCCGGGTAGGTGAGGTAGGACGATTTGAAAGCGATAAGTCGGGCGAAAGGTTGGGTTTCATCACTTTGCGTGAGATTATCTTCTTCCTCTAGCTCCCAACCTCGTCTTCCTCCTGCGACCCTGCTCCCCCTGCATCCCATTCCAAGTTAGCTTCCTGACCTTCCCAGCCCTCCTAGCTTCTTCCAATGTCTTCTTCTTCTCCATCCTGGCCTTCGTTTGAGTCCCCTGCGGACCAGATTTTGTCCTCGAGGCTTCGTGCCTCTCCATCTCCCGCTCCCTCGTGGTCCTCCTTCGATCCAGAGGACCACATTCCTATCATCCGACGATGGGCCGTCGGCAGGGCTCCGGTGAGGAGTTGCCCAGCGGCTGCCGCCACCTCATCGAGGGTGGGGGTGGAATCCCCGACGGGGACCGCCTCCACGGTAATGGGCCAAGAATTAGCTAACATCAGAGCCCGTTACCAAATCCCTAGAAAGTTGAGCTCTTCCTACCAACTCCCGACGACAGGGTGGTGTCCTCCCGACCCGGTAGGATAGCCGTATATGAAATTTCCCTTAGGTTAGGTCTCCGTTTGCCTTTTCACCCCTTCTTTGTTAACCTCCTCAACTATTATTCTTTGACCCCTGCCCAGCTGGTCCCAGAACTCCCTCCGAACCATTTGCACCTTCCTCGTCCTCTGCCATTTCCACTGCATCACACCCAGACTTTCCCTCTTCCGATGTTTCTACACCCTCCGACAGCATGCAGGTTAGTGGTTATTCCAGCTCCGACCCGGCCGAGTCCTCAAGTTGTACCTTCCCTCCTCCATCAAGGGCTGGAAGTCTCGGTTCTTCTTTGCCGACCTTGACCAGGTCAAGCCTAGATGGGGGAACCCAGACCTTAGACCAAACACAAACTCATCCGTACTCCCAGGGGATAGGGAAGCGCTGGGGCAGCTTTTGACGGCCGACATCCCCAAGTGCAACCAACTCCTGTCGAAAGACAATCTCCGACTTGCGGGGGTCTCCAACTTAGCCAATTTTCCCTTCGTTCTCTTTTTTCCTTTTTTTTTACTAACCCTGACTGATGGTGTGCAGTGATGAAGCTCCCGACCCTCAAGCTCAAGAGGGCCGCCGCCAAGAAGAAGAGGGCCCTGGAAGGGCCAAGCGAGGGGCAGCAGGCTCTGACCCCCAAGCATCTCGCTGCGCGAGATTCCCGCCACCCGAGCGCCAAGAGCCCATGGTCGCACCGGAGGTGGATCTGACAGCAGACACCCCTTCGGAAGGGGTGAGGGTTGAAGAGGCGATACTGGTGGAGCTCCAGGTCCCAACCGAACCAATCCCGACAGAGGCGGAGCGAAGCTGGGGTAAGGGGCAATCGGTAGCTACGAGTCCACCCTCGGAGGAGGTACCAGCGGGCAGCCCCGTGCCCCCCATGCCCGAGCCTGCCAGGACCGTTGAGGGAAGCAGGGCCAAGCCGATGCTCCACAGGTTCTCCCTCATGGACAATGGGCACGGAGCGAAGTGGCTCATCTCCCAGGTAATCATGCCTGAGTTCCAGGAGGAGCTCAGGTACCTGAGGGTGTCAACGTTCTTCCGAGAGGCCTTCGTGGTTCTCATCCGGGTAAGTAGTCTTGTGACCCTTGGCTTTAAATACTTGACCATTTTTTGGCACTGATAGATGTGTTCTGAATGCAGTCGGTGAACATTCTGGTGTCCACAAGGGAGGTCATTGACGATGGTGAGGTCATCATTCGCCAGGCCCGATGGGACGCCGAGGAGGCCCAGGCCCGAGCCGAGGTGGCTGGAAGGGCCTTGGAGGCGGCGAGGACCGACCGAGCCACCGAGATAGCGGAGGCCACCAGGCGGGCGGAGACTGAAGCCAACCGAGCTCGGGTGGCGTTTATTTTTGATTTTGATGATTAACAAAAGCCATGAGTATATTTTTTATGTTACTAATGAAATTAATAAGTGTTTTCGGAACTTAGAAAGGTTAAGTTATTCAAATATACAAAATTAAGTTTTAATTAGTTTTTTAATGAAACATTTCAAAGTTCAGATCTTAGAGCCGACACCCACTGTGTTTGGAGCTGACCCCAGGGCGTATCAGAAGAGTTCAATATTTTTGGCATGGTTCGGAGTCGACACCTGAAATGCTAGAGCCAACTCTAACCTGAGATAGAGAAATGGTTTTCTGCGCCAGTTTTCAGAGCTGACACCTGAAGTTTCAGAGACAATACCTGGAGTTTCAGAGCCGATACCTGGAAATTTTAGAGCCGACTCTAACCTGAGAACAGAGAGTATTTTTTTGGTACTTCGTTAGAGTTGACACCCTCGGAAATTAGAGCCGACTCCCCAATGGGCGTTTTGTTACTATTTCTAGAAACTCGACTTGGAGCCAACACATGAAAAGTTGGAGCCGACTCCAACCTGTCAGGAACAAAATTTCAAATCTATCAGAATGGATTCCAACAGTAACATTTCTTCACCTAACCCCCAACGGATCTATTTTTTTGCGTGAGGAAGCAATCCAAGTACATTTTCAATAGCTATTTTTCACCTAATCTTGGATTAAAGAAGATTATAAAAGCGTCGTCCATTTCAAACAGAGTATGAAAAATAGAGAAATATAGAGAGAAGAAAACCGGAAAGAAAAAGAGAGAAATCATCTAGGTTTCAAGAGGGAAAATCTTTATGCTCAAGGCCATCAATAGAAGAAAGATAGAAGAGAAATCCAAAGGCATTTCAATATCAAATCCAAAGGATTTCCACCGTTTTGAAGGAAAAGAGAAAGAGCCCAAAATTTTCAACTTCTCTTCAACAAGCTTTGGTCAAGAATCAAAGTTCAAATCTGTTTAGCCGATTCAGAAGAGAAGAGGAAAAGAGGAAAAGAAGAAGAAGAAAAAAGCTCAACTTCAAATCGCTCCAAATCAGGCTTTTCTATTCTTATTTATTTACATTGCATATTTGCTCATTTGAGGAACTATTAATTGCTGTAAACATTTATCTAAATTGCTTGTGTCCTAATTCAATCAGGGAATTGAATTAGTTGAGATATTTGACCTTGGGGTAAGCTAAGAATAGCTTACTTTTCAGGTGTCGGCTCCAAGTCGGGGTGTCCAAAAATAGTAACAAAAGTTCGTGAGGAGTCGGCTCCGAAAAAGTTAAGTGTCGGCTCGGCACTTTCAGGAGTCGGCTCCGGAATCCAATGGTGTTGGCTCCAACAATGTCTACAAAACATGTTCTCTGTATCTCAGGTTAGAGTTGGCTCCGAAACTGTAGGTGTCGACTCTGGACCGTGCCGAAATTCCATAAAAGTTCTGATACGCCCTGGGATCGGCTCCTGATTATTTGGGTGTCGATTCTAAGTTCTAAACTTTCATAATTTCTTTTAAATTTTGATTCAAAACTTATTTCCTTATATTTTTGATAATTAAACATTTTTAATCCTGAAACACTTATTAAATTTGTTAGTAACAAATGAATATACTCAATTCTTTTATTAATCATCAAAATCAATAATTGGGTCAACAATCTCCCCCTTTTTGATGATTATAAAAACATTGAGTATATGCATAGATTCTAAATTAAAATTTTCAAAAGTGATCCTCACAGTAAGCTCCCCCTGAATAAGGTAGCTCCCCCTATGAAGTTCAATTTAACATTTTCTTCTTTTATCCCATATCACATTTATTTATCAATTATTCATCTTTGATACCAATTAATTAAGCTTAATTCCAATGCATATACAATCTTCTCTCCCCCTTTTTTGTAATCAACAAAAAGAAAAGATTAAGTTAAGTCAAAAGATAAATTGATATCAAAATTTCATTTCATTTCATCATCAAAATCAATATTACAAAAAAATAACTTTTACATCAAAACTTCAATCAAACTTCATTACATCAAAAAAACTTCATTACATCACAAAATTCTAATGATCTTTGCAAATGATCTACAATCTTTTCCATTCCATCACTTGAGTCTACAAATTCTTTCAATCTTCTATCAACAAATGCACATGCAGTCAATTTTATCTTGAAGCTCTGCATTGCACTTGAATAGTCTCAGAATCTCCACAATATCTTTAAGTTCTTCAAATATTCTTCAGATCATCTTAAAGATTCTGCAGAAGAACCAAGAGTGGATTCAATTTTGCTAATTCGATCATCCAAGGAATAAAGGTTTCTTTAAGATTCATAAATTGATCAAACTCAGTCTTCATTTCATCCTTCTGAGCAGCAAGTAAACTTTGAGTTGCTCCAATTGAAGGTCTGAAAATCCAATGGAGATTGAACTGAAGTGAAGGAGCAGGTGGAGGGAGGAAACTCCTGGGCTGGAGGGTCATGATGGACCAGCCTCAAAGGTGCAGGTCTAGGCTCAGGGGCTCTCTCATCCAAGTTACCTTTCCTTCCCATTGCCATTCACTTTTACAAATCCCATCCGATGCAAGTGCCAAACTATAGTAGTCAGTGTGCCTAAGGTTCTTAAGGGTTCATTGTCCAAAATTACAACCCTTGGCTTCTGAATACCATAGTTAAAACCATGCCATAGGGTAGGGACGATCTCTTTTCCCTGGCCTCGCCATATAGAAATCATCATAGCAGCAAATTAATAGGCTGACCAGTCAAACACTGTCCATCACAACAATGTCTCGCTCGAGACATACTCAAAACGAGTCTTTGGAAATAAAATTCTACTGCAAATGTTGTGAAGTAATCTCAATTCCAAGGGCAATTGGTTAGCCCTAACTCTTCAAATTCTCACTTCTCTCCTAACATCCTTGACATATGTGCATGGCTATCAATCCGGTAATGGGATGCTTAAATTTCCTAATTTTGAAATGTAAGGTGAACCCTTCCCTCTACAGAACTCACTAATCCACCATCACCTCTCGAAATTGAAGTAAATTCTTAACTAAGGGGGTAAGTAGGGAACATCAAGAGAACAACTTTCCCACCCAAGCTCCTTGATTTGTTACCAATCGAAAAACCCTCGGATTCAAAGAAATCAAAATCAACTTTCCTACCCATTGTGATTACCCTCCCTGCTAGGTATCTACCTGAGGAGAAGAGGTTGGATTGTCTGAAAGAGGTGGAGAATCCTCGCTTGGAGACGGCTCGCGGACGGGTCGCCTCACGGAGCTTCCCACCACGGGAGCTCCAAGACCGATCCTCTCCTTAGGTGCCATTGGATCCTTAGGAAAGGTTGATTTGAGGAATTTGGAATTTGGAGAGAGTTTTGGAGAATTTGGTGATTTGAATGGAAGTCGACTCTTAATAATGATTGGGACCAGGTGTCGACTCCCGCAAAGTCGGGTGTCGACTCCAAATCGCTAACACAGTCAGCGCTCGAACTGGAGTCGGCTCCACTTATACGGGTGTCGGCTCCAAGGTCAGGGACCGAGAGCGACACAGGTGTCGACTCCTCAGGTGTCGACTCCACTGACAGTTTCAGAAAAAAATTGAGATTCAAACATCTGAAACTTGTCAAAATAAATTCAATAAAATTTGATAAAATCTTTGGAATATGAAGAATCAAATTTCAAATGACTAGATAATTTGTCCTTAAAATTATGAAAGGAATTCAAGAAATAATAGAAATCTAGATAGTCATTCCTTAGGGTTTCAAAATCATCCCAAAGGGTCACAAATCCTAATTCACCTCTAAGATAACAAAATCTCTCTTCACTCAAAGGTTTTGTAAATATGTCAGCTAATTGTTCTTCAGTATTAACATATCAAGACAAATTTCATTATTAGCTACATGTTCTCTTATAAAGTGATATCTAATTTCAATGTGTTTTGTTCTTGAATGTTGAATTGGATTAGTGTTGTCACATCTAATTGGAGTTTTATCAAGTGTTATGCCATAATCTTCAAGTTGTCTCTTAATCCAAAGGATTTGAGCACAGCAACTTCCAGCTGCAACATATTCTGCTTCAGCAGTAGATAATGCAACCGAATTTTGCTTTTTGCTAAACCAAGAGATTAAGTTACTTCCTAAGAATTGACATGCACCACTTGTGCTTTTTCTATCTAATTTACATCCAGCATAGTCAGAATCAGAATATGCAATCAAGTTTAATGTTGAGTCTCTAGAATACCATAAACCTACATTTTTAGTTCCACTTAAATATCTTAAGATTCTTTTTACAGCAATTAAGTGAGATTCTTTAGGTTCAGATTGAAATCTAGCACATAAACAAACAGCAAACATGATATCTGGTCTACTAGCTGTTAAGTAAAGAAGAGATCCGATCATACCTCTATAATATTTTGATCTACTTTCTTACCATCTTCATCTTTGTCCAATTTGCATGAAGGACTCATAGGTGTTCCAAGTGGTTTGATTGACTCCATTCCAAACTTCTTGAGAAGTTCTTTTGTGTATTTGGCTTGATTGATGAAAATTCCTTCTTTGCTTTGCTTGATTTGAAGTCCTAGGAAGAAGTTGAGTTCTCCCATCATGCTCATTTCAAACTCACCCTGCATTAACTTAGCAAATTCTTGACATAACAAGATTGTTAGTAGCACCGAATACAATATCATCAACATATATTTGTACTACTAATAAATCCTTGTCTTTTCTTTTCAAAAATAGTGTTTTATCAACATTTCCTCTTAAAATCATTTTCAATTAGAAATTTACTTAATCTTTCATACCAAGCTCTAGGTGCTTGTTTTAAACCATATAGTGCTTTGTGCAATTTAAAAACATGATTTGAAAATTCATGATCTTCAAAACCAGGTGGTTGTTCAACAAAAACTTCCTCATTTATAAATCCATTTAAAAATGCACTTTTAACATCCATTTGAAATAAATTGATATGCATATGACATGCAAATGCAAGTAATAATCTAATTGCTTCTAATCTAGCTACAGGTGCAAAAGTTTCATCAAAATCAATTCCTTCTTCTTGATTATATCCTTTTGCAACTAATCTAGCTTTGTTTCTAATTACTATGCCATTTTCATCTAATTTATTTCTAAATACCCATTTTGATCCTATAACAGAATGATCTTTAGGTCTATCTACAAGAGTCCAAACATTATTTCTAGTAAATTGATTTAATTCTTCTTGCATAGCTAACATCCAATTATTATCTTTTTCTGCTTCTTCAATAGTTTTAGGTTCAATTTGAGATACAAATGCAAGATGATTATTGATGTTTCTCATTGATGATCTAGTTCTTACTCCTTGAGATGGATCACCTATAATTAATTCTTTGGATGACCATAGGCATATCTCCAATCTCTAGGAAGATCTACATCATTATGATTTGCATCAACAACATCAACACTAGGAGAATCATTATCTTTAGCTTCTTGTTCATGATCTGAAGATACATCTATATTTAATTTTTCAATATCTCTTTCTAGAATTTGTATCTTCCTCATCATCAATCTTTTCTGAACTCGATGCTAAAGATTCATCAAAAATACATGAATAGATTCTTCTACAATTAAGTTTCTCTTGTTAAACACTCTATAGGCTTTACTAGATGTTGAATATCCTAAGAAAATGCCTTCATCAGATTTTGCATCAAATTTTCCTAGATTATCTTTACCATTATTATGAATGAAACATTTACAACCAAAATGCATGAAAGTAACTTATGTTTGGTTTTCTATTATTCCATAGTTCATAAGGAGTTTTCTTAATGATTGGCCTAATTAAAGCTCTATTAAGAATGTAACATGCCGTGTTTATAGCTTCCGCCCAAAAGTATTTTGGTAGGTTGCTTTCACATAGCATGGTACGGGCCATGTCTTCTAAAGTTCTATTTTTTCTTTCTACAACTCCATTTTGTTGTGGTGTTCTAGGTGCTGAAAAATTATGATGAATGCCATTTTCAATGCAAAAGTTTTTAAATAAATGATTTTCAAATTCAGTGCCATGATCACTTCTAAGAGACACTATGGTGTTGTTTTTCTCATTTGTGACCTTCTTGAAGAATTTCAAAAATAATGGAAAGGTCTCATCCTTATGAGCTAAAAATAATACCCAAGTGTATCTAGAATAATCATCTACAATCACAAGACCATATTTTTCCTCCTAGACTTAGTGGTTCTAGTAGGTCCAAAAAGATCCATGTGAAGTAGTTCAAGTGGCCTAGAAGTGGAAACAATATTTTTAGTTTTGAAAGAGTTTCTAGTTTGTTTTCCAAATTGACATGCATCACAAATTTTGTTATTTTCAAAATCTAGTTGTGGAAGTCCTTTTACTAAATCCATTCTAATTAATTTTGAAATAAGGTGTGTGCTTGCATGACCTAATCTACGATGCCATAACCAACCAATCTCATTCATATTAGCATTATTAGCAACTAAGCAATGATTACTAGTAGACAAATTGTCTAAATCAATCAAGTATACATTGCCATTTCTATTTCCAATAAAAACAATGCTATTATCAATGGGATTAGAAACAGTGCAGATAGAAGCTTCAAATGATACTTTAAAACCTTTATCACATAATTGGCTAATACTAATTAAATTATGTTTTAAACCATTGACATATAAAACATTTTCAATATATGTGGAGGGAGTTATTTGAATTTTACCAAACCCCATGATTTGGCCTTTGCCATTGTCACCAAATGTAACAACTCCTCCTCTTTTGCTTCAAGGGTGATGAATTGATCCTTGTCACCCGTCATGTGTCTTGAGCAGCCACTATCGAGATACCACTTTCGCTTTGATCTTTTGGCCGCAAGACACTCCTGCAAAATAATCAAGTCTTATATTTAGGTACCCAAGCCTTCTTGGGTCCTTCATGGTTAGTAGCATAAAGATTGTTCCTTTGGGAACCCATATTTTCTTTCCTTTAACACTCTAAATTGCATTCATAAGGATTTATGTCCTTTCTTGTTACAATAATGACATGTAACATCATCTTTATTGTTCTTTAAAAAAGTTTTTGACAAACTTTTGTTTTATGTTAGGTCTATAACCTAATCCAGCCTTATCAAATATAGCTCTTTGATTACTTAATAATAAATTAAGTTTTTCAGAACTATAAGTAAATTTATCAACAATTTTATATTTATCAATTTCTTTCTTTATTTTTCATTGGAAATTGATTCTTTTTCTTTTATCAAATTTTCATTTTCAGATTTCAGAATTCATGAGTTTTTATCTTTTCTTTATAAGATTTGAATTATCATTTTTCAAAGATTTTATTTCTTTTTCAAAACTTTAAAATCACTAACTAGTTCATTAAAAGCTTCAAACAATTCATCAAATGCAAAGTCATCATTTTTGAACTTACCTCATCGTCGTTTGCCATAAAGCAAATGTTTGCAACTTCTTTTGTTCTTCCTCTGAAAGAGGATTCATCGCTATCACTCCAGGTTGCAACATAGGCTTTCTTCTTCTTCTTGTCTTTCTTCAATTGAGGACAATCATATCTAAAGTGCCCCGGTTTCTTACATTCATAGCAAATCAAGGGGTCTTTCTCTTTGTCCTTGTCCTTATCTTTTTCTTTTTCCTTTCCATTTTTTCCAGATTTCTTCTTGTGGAAGGGTCTTCTTCTTCTCATGAATTTCTGAACTTCTTGCAAGAAGAGCTATCTCATCATCATCATTTCACTGCAGCTCTCCTCACTTTCAGCAGCCTTAAGAGCTATGTCTTTCTTTTACATCTTCCTCTATGTTGCTTCATGGTTAATTCATGGGTCATCAAGGATCCAAGTAGCTCCTCCAAGGGTAAGTATTGAGGTCCTTGGCTTCTTGGATTGCTGTCACCTTCGCTTCCCAAGTCTTGGAAGTGACCTAAGAATTTTACGAACAAGTTCAGAGTTAGTATAGGTCTTACCAAGACTTTTCAAACCATTTACAATATCAGTAAATCTAGTGTACATGCATGCTATAGTTTCAGTTTGTTCCATGCTAAATAATTCATATTTATGCACTAAGAATATTAATCTTAGATTCTTTAACTTGATTTGTACCCTCATGGGTAACCTCTAATCTATCCCAAATTTCTTTTGGAATTACATGTAGAAATTCGATTAAATTCATTAGCATCTAATGAACAATATAAACATTCATGGCCTTAGCATTGAGCTGAGCCATTTTCCTATCATTATCATTCCAATCCCTTTCGGGCTTAGGAACAATAGAACCATCAACAATGTGTGTGGGTGTGCTAGGTCCATTAATTATACACTCCATAATTCATAATCAGAAGCTTGAATGAATATCCTCATTCTTGCTTTCCAATATGAATAGTTGGAACCATTAAATAAAGGAGGTCTATTTGTAGAATGACCTTCAGCAAATGAAGATCCAGCTTGAGCTGCCATTTGGATCTTTACTCTTGATCGTTGGATCAAATAAAAATGAGCACTTGCTCTGATACCAATTGTTGGCCCAGATGGCAACCCAAGAGGGGGGGTGAATTGGGTTCTTTAAAAAATTAACCTTTAAAACTATTGGCTTTTGAAATGTTAATGCAATGATAAATTAAGCACAAATAAATAGATAGAGAGAGAGATAAAGCACGGCAAACACAAAGATTTTAGTGGTTCGGTGTATCCAACACCTACGTCCACTCCCAAGATTCACTTGGGTCCACACTATAATCCCTTGATTACAGTCGAGTTGTTTTACAAGATCACAACTCAACTTGTTGTTTTCCGGGATCACAACGAACCCAGCTGGTTTTTCCGGGCTCACCAGCACAAAACCCTAAACTCAAGCTAATCTAGCTTGACCCGAGGTATACAACCTCCACTAGTTCAATCCCCTGATTGAACTAGCAAAAACAAGAAAAATAGAGTTTTAATACAAACAGCTCCTCAAATGAGCAAATATTCAAAAAATAAACAAGGTTAGAAAAGCCTGTTTGAAGCAGATTGGATTTGAGCTTTTCTTCTTTTCTTCTTTTTCTCTTCTTTTGAAGATTGAATCAGGCCTCAGCTCAGATTCTTCATAGAAAGTCATAGTTAAGAAGTTAAGGATTTTGGGGCTTTTTGCTTTTTCTTCAAATTTGGAAATCTCTTGGATTTCTTAAGAAGCTTTGGATTTCTCTTTGAACTTTGACTTCTCTTTTTTTTTGATTTCTCTCTTTTTTCTCTTTTCTGTTTTTTCTTTTTTTTCAAACGTTCCCCTTTTTATAGATTTCAATCCATTTTAGGTGGAAAAATAGCCGTTGAGATGTGGATAAAACAAAATATATCCGTTAGAAGTTAGGTAAAAAAATATTACCGTTAGAGCTGATCTGGCATTTTAAAATTCCGTTCCTGACAGGTTGGAGTCGGCTCCAACTTTTCAGGTGTCGGCTCCAAGTCGTTTATCCAAAAATAGAAAAAGTTCGTGAGGAGTCGGCTCCGAAAAAGTTAAGTGTCGGCTCGCCATTCGGGAGTCGCTCCGGAAAAGGGTGTCGGCTCCAAGATGTCCAAAAAACAGTTCTGCATCTCAGTTCCAGGTAAGTCGGCTCCGAAACTCTAGGTGTCGGCTCCGACCATCAAAATCAGAAAAATTTTTGATTGGCCATGGGGTCGGCTCCAGGTTTCTAGGTGTCGACTCCAAGTTCTGAACTTTGAAATTTCTTTTAAATTTTGATTCAAAACTTTCTTATACCTTTTGATGATTAAATTTTTAATCCCTGAACACTTATTAAATTTGAAACAC
>UESW01004490.1:30263-100442 GCA_900491605.1 Calamus simplicifolius
AAAGCCCGGCTTGCGTTGGCACCAAGACCGGCTCCGCATCGGTACCAAGACCGGCTCCACGTCGGCAATTAAGCCCGCTCCGCGTCGGCACCAAGACCGGCTCCGCATCGGCAATTAAGCCCAGCTCCGCATCGGCAATTAAGCCCGGCTCCGCTTGGCACCAAAGCCCGGCTCCGCGTCGGCACCAAAGACCGGCTCTGTCGACAATTAAGCCCGGCTCCGCGTCGGCACCAAAGCCCGGCTCCGCATCGACACCAAAGACCAGCTCCGCATCGGCACCAAGACCGGCTCCGCGTCGGCGATTAAGCCCGCTCCACATCGGTACCAAATGATCGGCTCCGCATCGGCAATTAAGCCCGGCTCCGTGTCGGCACCAAAGACTGGCTCTGCATGGCAATTAAGCCCGGCTCCGCGTCGGCACCAAGCCTGGCCCCGCGTCGGCACTTAAGGACAGCTTCGTGTCGTCGCACACAGTCCAATTCTGCATGGCATATCTAACGAGGCATTAGGCATTCCACACTTCACGCCGGCACGAGCGGGGTCTTATACTACTATAGTTCAACTTTCGTCTCTACAACGAAATTGATCCCGCATCAGTTTCTAACTGAAAGAAATCGTGCTCTTCGGCCATTGGTTGTTGATTCGCGACAACTCACACTAGCAAAGCTAATTATGACCAAAGACAAGTGTTGAGAATCGAAATATTCATTGATGGCTAAAAGTTTACGAAATTGCCGATCTGAGTCGGACTTGAAGCAATACAATAAAATTAAAAAAAACTAAGGGTCACTTGGGGCTGGGTCGTCATTTTCAGGGACTTCATCTGGCTCCAACCCTTCAATCCCCTCGAGGTATAGAGTTTCTGAATTTTTTCCTTGCAGTCCTGGAAGCCGGCTTCGTAAGCGAATGTCGTCGATTCGGCTAATTCCTTACTAAAGGCTCTAGACTTCCTGAAATTCTCTACGGCCTCTGCAGCTCTTTTCTCCGCCTCGAAGGTTTTCCGCTCGGCCTCCGCGACCTTCTCTTCGGCCTCCGTGACCTTTTTATCGGCCTCGGCGGCCTCCCTCTTGGCTTCGGTCACCGCCGCCTCCAAGTCGCAATCTAGGCGTCGGACTGGCGGGCGACCTCTTTGGCCACATCTATTTCAATGGAGGCGGAATGTAATCGGTTCTTCAAAATGCACATTTCTGATTCGCCACCTCCAATCTCTCCTCGGCCATTCTTTGCTTTTCTTCGGCCGCTGGGCATTATCAGTTCGTTGGCCGCCCGACGCTGGGCAACTTCCAGCGTGTACTCTGCATTCTCGGCTCTTAGCCGGATGGCTTCGACTTCGCCCTTTAAAGTGGCCCGGGTATCTTCCAGGGCCATCTCTGCCTTTTCTGCCCTAGCTCGGAGTGATAGCATCTCCTCCGCGACTGATCAAGGGCAGCATCACTCAGGGCCCAAAGGTCCCTCATGGCAATCAGAGAGTTCAGCGCCTGGACGGAGTGTCAATGTTATAAAAAAAAAAAAAAGGCAAAAAGGTTAATAGGGCAAAGCTCACCCAAAGGTGTGCCACGGACGCCTCGCGGAAGAAGGTGGCCCTCCCCTGATGCCGGAGAAACTCCTGCACCTCAACCACAGATGCTTGTCCAATGCTTGCTCGGCCCAGCGGCTGTGGTTCGCCAAAAGTGATTGGAAGGTAGGGTCGACGCCCTTCCTTTCCACTGACACGGGGGCCACGTGGGAGGACTCCGCCTCTGACTCTGCTGCCTCCGGCCCCTTAGCTGGTGGAGGCGCTTCGGTTGTTGCCCCTTTGGGGGGCATGGTAACTACTGGAGTCGGCTTTGTAGTTGCAAGGACCGGCTCCGTCTCCACGGCTTTGGGCGGGGGTGACGGTGCTTTTGTGACCCGCTCCAGAGAAGGATCGAGCAGAATGACAGGAGGGGGAGCCGGTACTGAAGGCGATTCTTTTCCTTTTGCTTGGCTCCGCCCAACTTCCTCGCTGGCCTCGGCCCTTACCGTGTCTTTCCTCGCAGGCTCGTCGGCTTGGGATCTGGCCGCCTCACGCCCGCGCAGGGGATCCACAACTTTGGCCCTTCCAGCGTCGGCCCCCCCAGCATCGGCCCTTCCAGCGTCGGCCCTCTTTGAAACCTTAGCGCACAGGGCTCCACAACTCTGGCCCCTCCAGCGTCGGTCCTCCCCGCATCGGCCCTCCTTGGAATCTTGGCAACGGCCCTCCTTTCAGCAGGGGCCCATTCCCCGTTGCCTTCCTCTTCTTAGTAACTGCTTGCTTGAGCTTGCGAAGCGATGGCGTCATCCCTGTATAAAAAAACAAGAGATAAGTATTAAAAAAAAGAGAAAGAGGAGAGGAAAGAAGGAAAAAGGTGAGTAATCAAGTACTCACCACCAGAAGGGATTAGGCCGGTGAGACGAAGGTTTTTATCGACCAGAAGCTTATTACATCGAGGGACATTGGCAGTCAGAAGCTGCCCAAATGCCATTCGATCCCTTGGGAGGATAGAGGAATCCCTATTGGTGTCGGTGTTGGGTGTCCCCCAGCTTCAACTCACCCCCTCGATATCAGCAAAAAAGAACTTATCCTTCCACCCTTTAACGGATGGGAAGGTACAATTTAAGGATCCTAGTGGGTCTAGGAGTAAAGGACCACCAACCTGACTGCTTGCGAAGGGTATAAAAACTGTGGAATAAGGAGATACTGGCTTCTATGCCTTACAGGTGATAGAGAACCAGAAAGCAATGATAGTTCGGATCGAGTTAGGGACTAGTTGGGAATGTGTTAAAGAATATCGGTCTAGAAGGTTAAGGATGAAAGGGTGGATAAGTAATCGAAGTTCTGCCTTAAAGAAGGCTCCATACAAGGCAACTCTTCCAGGACGGGAAGAAGTTACCCTGTCATCAGGAGCGGGGTAGGACAGACGTAGGTTTGGTGGAAAACTATACTTGGCTCTCAGGTTTACTATGTCTTGGGCAGACATAGTGGAAGCAGTCCACTCGGGGGACTCCTTGATAGCGCTGGAAGGATCAGCAGCTGTCGGACGGCGCCGGGTGGAGGTCCATCCAATGGTCGGACGCTCCCGGCTGTGGGGCATCTGATCGCCGCTCCGGCGAGGAGTGGTCAGAGGATGGGGTGGACCATTGGCTTGGTAAGGAAGCGGAAGGTTGAGAAGGAGTAGGGGAACGACCCCCGGAATCGAAATAGAATAGGAGGGCGAGGAAGCCATGGAAAATAACCTGGAAAGCTTGAACTAAGATCGAAGGAGCACGAGGAGAGAAACAGACACGGGAGGCGGACGAACGCTTGCAGACTCAGGGGAGGTAGCTGTAACGTAAGAGAAGAGGGAATGGGAAGATAAGGACGATTTTTCTTTTTATAGCTCCATTTCAAATCATCCCGTGGCCGTCCGATCTGGCCATGTGTCTACCTTCAAATGGAAGCCGCTTCGGCGGCCTACCGGCGTGAAAAACACGAAAAGCATCACCAATAGAAAGATGACGGTGGCCTTACCGCAATGATGACGCTCGCCTTTTATGACTCATTACTCGAGGAAAATCTTCGCCAATCCCAACAGCCCGAACGGACGAAATGATGGCACGGAAGTCAGCCGCCCAGTGGATATTAACACCCATTTCGCTGGTGATTGTGCGCTCACTCATCTTAGGGGCGGGGGCATCTGATACGGCTGACCATCTCCTCTGGGTGGTGTTATAACCTCTTGCGCGATTTTCGGAGATAATGATGTGACAGCTAATCCTAGAGATGGAATCTTGGCTCCAGCCTTTAGCTTCGGCCTCCAGCGACGGTTCCGGCCTTTGGCTCCGGCCTCCAGCGACGGCTCCGGCCTTTGGCTTCGGCCTCCAGCGACGGCTCCGGTCTTTGGCTCCGGCCTCCAGCGATGGCTCTAGCCTTTGGCTCCGGCCTCCAGCGATGGCTCCGGCCTTTGGCTTCGGCCTCCAGCAACAGCTCTGGCCTTTGGCTCCGGCTCTAACTTAGTGCCTTTCCTGCATACACTATGACCCACTTCAGGTAACAGATCCCTAGATTCGAGATCTATTATCGTATACCTCGCTCACCGAAATCACG
The DNA here is from genome assembly GCA_900491605.1 of Calamus simplicifolius. NCBI lineage: Eukaryota > Viridiplantae > Streptophyta > Magnoliopsida > Arecales > Arecaceae > Calamus > Calamus simplicifolius. The sequence continues at coordinate 34,348 of UESW01004490.1, forward strand.
GGCAAGTGCTAGCACGCCCAACAGTTACCGCCACAAGCGGCCTCCATCCAGCAACGGCTTACCCACTTGCCGTTCGAAGGAGCTTATCCTAACAAGGAAGATTCGACGGTTCAAAACAAACGAAAAGAAAGGAACCTCCCAGACAGGTATAAAAGGACCCGAGCTCAACAGAAAAAGGGGGGGATCTCTCTCTCTCAAAAAAGATAGACACTACACTCATGTTCAATAAGTTCACTAACTTGAGCATTGGAGGGTCCTCGCCGGGAATGTCGGCCCGGGGACTTCTTGTAGGTTTTCAGAGGAGGAAACGACTTTTCCCCCTATTTGAGGCCCACAATAGATCTCAGCATGCCCGACGCTCATCACCATGACTTATCCGCATCACGTTGTGATTGCATTTTCCTAATGACCTCATGAGGTAACATGATTTGTTTTTTTGGCTATTCTTGAAAGCTGGATGAATGGATCATCTAGTAGTATTGAAATTGTTTTCTTCCGGTTGTTATTAAAAGTTGGATGAATAATACGGGGAGCGTCTAGATTTTATTATCTGCGCTTTTGTTCTCTCCGTCTAGATCTTCTTTGGTTTTATGCTTCATTATTTTAACTGAGCAATTCAAGTGTCGGGTTCGATTTCCAGGAGTCACCACTGGTTTTCTCGAGCTCAAAGTAATGAGTCCTTTTTTCTTCTCCTTTTTTTTTTTTTTTTTTCTATGCTGCATTGCTGATTTAGTTTGGGTGATATTTTTTGGAATTATTTAAAAATAATATAAAAATGCCGCATAGGATGTCATGTAAGTCATTAATTTTTTTAAGATATATTATTATTAAAATAAAATCATCTGTTGAATAGATGATTTTAAAATTATTTGTTAAATAAATAATTTAAAATCATTTGTCGAGTAATGAGTTTCTTTTATTCTAAAATTTGATTAAAAGGATTTTATTTTGAAATAGTTCACCAATAATCAATTTCAAGGTTAAAAAATATTTAAAATTATTTCTTCAACAAATAATTTTAATAATTTTTTTAATGTTTTTTAATGTTCCTACAATTAAAAGTAAAACCGTCTCTTGAAGTAAGCGAGGTCAATCGATGATTTTAAGCCGCCAATTTTTTTTCTACAAAATTTATTTATTAATAAATAAATTTTTTTTGGTATAGATGAGTGATCATACCGCTCTAGGATGAGTCACACCCGAGATATCTGAATACAAAATTTGAGTAAGGACTAGAGGGCACGGATCACCCTGCTTTTAGATCCAAAAATCAGAGTGATGGACCACCCAAGCAGCGATCCAGTCTGTCACTGAGTTGGCTTCCTGGTAGATATACCGAATCTAGGCACTATAAACATCCTGAAGAGTAGACCGAATGTCATGGATCAAGGGATTGGTTGGCAGATGATCGCAGGAGTCCTGTCGGAGCCAGCAAATAACAGTGATAGAATCTTCCTCAATAATAAACCTACGGATGCCCAGACTACGAATGTCATAGAAAATACCAGCACAAGCAGCATACAGCTTGACTAGAAGAACAGAGGAGTCAAGAAGGCCAAGTCCTTCAGTCGCCAATATCACACCATCCTGTAGAGCCTGGTGTGGTACTCTAAAGCTCGGATCCTAGGATGGAGGTTTATAGGCTATATAGGTTTAAGGCCTAGATTGTTGGTGTTAAGGGGGCTAGTTTATCATTGGGCTGGGTTTGGATCCAAGGTGTGGGCTGGTCCAAGAAAGTTTTTTAGGGTTTATTATTTATGTAATAAGGCACCGATTCATGTGTGGTACTGATTTTATTTTGGTAGCCATCATGAGGATGGGTTTGATATAGTCATGTAACAATGATGAGTAGAGGTGAATGAAACTACAAGAAAAATGGTCATTTGCGAGGGATTTTATGAGGGAAAAAGAAAAAATTCATTGAAAATTTATATTTCCGATGGATTTTTTCATCAAAAAATATATTAATAACTCATTAATAAAAAATAAATCCCTTGAAAAATCCCTTGTAAAATTAATTTTCGAGGGATTTTTTTACAAATAAGCTATTTATTATAGAAATATCCCTAAAAAAATTCCTTGCAAAATCATCAAAAAAAATCTCTCGTAAAATTCCTCAAAAGTTAATTTTATGAGGAAAATTTTGAGGGATTTTTTTCATCAAAAATATATTAATAACTCATTAATGAAAAATAAATCCCTCAAAAATCCCTTGCAAAATTAATTTCCAAGAAATTTTTCAAGGGATTGTTTTTTTTTATTTATTTTTACAAATAAGCCATTTATTATAGAAATATCAATCGAAAAATCCATCGTAAAATCCCTTAGAAATTAATTTTGTGAAGGATTTTTTTTAGAAAAAAATGTTATTAATAACTAAAAAACAAATCCCTTAGAAAATCCACCACAAAATTAATTTGCGAGGGATTTTCGAGGGATTTTTTTATCAAAATTTTTTTACAAGAACTCATTTATGCTAGAAATATCCCTTGAAAATCCCTCGCAAAATTAATTTTGCAACGGATTTTATGAGAAAATATTTTTTGTTGAAAATTTTTATAGGTTATATTTTTTGTCGGAAAATCCCTCGGAATTGCGAGAGATTGTTTTCCTTGGTAAAATCCCTCGATAAATCATACTTTTCTAGTATTGAAAACTCTTTTCTTTCAAGAACAAGCTGTCCCTCTCCTTTTCTCTCTTATGCACATCTTTCTCTCTTTCTCATACATAGATGCCCTAGATTTTTAGGGTTTTATTGCTGTTATCTCTGCTCTAGCCATCTTTTTGAAACCGCCTCTCTCAAGGAAGGAGAAGGAAGAAACCCTAGCAGCACCTTCTCCTTGGGTAGCTTCTCTTGATTTTTTTGGATTAGATATGAAGGTTCACACGATGAAGAAGAGAGGCCATGACCCTCTCTTACAATCTTGGGGTGCAAGAAACCAAAGAAAATCCTAGTTGCTAATCAATCCAGAAAGATTATCAATATCAAGATCCAAAATTCTGCTGTAGAATTTCAGTAGGGATATCATCTCGCTTCCGCATCTCCACATAACTTGAGGCTGATTGAATGCGTGCTATGCTCCAAGGGTAGAAAGAGAACGATCTACTTTTCACATCCAACCCACGAATCATGAAAGCCGATCCGACAAATCTGTTCGAAAAAGTGTAAATAAAAAAGGAACGTCCGCGAGCGTTTCGCTCGTGGACGTTGCACTGGTGAACGTTGGCAAACGCTCGTGGACGTTGCACTGGTGAATGTTGGAAGGCCAATGTTCATCAACGTCCAGAAACGGCCCAGACAATTAATTTTGTAAGCCATTTCTGACGTGATTGGCTAACGGCTATTAGGCCTTTAAGGCCATTATGGGCCGAGCCAGCTTTTATGGGCCGAGCCTATAAATAGGCTCAAAGATTCAAGATGGAGTAGAATGATTTTTGGAGTAGCCCTATAAGTTTTTTTATCTCATTTTATTTCTATATTTTATTAATCTTTTCTTGGGCATCTGAAGGTAATCATTGGGTTTGCACCTCCACACGATCGTGCTCGTAGTAGGAGGATCGGGTCGAGCTGGATCGTTGTACCTTGGGGACAGATCGCCAACAACCTGCATGAAGGGGCGAAAACTGATCTTTAGGGCAGTGTCTAACACGCTTCGGTCCTAGTTTGATCCATATCTTATTTTTGTTTTTTTACTTTATTTTGCATTTAAATTTCTATAATATATTTCTAGCAATTTCTAGGAAAGGATTTTTTTTTGTAAGATCAAAATAATTTTTCAACAGCTAAGGATCAGATTTCCCTTTATGTATACATGTTTTGTCTTTTGTTTTTCTTCTGCTGGTGTATGCAGTGTTGGGAATTGTATCCTAAAGCCAATCATTTGATGATTGTGCTGATGTAAATTGTATATAAATTGATATATTAATAAAAGTTATTTGGCAGTTTATTCATTACAAGAACATCTTCTTAATACTCCTGAAAGTAATGAAGCCCTTAGGATCTTCCTCACGATAAAGGAGGATTTATCTTAGAAGGTCCTTAAAAGAGTTCGCGACCAAATGATATACTATGACAGGGCCATAGTACTATCAATTATAGGACGTTGTATATCATATTTGTTGGTTATCCTCTTAACCAAGGAGTGTAGAGACACTGGTATGACATACAGGTGAAAGTGTAGGAGTACATTTCACCGAACGTGACTCATTTCGGATACTCTGCTGTCAAGAGTTAATCCGAGAAGATATAGGTATAAGTATCCTTCAGACCTGAAGATCACAACCAGTGGCTTACAAGCAACTCATTGTACTTAGGTGCCGGACCACCTGGATTTCTAATCCAGCTACGAAAGGTTACTGGGTGCAGTCAAGTACTTGTGGTAGTCAGTTGTGGATCAAGATGGAATTTGACCTATCCCATTAAAAGGAGAAATGCTTGTGTTTCAATTTAGCAAGACCTTGGCCAAGGCACTTCATGTGAAAGTCACATGATCACTAAAGTTGAAATCACTTTATGGATTTGCTATTTAGAGTTGACAGGCTCTTAAGCCATCCTTAGCATTTGTGGTCAAGAGGATGAATTATACGGTAACTGTTTCTTAGGGTTCTTGGAGTTTGCTCGGCAACTCTTCGACCTATCCGGACGTCGGGTTCCATTGCTAGATGGGCACATCGATTAGTATAGAAAGTTGTTTCTATGCTACCGGCTTAGGTTCGAACCTAGAGAGTCACACGCATAGAAGTTTCCTAGGATGATCTATTTGCTGATCAACGATTGAGAATCGTATATGATTTAATTAATCAATTTGATTGATTGAATTATCTCAATTGGGTTAAGTACAATTGAATAAGATTCAATTTGGTTTAAGTCTATTAGAAGGACAAGTCAATTTCAAATATTGATTTGAAATTAGACTTGATTTGAATTTAAATAGATTCAGGACTAGCCAAATTTGATTTGGGCTTGGACCATGATCTATGTGGGTTAAGTCAAATAAATTCAGATCAGAACCAAACCTCTCGAATATGGATCTCATATGATGAGATGGCTAAAATCTCATCTCATGAGATAGAATTTAATGCATGACATTTATTTACCGAACGTCGGATTTATCCCTCGTCTCTTTGGTTTTCTCAACGACGGAACTAAACCAAACGCCGCGACTCCTTGGTTTTCTCCGAACGTCGGAATTAAACCAAGCGCCGCGCCTTCGGCGTCTCTTCGCTTTTGCCAAACGATGGATTCTTAAATGTCAGAATTAAATGTCAAGGCTAAATCGAGACTATAAATAGAGGGCATTCCCTCACCAGAGAACACAGAACAAAAATAGAACAACAATACACGATTTGTCATGGATTGTAATTCTAAATTATCGTGGATTGTAATTCTAAAATGTTAGAATAGAAAATCCTGGTGATTCTGGTGTTAGCGGAAGCCTGGTGGATCTTGGAGGAAGATTCAAGTGAGAGGATTCAAGATCAGCAAAGCTATTTTTCCGCGAGCTAGCACTCCCGAAAATCTGATCATTCGGGGCTTCGCGTGGACGATACTAGAGGCCGGACGATTGAACGGCTGCAGAGCAATAAGGATTTACCTACTGTTCTTAAGGTAAGTGATTTGATCCCTAGATCTTAAGGCAGGCTTCAAGATAATAGTGTGACTAGTCATCTTGAAGATCAAGATATGATCTTGATGTTTTTATATGCATATTTTAGATCAAACGACCCTGAATATATAGGCAAAGATATGATCTTGATGCATATTAGATAGATTAATATGTAATCTTTTAATTTCCGCAATGATAATAGTTATCAATTTTTAAAAATATGCATGCCTCGGAGACTATTTCTCCCTTCAAATGGTATCAGAGCCATGGTTTCGTTAATGATCTAATTTATTGCATGTAAATTAATATTCTCATTAATTGTGTAATTATGGCTAAAACTTATCACAAGGCCATATGGTCACAGGTGGATTGAAAATCCGAATTACCCATTCAATGAGGTATTCTGTGACATATTGTCGTGCGATTGTTTTATCGTTGATGCTTTGTTTAAAGAAAATTTAAATTGTGCTTTGGCATCAAAACATAGATTACACACACTCTCAAAAGATATTTTATATTTGATACATATTGATGTTGTATAAAACCATAATATTTGCATGTTTAGTATAAAAACATAGATATGATATATGATGGCATGATGTCTATGTTATAAAACATACAAATATTTATGAGAGTTTTATTTGAATGTCAAATATTAGTTCATAATTTTTTTTAGATATGATCTAAATATAGGAATTATGAGTAGTAACATTATGCTTGATTGAAATATATGACATGTTAACATGAAATATATTTAATCATTTGGGTTAGCTAAATCGGGTCCATAAAGGGTTAGACTCTAAGGTTTAAATCAACTGGACTAAAAGAGTATTTGTTCAAATCTAATTAGATTAGGTTAAGAATGCTCTAAATCAAACAATAGTTGTAGTTGATCAAGTCCTTCTCTTTGATTAAACCAAATGGAAGTAGATTAGGCTCCGTGGTTGAGCATGAATCTATTAGATGGTCAAATCAGAATTGGTTAACCATATGATGTCAAGGTGGGATGGCAAGTTGCTCTAGGATCAACGATCGAATGGTTTTTAATTGGGAGCTACTCGTATTGATGCGTCTTTAACGAGTTAATGGCATATCCCTCCCATCGATCTCTCTCACCTGGTCATTGTGGTGAACCATTTATGATTCAGATCATTTACCTGATTCGGGTTGACCCATGCCTGTAAGGATATCAGTATGACTGATTTAGGTGCCACTTAACCTGACTTAATCTTGTTTCATTCTACCGATTTCATAGATTCAGTGGGAGAACTTGATTAGTCAATTTATCTTCATATTATTAAAATCCTCTAAAATTATTAGGTCCTTAAAATGAAATAGTTATATGATAACTAGATCATAGCCTCCCATTAAGGTGGGTGATAATGAGTCCGATGTCTTGATAATCATTGGAGGCACTCCATGCCTGGTGCTTGTCAACCATCGGAATTATCATTCATTATATGATAAGTCAGCGTAACTATTAAATAAACAGTCAGGTGAGCCGAGCTTCACTCGGGCTTGGTTGTCTATTGATAGGTTACACTGATTATATCATTTAATGGTTGGACCTAACCAGAACTTTCAGTGGAGGCACTTCATGCCTGCTGAAGAGGTACATGGGGCAAAACTGAACACTAAGAATTGTTTGGGAAACAATTGGTTTTGAACCTACTCTTAGATGCATATGGGTTAGCCAAGCTTCACTTGGGCCTGTATGTAGTTTATGTAGATCTTAGTGCCCGCTAAAGAATTAAGAATAATTCTTCGAATTGGGGTGTAGAGGCTGCCAATTTGAACAAAATAGAATCTTTAGACTAAAGTCCAAGTCTTTAGACTGAATCAATTTATATACTAATAAACTTTAGTTTTTCCTTATGCAGAACATGGCCACTAATTTATCATTAAGGTCCCTATTGGATAGTGACAAATTGAATGGTTCCAATTTCAATAGCTGGTTCAGAAAACTTAAGATCGTCCTTGAGCATGAGAGGATTCTATATATTCTGAATAATCCTGCACCAAAGATACCTGATGCAAACACCCAAAGTTCTGAGAGACACTTATCAGAAGTGGCTCAATGATAGAACTAGCGTGCGTTGTATCATGTTAGCAGCAATGAACGATGAATTCGGTCGCCGGTTCGAGAATGCTCAGCCAGAAGAAATCATTCAAGCGTTGAATGAATCTTTCGGCACACCCGACGATGTTGAAAGGCACAAGACTAGTTGTGCTATTTTCAATGCTCGAATGAGAGATGGATCTCCTGTCACTGATCATGTATTGTACATGATCGAGAAGATAGAACTCCTAAGCAAGCTCGGCTTTCCCTTACATGAGCAGTTGGGAAAAGATGCGATCCTGAATTCCTTGCCTCCATCCTTCCGACCTTTCCTTACTCATTTTCGAATGACAAAGCCTGCAGTCAACTACCACGGTTTGTTGGGGTTGTTACAGAACTTTGAGAAGGATAACCAGCTCTCTAAGGGTTTGGTTAATGTGGTTGAAGGATCTAAGGTAGGGCGTAAACCCTTTGGGAAGGGAAGAAGAAAAAGAATAATAAAAGGGTGCAACATGCTAGGACATCTATAAGGGGTCAGATGCAGAAGAAGAAAGTTGATAAAAGTCAAGCTGAATGCTTTCACTGCAAGATGCAAGGGCACTGGAAGAGGAACTGTCCTCTTTACATTGCCACACTTGATCCAAACAGGCCAAAGAAGAAAAAGGAGCAAGATGTTGCTCAACAAGGTATTTATATGATAACACCTTGTAATTTTTCTATATATGATAATCAGACCTGGGTATTGGATACCGGGAGTCCTTTTAACATTTGCAATTCATTGCAGGGACTACAGGTCACCAGAAGATTTGAGGACAATGAAAGATTCCTAAATGTCGGCGATGGAAGATTAGTTCCAGTACTGGCATTAGGAGTTCTTGAAATAGTTTTCAATAGAAATGTCATTATACTAAATGATTGTCATTTTTGCCCAACGTTCTTATTGAACGTAATTTCTGTAGGCCTTCTGGCCAAAAATAATTATGAAATTTCAATAAAGGATGTTACTTTGAATATCATTATGAATGGAGTCACTGTAATGACTGGGCATTTATCTAATGGCATTTATATATTATCACAGCCTGTGAATGTAGTGTACCAATCAAGTAAGCGCCCTAGAACAACTGATGTCACAGATATTTATCTTTGGCACCATCGGCTGGGTCATATCAAAGAACAGATTAAACAGGTTAACTCAGGAGGGCATCCTTCGAGTTGATGATTGTGAATCATTAACTACCTGTGAATCATGTCTTCTTGGTAAAATGACCAAGTCATCTTTTACTGGAAAAGGTGAAAGAGCCAAAGAGCTATTGGGTCTAGTACATACTGATGTATGTGGACCAATGAGCACTTGTGCCAAAGGTGGATACTACTACTTCATTACTTTTACAGACGACCTTTCTAGGTTCGGTTATGTCTATCTTATGCGACATAAATCTGAATCGTTTGAAATGTTCAAACTATATCATAAAGAAGTAGAAAAACAAACAGGAAAATGTATTAAGACCCTTCGATCAGATCGAGGAGGCGAATACCTTTCCAATGAATTTGTGACATATTTAAAGGAGAATGGATTCTCTCCCAATGGACTCCTCCTGGAACACCGCAACATAACGTGTGTCGGAAAGAAGGAATCGAACTCTGTTAGACATGGTTCGGTCCATGATGGGTTTTGCAAGCTTGCCAATATCATTTTGGGGATACGCATTAGAATCAGCTTGTCATATTCTTAATAAGGTTCCAAGTAAGTCTGTTTCTAAAACTCCACATGAGATGTGGTATGGACATAAACCGGTTATTACCTATCTGAGAGTCTGGGGGTGTCCGGCTTATGTGAAACATGCAAAATCAGACAAACTTGAACCCAAATCTGACAAATGTTTTTTCATCGGCTATCCGAAAGAAACAAAAGGATATTACTTCTACAATACTGAAGAACAAAAGTTGTTCATTAGTAATAGAGCAGTTTTTCTTGAAAAGGAGTTCCTTAGTGAAGGAACAAATAGCTCTAATGTTGAACTTGAGGAAGTTCATCAAGTAGAAGGAACAACACAAACCAGTGAACCCCTAGAATCTGAGTTGATTAGATCAAACTCAAAACCCATTTTAGATGCACCATTAAGGCGATCTGGTAGAGTACCACATCAACCGGACAGATACTTGGGTTTCTTGGTCCAGAACGATGATCCTGTTGAACTCGATGAGAACAACGAGGATCCGATCACCTATATGGATGCTATGCAAAGGACTGACTCTAATAAATGGCTTGATGCCATGAAATCCGAACTTGATTCCATGAAGGACAATAATGTATGGACATTAGTTGACCCACCCGAAGGGATAAAACCCATAGGGTGTAAATGGGTTTTCAAGAGGAAAAGAGGCGCAGACGGAAAGGTAGAGACCTATAAAGCACGTCTGGTTGCCAAGGGGTATCGTCAACGTTATGGTATTGACTATGACGAAACGTTTTCTCCTGTGGCAATGCTGAAATCCATTCGGATTATGCTAGCTATAGCAGCACACTTCGATTATGAGATTTGGCAGATGGATGTTAAAACCGCTTTTCTAAATGGTGATTTAGAAGAACAGGTGTATATGATACAGCCTGAAGGTTTTATATCTGAAGACGAGTCTAAAGTGTGCAGGCTACAGAAGTCTATTTATGGACTTAAGCAAGCATCAAGGAGTTGGAACATACGATTTGATAAAGTGATCAAATCTTATGGCTTTATTAAGAATAAAGAAGAACCTTGCATTTATAAATGGGCTAACGATTCTGTTATTGTATTTCTTGTATTATATGTGGATGATATTCTCTTAATCGGGAATGATATCCCTGCATTACAAGGAATAAAGACATGGTTATCATCACAATTCTCCATGAAAGATCTGGGAGAAGCATCATACATCCTAGGGATGAAGATCTATAGAGATAGATCTAAGAGGATGCTAGGTTTATCCCAATCTACGTACATTGACACAGTGCTAAAGAGGTTTAGCATGGAGAATTTATCATAGGCCATGGAATTCATCTTTCTAAGAAGGATTGTCACAACTCCTAATGAAAGAGAACGTATGAGTCGAATTCCATATGCTTCGGCAGTAGGATCGATTATGTACACCATGACATGTACAAGACCAGATGTGGCATACTCACTAGGAGTAGTGAGTAGATACCAATCTGATCCAGGAGAAAAACACTGGCAAGTTGTTAAGACAATCCTTAAGTATTTGAGAAATACTAAGGACCAGTGGTTAGTCTATGGAGAGTCTGATTTGAAACTTGTTGGATATACTGATTCCAGTTTTCAATCAGATCATGATGATAGCAAAAGTGTATCGGGTTTCGTGTTTATCCTAAATGGTGGAGCTGTTTGCTGGAAAAGTTCAAGCAACATACAGTGGCAGATTCGGTGTGCGAGGCAGAGTACATCGCTGCATCAGATGCTGCGAAAGAAGCTGTGTGGCTGCGAAAGTTCATCTCCGAGCTTGGAGTGACACCTTCCATAGATGAACCAGTCCTGTTATACAGTGACAGCACTGGTGCCATAGCTCAAGCAAAGGAACCACGAGCACATCAGCGCACCAAGCACATACTGCGCCGGTTTCATCTTATTCGAGAGATAGTAGACCGAGGTGACATAAATCTTCAGAAGATTGATGGAAAGGAAAACCTAGGTGACCCATTTACTAAAGCACTCAGCATCAAGGAGTTTGACAACTATAAGTTGAAGATGGGTATTAGATACTGTAATGAGTGGCTTTAGGCTAAGTGGAGTTTGTTGGGAATTGTATCCTAAAGCCAATCATTTGATGATTGTGCTGATGTAAATTGTATATAAATTGATATATTAATAAAAGTTATTTGACAGTTTATTCATTACAAGAACATCTTCTTAATACTCCTGAAAGTAATGAAGCCCTTAGGATCTTCCTCACGATAAAGGAGGATTTATCTTAGAAGGTCCTTAAAAGAGTTTGCGACCAAATGATATACTATGACAGGGCCATAGTACTATCAATTATAGGACGTTGTATATCATATTTGTTGGTTATCCTCTTAACCAAGGAGTGTAGAGACATTGGTATGACATACAGGTGAAAGTTAGGAGTACATTTCACCGAACGTGACTCATTTTCGGATACTCTGCTGTCAAGAGTTAATCCGAGAAGATATAGGTATAAGTATCCTTCAGACCTGAAGATCACAACCAGTGGCTTACAAGCAACTCATTGTACTTAGGTGCCGGACCACCTGGATTTCTAATCCAGCTACGAAAGGTTACTGGGTGCAGTCAAGTACTTGTGGTAGTCAGTTGTGGATCAAGATAAAATTTGACCTATCCCATTAAAAGGAGAAATGCTTGTGTTTCAATTTAGCAAGACCTTGGCCAAGGCACTTCATGTGAAAGTCACATGATCACTAAAGTTGAAATCACTTTATGGATTTGCTATTTAGAGTTGACAGGCTCTTAAGCCATCCTTAGCATTTGTGGTCAAGAGGATGAATTATACGATAACTGTTTCTTAGGGTTCTTGGAGTTTGCTCGGCAACTCTTCGACCTATCCGGATGTCGGGTTCCATTGCTAGATGGGCACATCGATTAGTATAGAAAGTTATTTCTATGCTACCGGCTTAGGTTCAAACCTAGAGAGTCACACGCATAGAAGTTTCCTAGGATGATCTATTTGCTGATCAATGATTGAGAATCGTATATGATTTAATTAATCAATTTGATTGATTGAATTATCTCAATTGGGTTAAGTACAATTGAATAAGATTCAATTTGGTTTAAGTCTATTAGAAGGACAAGTCAATTTCAAATATTGATTTGAAATTAGACTTGATTTGAATTTAAATAGATTCAGGACTAGCCAAATTTGATTTGGGCTTGGACCATGATCTATGTGGGTTAAGTCAAATAAATTCAGATCAGAACCCAAACCTCTCGAATATGGATCTCATATGATGAGATGGCTAAAATCTCATCTCATGAGATATAATTTAATGCATGATATTTATTTACCGAACGTCGGATTTATCCCTCGTCTCTTTGGTTTTCTCCGAACGACGGAACTAAACCAAACGCCGCGACTACTTGGTTTTCTCCGAACGTCGGAATTAAACCAAGCGTCGCGCCTTTGGCGTCTCTTTGCTTTTACCAAACGACAGATTCTTAAATGTCAGAATTAAATGTCAAGGCTAAATCGAGACTATAAATAGAGGACATTCCCTCACCAGAGAACACAGAACAAAAATTAGAACAACAATACACGATTTATCATGGATTATAATTCTAAATTGTCATGGATTGTAATTCTAAAATGTTAGAATAGAAAATCCTGGTGATTCTGGTGTTAGCGAAAGCCTGGTGGATCTTGGAGGAAGATTCAAGTGAGAGGATTCAAGATCAGCAAAGCTATTTTTCTGCGAGCTAGCACTCCCGAAAATCTGATCATTCGGAACTTCGCATGGACGATACTAGAGGCCGGACAATTGAACGGCTGCAGAGCAATAAGGATTTACCTACTGTTCTTAAGGTAAGTGATTTGATCCCTAGATCTTAAGGCAGGCTTCAAGATAATAGTGTGACTAGTCATCTTGAAGATCAAGATATGATCTTGATGTTTTTATATGCATATTTTAGATCAAACGACCATGAATATATAGGCAAAGATATGATCTTGATGCATATTAGATAGATTAATATGTAATCTTTTAATTTTCGCAATGATAATAGTTATCAATTTTTAAAAATATGCATGCCTCGGAGACTATTTCTCCCTTCATGCAGATGCTTATTAATTTTGATTTTAATGTATAGATGGTAAGATCAGATGATCCAGACAGTTTGCATCTTACATGCCACTATTTTTATATGTGATAATGACCTTTTTATGTAATTATCAATATTATGTGTTGTTTATGTCCACATTATAAAATATTATTGTTGTTCATGTGTAGGTTACCATTGTTATCTATATATGTTTCTTTGGCTTCACATGCATGTAGAGAGCATTGACAGGCTTTAATCAAGAAAATAAAAGCTTAAACATGAAGGCATCTATATTTAAGCATTTTAAGCTTGTTTTCTAGATACTAGAACTGGGACGTATATAACATCTCTCTTATTGGTTAATCTTTAAGTAACTGACTGTGCAATAGTTGTGGACACTTGTTTGTTGTGTTTAGTGGTGACAACTTTTCATGTGGAGGCACTTGTTAAACAATGTCATTGGAAGGTAGTTTGCAAAACATAATCCAAAAATTTTTAATAGTTGAGTAATTGACTAAACTATAGAATGAGAACGGTGATCCAGATAATGAGAGGTCGAGATAATATAATGACCTCTTTAATCTATGGAACAAGTTATTAAACTCTTAATATGGCAATTATTTTTCACTTGTCATTGTTGGTTATTATTAATTTTATGTAGGGTATTTCTGTGCATCAGTGTATGTAATATGTATATATAATGAATCACAATTCTTTTCATACTACAATAGATGAGATAGAACTCATTTCCTATATTATCTCATATTGCCTATAGCAATTTCACTTTTCTTTGCCTTAATGCCATTTCCAATCTGAATGTTACTTTTGGTGAAGTGTGGATATCTGTTTGGTAACTCATAAGTTTGCATTTGTTCAACCTAATGAAACAATAATGTAATAACATAGGTGTTCCTTATAAGAATTACTCTCTCATATTAGCACATGATATTTCATATTCATGAAATCGTTGAGAACACCACAAAAGTTTAATTGCTTTGTAGTGTCCTTTTATTCTGATAAATTACAATTCATTGAATGTTTTAAGCTTATATTATTATTTTTTAGTTAAAATAATATGGTTGTGACAGAGATATGGTATAGAAGTGTGACTAAAATCACTCGAAGTAAGAAACTTATTTTATCTTCGAACATTTGCAAGCAAAAGTTATGGCTATGATGATCCATTTTAGAAGCGAGCATATATTTACATTCTTACATAAATTCAAAAGTCTTCTTATTCTAGATAAGTGTTTTCTGTTATAGTGGCAATTGAGAGATTACACAATGTTTTATCTTGTTTTAGTTTGGAAGTTGTGATCTCTTTTAATTATATTTTTTTTGTATGGCTTTATCTTGAATATCAAGTATTGCCAAGCCATATACGGCTTCATCATAAGTCTATAAGACAAATATATATATATATATATATATATATATATATATATATATATATATATATATATATATATATATATATATATATATATATATATATATATATATATATATATATATATTCTCTTGGAATTTGCCGAGAAGAATTTGGTAGATTAATTAACCAAGGAGTTATCTAGGAGTGGAGTCCTAGATTCATCGAGGGGATAGGGCTTAAGCCCATTATTTGGTCGCCAGTAGTGGATACCCAACCTCTGTGATTAGAGATCCCATGAATGAGGTTCAAAGTGGTAGAAACGAAGTTGATTGAGTGATTGTATTAGAGCACAAATTTTATAAAAAAATTTTATCCCATCCCTATGATGAGTGCTCTTATAAAGTGACAAAGTAAATTTTGTAAGGTTGAGTCATACTCTTAATGGATCCGAGGTAGGTTATCTGTAGGGTATTGTCACAAATACTCTTGAAGGATTCACCTATATGAGAATCGTCATATTAGGTCGTGACTAAAGGTTTGGGCTAACCTTAAAGAATTCTCATGAAAAATCAAGGTATTAAGCGCAAGGCCTTTAATATGCGCTGACCGCTTAAACCCAATTGATCCATACTTTGTGTGTGTTAGTAGAAGTCTGAGTCAAAGGACCTAGTCCAAGGTCTAATCCACTATGGTTCCTTCATATGTATACAATCAACACTAAGTGAGGTTTAAGTCCATAAGACACCTCACCTATTGCGCAGTATAAGATGCCCTGAGATTTTTATTATATTTTATTGTTTTATTTAAAACTTTTGTTGGGGATTGTTGGAAAAAGTGTAAATAAAAAAAAAGAGAGAACATCCGCAAGCGTACGTTACGCTGGTGAACGTTGGAAGGCCAACGTTCATCAACATCCAGAAAAAGCCCAAACAATTAATTTTGTAAGCTGTTTCTGACGTGATTTGGGGCTAACGGCTATTAGGCCTTTAAGGCCATTATGAGCCGAGCCGTTGGAGATTTTATGGGCCGAGCCTATAAATAGGCTCTAGGATTCAGGATGGAGTAGAATGATTTTGGAATAGCCCTATAAGTTTTTTGATCTCATTTTATTTCTATATTTTATTAATCTTTTCTTGGGCATATGAAGGTAATCATTGGGTTTGCACCTCCATACGATTGTGCTCGTAGTAGGAGGATCGAGTAGAGCTGAGTCGTTGTACCTTGGGGATAGATCACCAATAACCTACAGGAAGGGACAAAAATCTGATCCTTAGGGCAGTGTCTAACACGCCTCGGTCCTAGTTTGATTCATATCTTATTTTTATTTTTTACTTTATTTTGCATTTAAATTTCTATAATATATTTCTAACAATTTCTAGAAAGGAGATTTTTTGCTAGGATCCAAAAAATATTTTCCAACAAAATCTTCCTCGAATACTCCCATTAAAGTTAATTTTGACAAACCCTAAAGGTAGAGGCTCCAAAAAAATTTCATTCTTTAACAGATGATTTCATAGCTCAGTATATTTTCAACACTTTGCCAAATCTCCCAATGCCCTCTCCTTTTATTATCATGAATCGCCATCCAACAGGAAATTTCACCATTAGGATTCCGTTTTTCTTTTCTTTTTGAAAAAAAAAAGTTATGATGCCTGATTGGCATCCTTCAAAGAAAGTCTTTATGCATTGCCTTTGATGCACAAAGATATGTACCAAGCACATGCATTGGTTGCGTGCCCATACAAATGCGCATGCAAAGCATATTATGGATCAATGGGCCAGCATATTATAGATCAATGGGCCATGGCATATACACTCGCATGGGCATGGGCACACGGCCAATGACCACGCCCCACGTGCGCTTTATGCATGCAGACAATGACCGTGCCTCACGTGCGCTTTGTAACTTTTCCCTTCTTCCAAACATAGTTTCTCTTCATATAATATATATGTTGGGGGGTAAAATCGTCATTGCATCAATATCCATGCAAAGAGGCTAAGACCTACCTCCTCCCCTCGGCCTCCCCGGGCTCCCATAGCTCGGCCTCCCCGGGCTGCCGTAGCTCGGCCTCCCCAGGCTCCCGTAGCTCGGCCTCCCCGAGTTTCCATAGCTCGACCTCCTCCGAGCCTCCACAGCTCGGCTTTCCCGAGCTCCCATGACTCGACTCCCTCGAGTTCCCATAGCTCGTCCCTCTCGAGCTTCCTATAGCTCATTTCCCCGAGCCTCCACGGCCCGGCTTCATCAAGCGATCCACGATCCGATACCTACCTCCGCAGAACTTGACGCGGGAGAGCCCAGGCTTACCATAACAACATCCTAGACAAGGAATCATGTCGAGAAGTGGTCTAGAACCTATCATACCTACCCTAGGCTTAACCAGATCTCAAGCCATCAAGGAGCTCTCCTGGCCGTCGATCCCCTAACAGACAAGATGTGGATCCCAACGGCCCCACAACGGCCTGATTCGATCCACCCCCATATCTTAACAACCTCTGAACCTTCCAGAAGGCGCTCGAGATCCAAGTGACGGTCTATAAATGGGACACTCCTAGATTCCCTCAGGTATGCGCGCTCACACCCTCACCCCCACTCTTACTCTCCCGCTCTCGCCAGCAGCCGTCGGTGCTCTCGCCCTCTAGAGCTCCCGATTGGCCGCCTTAGAGAGGCCTCCCAGAGAGATCCACCTCCCCACTTTTTGGTTGACCGCCGATTTCCTCCCACTGACTTGAGCATCGGAGGGTCTTCTGCGGAGGGCCACCCCCAACGCCTCTCGTGCGAGGACTTGTGTGCAGGTCCACCCCCTGGAGATCGACTGCGCCCGAGTCGGAGGACGGATCCTGGCGGCAACAGATTGGCGCTAGAGGAAGGGGCCTCAAGTCCCATTAAAACTTGAAAAAAGGAGATAAGGATCTGAATCCGGAGTAGAACCTCTTCAATGGCCAACCGGAGAAGAGCAACCTCTGAAGCCCAAGATCAGGTCGCTTCCCAGAGGCCTGATCCGACGGGCGGTATAGCACCGCAACCTCCACCGGTCGAAACCCCATCACCGCCTGCCATCCCGGTGACCCAGGACCAGTTTGCTACACTGGTCCAACAAGTCCAGGCCCTTACCCACCTGGTTCAAGAGCGCCTTGCAGCCCCTCCCGCTTCGCACTTCCAAAAGGAGGCGGCGACTTTTTCTTCGCCGGCAGCTTCCTCACCTGGTCTGCATGAGCCCGCGAACCCCCCACACCGACCCAGGGGGGACAAACCAGTCCCACGAGGCGGTTATGATAGGGATCCTTCCAGATCTCGGCGAGCCCGATCCCTCTCCCCGGTGACATCTCACCATGATTCAACACCGTCCTTGCGATCCTCATGCCCAGCTCCTCCTCTGACCGATGAGGAGGAGATCCGTCATCAGATCCAAGAGATGCATCAGGAGCTGGACGCCGCCAAGCAGGCCCATCCGCCCCAGCCCAAAGCGGAGTAGGGCATCCCTTTCACTAAGGGGATTATGGAGGAAGTGATTCCCTCCCACGTCAAGCTACCGGTCGTCGAACCCTACCACGGCTCTTCTGACCCGGACGACCATCTTAGCAGCTTCCGATCAATAATGATGTTCCACGGAGCATCTGATGCGGTCCTCTGCCGCGCTTTCCCCTCCACCCTCAGAGGATCTGCCCGAACCTGGTTCAATGCTTTGAAGCCAGGTTCTGTCGATTCTTTTGACGAGCTGAGCCATCTTTTTATTGGCCAGTTCGTCAGCAGCCGCCGCCACCGACGAAGATCTGATTCCCTCTCCGAAGTCAAGCAGAGAGAGGGGGAGTCCTTGAGGAATTACCTTGGCCGTTTTAATAAGGCCATGTTAGAGGTGGACCACCTTAATCATGAGGTGGCTATGTCCGCCCTGACGGGGGGAGTCTCGAAGGAAAGCGACTTCTACCTGGCTATAGAAGTCAGTTACCCCCCCCTCTTGGATATGATAGCCCTGGCGGACAAGTACGCTAGGATCGAAGAATCGCGGAGAGTCGCCCGCGCCGAGCAGGCAAAGAAGAAGGAGCCCAAAGTCCCCGACAGGCACCATCCTGCCCATCGACCAAGTCCGCCTCGCCGCCAAAGAGCCCCTCCGCTGCCGCCAAGGAATCGCTCCCGGAGCCCTCCCAGGCGATTTGATCACTACACTCCGTTGACCGTGCCCCAGGCACAAATCCTCATGGAGATAGAATGCCAGCTCCCCCGGCCAGTGCCTCTCCGAGGGAACCCGACCCGAAGAGATCCTACCAAGTACTGTCGCTACCATAGGGAGCACGGCCACGACACCGAAGAATGCTGGCAACTAAAAAATGAAATTGAGAGGCTGATCCAGCAGGGACGACTGAATCAGTTCAGGAGAGCGCCCGAGCCACCACAAGGAGGTGACCGCCAGCCCAAACTTCAACAACCTCCTCCTCCACCGAATCCGCCCGTGATCGGCCGCATCAACATGATCGAAGAGGCCGGCGGGTTAAGCCCCGGGGGCGACAGTGAAGGATCGGCGCCAAAGAAGGCACGGACGGGCGAGCTCTCCTTCTCCGATGATGATCTCCAAGGGATACAGCTCCCCCATGATGACGCACTAGTTGTATCCCTTAATTTGAATAACTATGATGTAAGCCGAATCCTAGTTGATAGTGGAAGTTCGGTGAATGTTTTGTACCTCGGTGTGTTTGCCAGGATGAAATTACTCATGGAAAACCTTCGAGCCGTGGATTCCACTCTGATGGGATTCACAAGCGACGTCATCGTCCCGGAAGGGGTCATCACCTTAACGATCCGTGCGGGAACCTGGCCCCTTGTAACCATTGTCCAAACAGACTTCCTGGTAGCCGACCTCAGATCTCCATACAACGCAATATTTGGCAGGCCCGGTCTAATGTCCCTCAAGGCAGTTGTCTCCATCCCGCATCTATCCATGAAGTTCCCCATCGAGCGAGGAGTTGGAGTTGTTCGGGGAAGTCAAGCCATGGCTCGGAAGTGCTTCGTTACAAGCCTTCAGTCTAAAATGCCGGAAGTTGATGGGCTAGATGCTCGCGAGGACTTCGCCGAACAGCGGGGAGAACCGGCAGAGGAGCTGGAAGAGGTACCATTGGACGAGGCTCGACCCGATCGAACCATAAAAATCGGATCGCTGCTCAAAGGAGAGCCTCGGCACAAATTGATCAGGTTCCTCCGAAGCAACGCTGACATCTTCGCCTGGTCCGCCTCCGACATGCCAGGGATTAGCCCCGAGGTTCTCGTCCATCATCTCAATGTGGACGAGATGCACAGGCCCATCAAGCAAAAGAAGAGGAGCTTTGCCCCGGAACGACAAAAGGCCATCGAAGAAGAGGTAGACAAACTCATCAATGCCAATTTTGTCCGAAAGGTAAATTATCTGAGCTGGCTATCAAATGTCGTCATGGTGAAGAAGTCGAACGGCAAATGGAGGATCTGCATCGACTTCACCGACCTTAACAAAGCCTGCCTGAAGGACAGCTTCCCCCTCCCTCAGATCGATCAGCTCGTGGACGCCACCTCAGGCCACCAGATGCTGTCATTCATGGACGCCTATTCAGGCTACAATCAGATCCGAATGGCCCCTGAAGATGAAGAAAAGACCGCCTTCATAACCGACCGAGGTACTTACTGTTACCGCGTTATGCCTTTTGGTCTTAAAAATGCAGGTGCAACCTACCAGAGGCTGGTTAACAAAATATTCAAGGAGAAAATTGGTCGGAATATGGAGGTGTACGTGGACGACATGCTGGTCAAAAGCAAGGAAGCGTCACGGCATGTCGAGGACCTCTCAGAGAGCTTTGCAACGCTGCGCAAATATGGGATGAGACTCAACCCGACCAAATGTGCCTTCGGTGTTAACTCCGGGAAGTTTCTCGGCTTCATGGTCTCCCAGCGAGGTATCGAAGCTAACCCCCAGAAGATTCAAGCTCTCCAACAAATGGCGCCCCCGGCATCTGTTAAAGAGGTCCAACGCCTAACCGGAAGGATAGCGGCCCTCAACCGCTTTGTGGCACGGTCGGCTGAGAGATGCCTCCCCTTCTTCAAAACTCTCCGATCGGCCAAAAACTTCCAGTGGACTTCCGAATGCCAAAGGTCATTTCAAGATCTCAAGAAGTACCTCGGCTCGCCCCCACTCCTCAGCAGTCCAGTCCCGGGCGAGGCCCTATTCTTGTACCTAGATATTTTGGAGGGTGCGGTTTGTTCGGTGCTGATCAAAGAAGAAGCAAAGTCCAAAAGCCGATCTACTATGTCAGCAGGCTACTCCGCGATGCGGAGACAAGGTACAGCAGAATTGAGAAGATGGTGTAGCCTTAATTACCTCAGTTCGGAAGCTACGGCCATACTTCCAAGCACATTCTGTGACGGTTCTAACCGACCAACCCATCAAGGCGGTAGTCCACCGTCCTGAGATGTCGGGGAGAATGACCAAGTGGGCTGTCAAGCTAAGCGAGCATGACATACATTTCCAGCCTCGTTCAGCCATCAAAGCCCAGGTGCTAGCCGACTTCCTCCTCGAATGTACTATCCCGGAGGATGGTTCTGCCCCAGACTCCCTCGAAGAATCAAAATCTAAGGCCCGGTGGCTCCTTCATGTCGACGGGTCATCTAATGCCCATCGCTCCGGTGCGGGTCTGGTTCTCACCAGTCCGGAGGGGATAACCTTCGAATATGGCATCCGATTTTTCTTCCCGGCTCCAACAACGAAGCCGAATATGAAGCCCTGTTAGCCGGCCTTCGAATCGCCCGCAATCTGAAGGTGGAGAAGCTCAATGCCTTCACCGACTCTAGTTGGTAGCCGGTCATGTGCGAGGAGAGTTTGAAGCCCGGGAACCGAACATGGTTTGGTATCTTCAGGAGGTGCGGAGCCTACTTCCCCATTTTGCCGAATTTGAAATCATTCATATTCCCAGATCCGAGAATGCCCGCGCCGACCTACTCTCTCGATTGGCGACCGCGGAGTCAATGGATGCCGAGCAAAAGTTTCACCTGGAGACTTTGGAAAAGCCCAGCATCGCGGAAGCGACTGAATAATGCAAGTTGAGGCCGAACCATCATGGTTCGACCCTATCCTCAAATATCTCAAAGAAGGGTCGCTTCCGTCCGACCGAAGAGAGGCTAGAAAGCTGAAGCTGCAGGCCACTCACTACGTATTGATTGACAACCAGCTTTACAAACGGTCTTTTTCCATGCCGCTGCTCAGATGCCTTCGCCCATCCGAAGCAGATTATGCTCCGCGCGAGGTACATGAAGGGATTTGCGGCAACCATCTGGGAAGCCGGTCCCTATGCCACAAGGTGCTACGACAAGGCTACTACAGGCCGACCATGCAAAAAGATGCAGACGATCTAGTCCGAGCCTGCGACCCCTGCCAGAGGCACTCAAGCATCCAAAGGCTCCCTTTCACTGAACTAGTTTCCATATCCTCCGCTTGGCCCTTCGCCAAATGGGGGATGGACATCCTCGGCCCATTCCCACTTGCAACGGGCAGCGGAAATTTCTATTTGTCGCCATCGACTACTTCACCAAATGGGTCGAAGCGGAAGCAATTGCACAAATAACCGAGCCACGGGCCAGAGATTTTGTGTGGAGGTCCATCATCTGCCGATTGGCCTCCCACATACCATAATCACCGATAACGGTAAGCAGTTCGATAATTCTAAATTCCGCCAATTCTGTGAGGAGCATGGAATCCGTCACCACCTCACTTCGGTCGGGCACCCACAAGCCAACGGAGCGGCCGAAGTAACCAACAGGACCCTCCTCCAGGGAATCAAAGCTAGCCTTTCCAGAGCCCAAGGCAGATGGGCAGAGGAGCTGCATCATGTCTTATGGGCCTACTGCACCACCCTGAGAATCCCGACAGGTGAAACCCCATTCCGAATGGCTTTCGGTACAGAGGCCGTTATCCCTGTGGAAATAGGCCTCCCATCATTGCAGGTGGAGAGCTACTCAGAGGAAGCTAGCAACGAACAGCTCCGTACCAACCTCGACCTGGTAGAGGAGATTAGAGAGAAGGCCCGGATCAGAGTGGCTGCTTATCAACAAAGGTGGCCCGTTACCATACCTCCAGAGTCAAAGGGAAAGCCTTCCTGCCCGGCGATTTTGTCCTCCGAAAGGCCTCTGTTTCCAAACCGCTGGAACAAGGAAAGCTGGCGCCAAACTGGGAGGGCCCGTACCAAGTAGCAGAGGTCATTGGACCGGGAACCTACAAGCTACAAGATTTGGATGGGAAATCCATTCTCCGGACGTGGAACTCGGACAATCTCCGTAAATATTATCAATAGGGTATGTCCTCTCTGAATTCATTTTCATATGCCTCATTATACATTCCCATCTACGCATTTTTTCGCAATTTGCAACGTGAATCATTATGCACTGCATCGCCAAAGATTGCAAAAAGAAACAGGTGCTGCTTACCAATTCTCGATACAACCGAGCTACCTGTCTGAACAGGAATTCTCCGAACCTTGGCAGGGCCAAGTAAAAAATTCTCCAAACCTCGGCTGGGCCGAGCAACAAATTCTCCGAACCTTGGCAGGGCCAAGTAAAAATTCTTCGAACCTCGGCTGGGCCGAGCAACAAATTCTCCGAACCTTGGCAGGGCCAAGTAAAAATTCTCCGAACCTCGGCTGGGCCGAGCAACAAATTCTCCGAACCTTGGCAGGGCCAAGTAAAAAATTTTTCTCTGAACCTCGGCTGGGCCGAGCAACAAATTCTCCGAACCTTGGCAGGGCCAAGTAAAAATTCTCCGAACCTTGGTAGGGCCAAGTAAAAATTCTCCGAACCTCGACTGGGCCGAGCAACAAATTCTCCGAACCTTGGCAGGGCCAAGTAAAAAATTCTCCGAACCTTGGCAGGGCCAAGTAAAAATTCTCCGAACCTCGGCTGGGCCGAGCAACAAATTCTCCGAACCTTGGCAGGGCCAAGTAAAAATTCTCCGAACCTCGGCTGGGCCGAGCAACAAATTCTCCGAACCTTGGCAGGGCCAAGTAAAAATTCTCCGAACCTCGGCTGGGCCGAGCAACAAGTTCTCCGAACCTTGGCAAGGCCAAGCAAAAATTCTTTGAGCTAAAATCCCAGCGGAAAGTCGAAGTGTGCGGCCCCTGGTTAAAACCGAAGGACTCTTAAGTAGTCCCCAAAACCTCGATCGATCTGAAAAAGGCACGCTACGCGAAAAACTATCAGCGCGCACAAAGGATGTGCCTCCGGCAAACCCCTAAAGGGTCCAATAAAGCCACACAAAACCGACCGCGGACCCCGAGCAAAAGCCGGGAAGGTCCCCCTCTTCGCTACTAAAGCTTTTTGGCAACGCCCCTATAACTTGCCAAACAAAGTGCCTATCCCAAACCAAGCCATGACTCGGCGCGTGAACCAGTGGAGCCACACCGACTCCCCAACTATTATGCGAATGGCATTTTTAAAACTAAAAACTCTTGAGATAAGAAAATTATCCAAACAAGCCCTTTTTCATTGATTGAGGAAAGGGAGTACAAAAAGAAACAGGAAAAACAAAAACAAAAAGCAAAGAAAAGTAACATAGGCCCTAAACTATGGTTTGGAGTCGCTCCCAGACGCCAGTAGATCCTCCAGGCGCTCGGTGA
This sequence comes from Calamus simplicifolius, assembly GCA_900491605.1. NCBI lineage: Eukaryota > Viridiplantae > Streptophyta > Magnoliopsida > Arecales > Arecaceae > Calamus > Calamus simplicifolius. The sequence continues at coordinate 58,786 of UESW01004490.1, forward strand.
GATCGGCAACCTGCTGGCGAAGTGACGCGATCTCCTCCCTCTGCCGGTCTGCCACCCAGTGCAGGGCCTCCGCCTCCTTCGTGGATACATCCACGTACTCCTCGACGACCCTTACGAGCTGCTATTGGCTCGCAAGGGTTGACACCAGACCCAACCCATCAACAGTGATTGTGGGATGCCCCCTTTGCGGGTGTAACAGACCGTCGAGTGATGCACGTAACTCTTCGGAGGATCGCCCTTAAGAAGCTGTGATCTAATGCTATTTCAAGACCTAAACCGAGGGATGGCTAAGACCAACATCCCTCGGTCATATTTATACTTGCCAGGCAGGTATCTCAATCGGTCGGATCGTAGCTACCGACCTGCGAGAACTCGCCACGTGTCATCACTTTAATTCCTGCGGAATCCGAAGTATCGCACCCCATCCCGAGTAAGATCGGTAAATGCGGACGGACTGTTCGGGAACCCCCCCCCCTGAACGGAGTATTTTTGATCTGTCGGCCCCCTATAATAAATGCTCCCAACACTTCCCCAAGCTCTTTTAAAGCTAGCCCCCTTTTTGGGAAGCGCAGAAAGGAAAGAAATTCGGCGCCTGGCAGTGACTCGTCCCCTCGGGAGGGATAACGTCATAAGTAAGGAGCGTGACCATGCACCACTCGTTCCGCCCTGGTGCCCCTCACCAAGCGCCACAGGGGCCCAACGCTATGACTCATAGTGACAACTAAGCCATTTCTTTGAGCTCCGAACCTCCGAACCTTGGCAGGGCCAAGTAAAAATTCTCCAAACCTCGGCTGGGCCAAGCAACAAATTCTCTGAACCTTGGCAGGCCAAGTAAAAATTCTCTGAACCTCGGCTGGGCCGAGCAACAAATTCTCCGAACCTCAGCTGGGCCGAGCAACAACTTCTCCGAACCTTGGCAGGGCCAAGTAAAAAAAAATTTCTCCGAACCTCGGCTGGGCCGAGCAACAAATTCTCCGAACCTCGGCTGGGCCGAGCAACAAGTTCTCCGAACCTTGGCAGGGCCAAGTACAAATTCTGTGAAACTCGGTAAGGCCGAGCCATGAACGTTCGAACTTCAATAAGGGTGAGAAGTAAACACCGAGCTTCGGACCCAAGTAAGGAGCATGTTCAGCCAAACAATCCCCAGACCGCCGCTTGCGAACCTCGACTAGTTCGGATAGCACGGGATCTTCGCCCAAGAACGAGCAAGGCACCCATGACCAACAACAACAATAAACTTGGCACAGAAGAGGTAGAGATTGAGAAACAAAACAGAACTCTCTTTATTTCATTGCCAATCAAGATCGGTTACAAATGCCTTAGAGGCATTACAAGAGCATTGAAATGCATAAAATAAAGACAAGTACAAAACTCGGGCAACTGCTCCAAAGCAGACCTGGGCAACCGTGATGCTCCAGCATCCGGCCGCCAAACCAGATAAGCCGCATCCAGTCAGCTCGAGCCGATAATGGCCGGATGACATGGACCAATAGTTGCGGCCAGCTTCAGTCAATAATGATATCTCGGTGACCCAACCGAGATATCAGGGTGGCCATCCCAGACCACCCAACCGAGGGACCCCCGGCGAGCAGGTAGGAAGCCAGCGGACCCTGGCGTCAGAACGCTCTCCCAAACCGAGTGCGTGCCGCCCTGCCTTGCCAAGGCTCAAGGACAAGGTGTCGGCGAGGGGCACACCATCGCCCCCTCCCCATGTGGTGAAAGATTCCTCAGGCGGATGAGCCCAGGAATCCAAACCAGGGGAGGAGGCGAAATTCACTCAAACCATGGGGAGTCCGCGTGCACTTCCTACCATACGTCCCCGAAGGAGAACCACAAAGGTCACACTGGAAGAGTATGTGTGCGCTCTTCGTGTGATCTCTGTGCCCTCCCTGTGCGCTCTCCATATGATCTCCGGGACTCATCCCCTAAGGGCGAACCATTCTTCGGCAGCTCCTTCATCGCCCCAACTATCCGGTGGCAAGGAGCTTATGAGAGGAAACTCAGTCCTCCCACTCGCAACAGCAGAGAATGAACATGGTGGAAGCTCTAATGGGAAAGAAACTTTGGGGATAACTTAACGTAACCCCTCTTCCCCTTTTTATAGACAAAAATGGACCGGGAACAATTACCAAGGCTATAAGCCCCGAGATTCAAACACCTGGGTCATACCTCCACGTGGCCTCCCAGGATGAAAGCGGCGCCCTATTGCACACCGAGCCCACCGTCCGAACTATGATGCATGCGAAGATTTCCTCTTGATCCCAAATCATGATCATTAAATGCAGAGAATCGTCCACTGACATTACGGAAACTGGCAGGTTCAGAATATCATCCTACAAAAATAACGTCCTCCAATGGTAAACGGCTGCGTGCGCAGCACGTCAAAATGACCTACATGGGAAAAGAGCACCTTCCGAAAAGCTCTAGAGCAGCTTTATGCTCCCCACAGCGCCGTATCATCAATTTTGGTGAAATAAAAACCGATTTACCTGCAGAACGGCAGGGCACTGGCAGGATAACAAAAAAAGCACGAAAACCGACTATTCGTCGGTTACTTCCCAACGAAGTCAATCGCTTGAAGAACTTGTGCGATAAAATCGGGCGTCTCAAAAAAATGAGCGCGAAAGCTGCGCAAACTATTCTTTCGTTCAACGAAAAATGAAATGACCAAAGGAAACGAAAAATACTTCGGCAACCACCCTCATATGTCGGCCCTAGCCGACCTACTTTGCTCGTCGGCCCTAGCCGACCTACTGTGCTCGTCGGCCCGAGCCGACCTACTTTGTTTGTCGGCCCTAGCCGACCTACTTTGCTTATCGGCCCTGGCCGATTTACTGTGCTCATCGGCCCTAGCCGACCTACTTTGCTTGTCGGCCCTAGCCGACCTACTTTGCTTGTCGGCCCTAGCCGACCTACTTGCTCGTCGGCCCTAGCCGACCTACTTTGCTTGTCGGCCCTAGCCGACCTACTTTACTCGTCGGCCCTAGATGACCTACTTCGCTCGTCAGCCCTAGCTGATCTATTTTGTCAGTCGATCCAAGCCGACCTACCCTGTCCATCGGTCTTAACCGGCTGGTTTCATTCTCGAGTTTTAATTAAGACTCAAACCGGACCAGATCGTCTATCGGTTCGCCAGTCAAGGCTATCGCCCCGCCTAGGGCCAAGCCAATGCATTTCCTCAATCCCGGACAAAGATGACCGAAGAACATCAACGAGCCATAAGTCGCTCGCGATTGAGGCAAGACTGGGCAGCAACAGGGCCATACAAGGAAAAACACTTAAATGAAAATAGAGGGTTCATTCATTAAGAAACATCAGTCAGACTTTCAAAAAGCAAAATACAGGGGTGGCTCCTAAGGGCCGGGAACCACGTCAGTTTTGGAGGAGCCCTCGGTTACATCCGCAGAGGTGTGACTAGATTCACCTTTTCTAATACCTTTGCCCCTTCAGCGGCAGTTTGCGATCGTCCCTCAGAAGCTGTGGCTTCGCTGGGACCCGGGGCGGCACCAGGATCGGTATCGGAGACGTCGACGTATTCATCCTCCTCTTCTCCTTCGGACTCACCGTCATCGGGAGCTTCAGTATCCAGAAAAGAGAGATCCCACTCCGGGTGCTCACTGATATCTTGTCTTTACACTCTTCCATTCCAAGTTGGAAGGCATCGACGCCGATCGCATCCCGTTCCCCCTTGAGTATGGCAAGCTGCACTTTTGCATTAGCAACCTGCTTCTCAGCCTCTGCAACTTGAGCCCGCAAAATAATGTTTTTCTCCTCGAACTCGCCGGCCCGCGTCTCGAGTTCTGAGCTCTTATTCCGGCTGGACACGAGCTCGCTTTGGAGAGCCCGATTCTCCAACCCTAACTTCTCCATCTGAAAAACCAAAGTTAGTCAGCATCACAAGAGGTCAACAGAAGAAGCTAAAAAGGGGGAATGAGATCGTACCTCCTCCTCTCGTCTGGCCAACCTCTTGGTCAGCTCCTCAGCCTCACCCCTGGCTCTTGTTCTGTCAGCCCCGATCAGCTCAACTCTCTCCTGCAGAGTATTGATCCTTAACTATTTGGCTTCGGCCTCCTCCCAGGCTTGGGATAGCTCGTTGCTCACCCGAGCTATCGTCCCTTGGTGCCATTTAGCGCCCTCCCTCAAGTGGGCAATTTCGCCATCGCGCCGCTTCAACTTCTCCTCCATTTCATCGAGCATTCTAGTCAGGCGCTTCCTCTCGTCGGCAGCCTCCCTCCCCAGCTGACCCAAACTCTCACTATGTTCTCGCCGTATCGCCTTCACCTCCTTGGAATGTTTCGACTCAACTCTGGCCAGTTCCAAGCATGCATCGTCATTCTTCGCCAGGAGTCCCTGCAACTCCTCCGCTCTGCCTTTCTGCTTGGATGCTTCGGCTAGAGCGGCCTGATACACCGCCTTCATCCCCTCCAAACCTCTGTTGCTACTGGCCAAAGTTCCTCGAACTTCTCAGACACCACCACTCGCGATCGAAGTTCAGCGTTGTCTCTCCTGGCCTGAATGCTGGCCCCTGTCGCCAAACTCAGACGCCAGCACATCGCCCGAGAAAGCAGGACACTCTGCAGGACAAAAGATGAGTAAAAATCCACGATCAGGTCAATCAGAAAGCATCCACTGTCAAAGAACAGTAACTCACCCGAGATGCATAGGCCCGCATCATTTCATGAGGGTCGGATTGTCGATATCGGGGAGAAGGTGGATACTTTCGGCCACTCCCTGCTGCCCAAACGCGGCATCAACCAGTTCCAAATCCGCGAATCTATCCGCCGAAGGATCAGCACCCGGGTACAAGGCCGACCTCATCATGGCAGAAAATGCCTCCTCAACACTAGCGCTCGAGCTATTGGGTTGACCATCCCCGCCTGAGGGACCAACCTGGGCGACCTCCGTCTGAGAGGCCTTCAACCTCCCAGCCTCTTCTATCAGTGCCCTAGCCTGGGTTTCTTCGGACAATTCGGCCAGCCCAAGCGCCAGCCTCCCCAAAATCTTTTTCGAAGGAGCCCCCATTGCGGGACTCCCGCCTTGCTGCGCCCCTTCCTCCGACCCATCTTTCCCGATCACCACCACCTGCGTCTCCTCCACAGGCTCCCCCGAGGCCTCAGTCTGGCCTATTTCTTGACCCACTGCGGGCGGTCCGACGTCACTACTCTCGGACTCCTCCTGAACCTCTCCACTAGCGGCCTCTCCCTGGCTCCTCCACTGGAGTCGCTAATGGTCCCACGGAGGCGGAAGGCCCCCCAGAAACGACCGCCTCCGCCGAATCTATCGCTGGCTCCTCTTTCACAGGGGACACTGCCGGACGAGCCAACGGAGTCTCATCTGAACTGTCCGTTATTTCCACTACAGGAGGACAAGGGATCACGGTTGTCCTCCCCAGATCCTCCTTCACCCCCGGAGCTCCTGTCGTGACTGCTCTGGCGTTCGGCGGGCTTCTTGCGGAGGTATGAGCCCTTTTCTCGGGCCTACCACTATCCGCGCCGCTGCTCTCCCCTGGGCGCTTTCCTCTCTTCCTCTTGGCGAGGCTCGACAATGCCGACCTCTTAGCTGAAAGAATGGAACATATACGATCAGATCCAAACACATTCATCGAGAAAACACACAGCGAAAAAGGTAAAAGGGAGGACTCACCTTGCGGGTCCAGGGGGCTGAGCCCGGCTGCGAAGAGGGCTCCCTTCGATAATAGGTCGTTGGCCGAAAACACTTGGCCATTGCGAAGGACGTCCAATCCCTCTCCTCCTGCGCTGACAAAATTGGATGTGTTTCCGCATCCCTAACAAACTTCCTCCATTTCCGAGGGAAGTTGGAACCAATGTTCCCCTCTGCAATAACAAACCGGCTCTTCCATCCCTTTATAGAGGACGGCTTATCCACAAAAACGTTGAAGGACCTCCGGGGTCCAATGTAGGGCCACTCTGATTTCCTCCCAGGTATCGGATGGTAGCAGGCACGGAAAAGGGGAAGAGTGGTGACAATTTGAAATTGGTGGCACATTGAGATAAATCCGATGATGCTTCGCCAACTGTTCGGGGCCACCATCGCCGGGCAGATGTTATAATGAGTCATGATTTCCTTCACCAAGGGATGGAGAGGAAAACGGAAGCCTGCTTTCAAGCTATCTTCATAAACGAAGACCCCAGACTCCAGATCTTGCGAGACCCTATCTCCAGACTCCGGCACCCGCAGAACGACATCTGAGGGCATGCCATACCTCTGATGAATCCTTCCCAAATCCTCAGCGACGATCTCTGAAACCACGTCGTCGGGACTCATCGTCATCTTAACTGAGAAAAACACCAGGCGAAACGGCGAATGTCGCGAAGGGCGGAGGGTGAAACTCTTCAAAGACAAAACGAAAGGATGCTGCAAACATGCATATATATAGTGCGGCTGTCGCTTTGCTTCCCCGCTAAAGAAGCCACCTTGAGAAGACGGGGCGTCTCGCCCGAGGCGTCCGGAACCACCTCGACAAACACCGGATCGATTGGGATTCGCGACGTGGCGTATTTCCAAACGTCACTCTTCGAGGAGCCTTACCCCCGAAGGCATGATGACCCTGTCGCATTAATTAGGGCATCATTGCACGGGCTGTCTAAACCAAAACGCCCCATCTGGAACGTGCCACCTGGACTTATACTCCCTATGCCCGAACCTACGCTTCGAACTAGGGAGTGGAGGGCATGTGTTGGGGGGTAAAATCGTTATTGCATCAATATCCGTGCGAGGAGGCTAAGACCTACCTCCTCCCCTCGGCCTCCCCGGGCTCCCATAGCTCGGCCTCCCCGAGCTCCCGTAGCTCGGCCTCCCCGAGCTCCCGTAGCTCGGCCTCCCCGAGTTTTCATAGCTCGACCTCCTCCGAGCCTCCACAGCTCGGCTTTCCCGAGCTCCCATGACTCGACTCCTCGAGTTCCCATAGCTCGTCCCTCTCGAGCTTCCTACAGCTCATTTCCCCGAGCCTCCACGGCCCGACTTCATCAAGCGATCCACGATCCGATACCTACCTCCGCGGAACCTGACGCGGGAAGCTCAGGCTTACCATAACAACATCCTAGACAAGGAATCATGTCGAGAAGTGGTCTAGAACCTATCATAGCTACCCCAGGTCTACTCAACCAGATCTCAAGCCATCAAGGAGCTCTCCTGGCCGTCGATCTCCTAACAGACAAGATGCGGATCCCAACGGCCCCACAACGGCCTGATTCAATCCACCCCTATATCTTAACAACCTCTGAACCTTCCAGAAGGCGCTCGAGATCTAGGTGACGGTCTATAAATGGGACACTCCTAGATTCCCTCAGGTATGCGCGCTCACACCCTCACCCCCACTCTCACTCTCCCGCTCTCGCCAGCAGCCCGTCGGTGCTCTCGCCCTCTAGAGCTCCCGATTGGCCGCCCCAGAGAGGCCTCCCGGAGAGATCCACCTCCCCACTTTTGGTTGACCGCAGATTTTCTCCCACTGACTTCAGTGTCGGAGGGTCTTCCACGGAGGGCCACCCCCAACGCCTCTCGCGCGAGGACTTGTGTGCAGGTTCGCCCTCTGGAGATCGACTGCGCCCGAGTCGAAGGACGGATCCCGACGGCAACAATATATAAATATAAATATATATATATATATATATATATATATATATATATATATATATATATATATATATATATATATATATATATATAATTATCTAAAGAAAAGATCCAGAATTTTTGGGTCTTACCGCAATCCAACCATTGTGGTCCACGCAAACGTGCAGTACAAGGGTCCCAACTTAAGCTAGAAATGGAGTACAATAGATGGACTGGTTAATGCAGTACGTGCCAATAGTACAAGTCAAAGTCCACAAAACGCTCAGTTTTCGGTACGGTAGTACAAGAAACGATTCGCAATGCCAAGCCTGACTCCATTTTCCTTCCATTATATGAAGATCGTGGAATGTTTCCTTCCACACACGTAGCCTGCGGCGAATCCAAATTGGCAGCAGAGGTAATGCACATAGAGGGCAACAGGGAGAGAGAGAGAGAGAGAGAGAAGGAGGCATTAAGGCAGGGACAAGGCAGAGCATGGGATGGGGTCATCAACGAGACAACACCCGAAGGAAGACGCTTTGAAAGGGCAGGAGAAGATTTGATTGTTGCTGCCCCTTCCCATGCACTGCCTCTTCCCTGGCTCTCCCTTCACCTCTCCTTCCTTTCCACTCTGCCCATGTGCTCTGTTCTTCCCATATTTCTACTGAAATTTTGTACTTCTTCTTCTAAATTTCTCTGGATTACTACCCTGATTTCCTGAAAGCTTTATATCATTTCCATGCAAAGATTTTTTAATGCAGTCTACGTACTTGTGAAGGAGATCGATGAATTCAATACTCATGAAGAAATAAAGAAACTGTGTGGACAAAAAGGTGAAACATATTACTGTATTTTAATTTGCTGTTAGGAATTTTGAAACAGGGGAGCATATCATAGGTTTCACATGGTCCAACTCAATTCTCCCCTGTTACATGGCGTTCAACGGCTTTCTTCAATTGTTACTGCAATGAAATGAAGGCAAGTAAGAGAAGAGAAGCATCTCAGATGGAATGAAAATTGAAGTGCAAGACAAGGAAAATCTGGAGCATCTGTGCAAGGAGTTGCCTGTTTGACATCTCCACACCCCATGTCAGAAGTTGCACCAAAAAATTTTAAAAAAAGGAATGGGAATTGACCCCTTAGCAGCATGCCACAATAACTTTGTAATGCAGTGATTACGTTGCAGTTTAAACAATGTGATGCATATGGTGATGTCTTATGAGGCTGCTGGAATTTTTGCTATCCGGTCGTCACGTCCCCACCTGCTAGGTTGAACGAATGACATGGCAACTGGTTGAACGATTTTTTTGTTTTTTTCCATTTTATCAATCATTAGTATATTAAAATTTAATAAAATATTATTAACTTATAAGGTTTATAAATTATGTAATTTATAAGATTGATGTCAGATGTTCTATTAATGCATCTTCAACAATAATATAGCCAACAACAATAAAATATCAAATATTTTTCTAATAAATTTAATAATATTATTTTTAATTAAGTTCATTATGCATAAGATTGATCTTCCTAGCTTGACAATGAACTACAACTTAACCCAACTCATCTAAGCCTTTTTGCCAATTACATAGGGTTAGCTATATGAATTTGCTTCCTCTACTCTCCTCTATTCAGACCTAAGTTGACATTTCGACTATAAATAGTTATATTTTTTAATTATTTTTATCAACTAAATTTGATGATGAACTAACATCAAATAAATTTCACCATATTATAACTTGTAGTAGTCAAATTAATCGATCTAGCATACTTTAGCTCGCAAACAACAATTATGTCTAACCATACCATACTGTAACTCACGATGATAACAAAATCTAACCACGTTTCAGTTGACAGCCATATTTAACCAAGCTATAACCTAGAGTGGTAATAAAATCTAGTTGCACTTTAGCCTACGTTGTAGCCAAGTCTAACTGCTACAATCTATGGTGACAATAAAATCCAACTATGCTTTAACCCATGATGGTAAACATGTCTAATCATATTATAGCTCATGCTGATAACAAAATCTAACTACATTTTAGTCTGAGATAGCATCCACATCTAATCATAGTATAGTGACAATAAAACATTTCAATCTGTGGTGAAAGTCTTGTCTAACTACACTGTTGTCTACAATGATAACTAATACATATAACTAATCTATTGTCTTTTTAACATCATCATTATCTATGCCATTTATCAATTTTTAATTTAATTAATTTAATGTAAATTAAGACGTACATAAACAAAATTTCCAATATTATTTTATCATATTGCATGAAATCCAAATTATACACATATAATTAACAATCATACAACATATTTCCATTATAATAAAATTTCATATATAAATTGTTAGGAATTTCATGTATTTTTATATGAATCAAAACCATTTATTATGCAGTGAAAGATAAAATAAATATGAATTTAATTTTCAAAGCCCAAGATTCTTAGAAAACAAATTTAGTTAACAAAATTAAATCTAAAATTAATTTTAAATTATACATTTGTTTTTTTATCGCGGATGAATACTAATGAAGTCGGTAAACGATTTATCATTAGCCATCTACGTGTTTGGCCTTCAATGATGATCCATGCAGAGATCTTTGGATGATGTCCTCTCAGAATTGGATGATGACCTTCTAACGAGGGGTACTAGCATCGCTTTTCTTCTTTAATTGATTTTTCAAATCAAGAGAGAGAATATTTTTTTGATCAAGATCAAATCTTGATTAATCAAGGAAAGAAAGATTTTTTGATCAAGATCAAATCTTGATCTATCAAAGAAAATAATTTCTTGATCAAGATCAAATCTTGATCAACCAAGAAGAAGAAAAAGCCTCCTTTCAATCCACCCAAGAAGAAAGAGAGGCATCTTCAACTGCCCAAAAGGATGTGAGACATCCAAAAGAGAGAGAGGACATCCTAGAAAGAGAAAGGATATTCTAGAGAAAGAAAGTAGGGCATAAAAATTTAAGAGAGAGAAAGGAGGAGTTAGGCGTATATTTTCAAGGGGGCGTCTTTCTCCTTTTATACATGAAGAGAAGGAGGTTGTATGGTTCCATAAAAAGGAGAATTTTATTCCAACTATCCAACCATGCAACCATATCAAGTTGATAATAAAATATCCTAAATATTTGTTATCATGATCATGTTAGAATTATGACCATCAAACTGCATCCCTAAAAAATAAAAATTTGGTTATCCTATAAAATCAATGCCCCAACCTTGGCTTCATGATGATGCCCAAATCATGAGTATTCTCTCCTTTATGACGTAGGGATGGGTCATGTCCATCACATAGGCATGGATCCATCCTCTATGTGGCACAATCTCAGCCTTCAGTTCAATTGGATTTTTATGAATCAAATCATGCCATCATATGGATCCAATTAAACACCACATTATTAATCTCAATTAATCAAGCCATCAATCACATGGATCAAGCCTAATTGGATATCCAATTAATAAATTTTATATATACATCACATGTACAAAAAGTCTCTCTTCCTTGGTACAAAATACTTTCCTCTATGATAAATCCTATTAATCAATTTCATATTCTCTCATTAAGATTGAGTCAAACCCAATCCTAATTAATTGGTCATCTAATCTGTATTAAGTCCAACTTAATTTCCATTTTAACTTCATCCAAAATCTTCTTAATGCGTGTGACCCATTAGGTCCCTTGATACATTGACAATAATCATGTCCTTAATATTGACCCTAAGGATGATCTTGTCAATATTTTGTCCAAGTCAATTCTTTGATCAAATCAACTCCTTAATCAAATCAAAGAATCTATGATTATAGATCATAAGTGGCCTCTAGCAAAGCATCATGACCATTCAAGTGTTAAGAATTTTGTTGACGTGGTCATCAACACCTATCTATGAACGGTTACCGTATGATTCAATCCCTTCGTCACATATCCCAGATCAATCAATGATATGGAATGTGTCAACCCTGTAATTGATCTTTATTTACTTGATCTTAGAAAAAAAAAATTGACTCACATGAATTGAAACTTCAAAACCATTTCAAATTTCAACTCAACCTTGCAAGGATTTAATAGTCAATTTAATCCATCAAGCGGCCATGGGATATAACCCTCTCTATCAAGAAAGACAAATCCTATCTTGATCAAACGCCACCTTCATGTGCTTCATGTTATACCCAACCAACACCATATTTGTCATTTGTGACTAGAGCGACATTTACATGTCGTCAAAGCATGACATTCCACATATAAGGTGCGATGAAGATCTCAAGTTAAAGGATCACTCGCACCATCATAATCAAATATCAACCATCGACACTATATAGAATATCCATATGGGATCTCTGTGCGGATCATCCAATGCATCGTTACAATAATGAGCATCCACACATCTATCCAAGTATCTTCATACTTCAGCTTGCAAGATCAACTACTCACCACAAGGGTAAAGATATGCAATGTTTGCTAGTCTCAACAACATTCTATAGTGCCAGTCATGTCTACGCATCGATTAGGAAAATTTAAAGAATCAAACCATAATGTGCAATTTTGGATTTTATAATTTGTAATCTCTATTATAAATTTCATATGCACAGTTCATATTCTTTTGGACTTCATCTCATAAGTAAAATATATCTAATATATATAAAAGAATTGCATCTGGATAGATAAAGAAACCAATAAATTTGATTTGCATTCATAATGTAATGTGTACAAACTAGCATCTAATCCAATTGGATTTAGGGTATACACTAATAATCTCCCACTTGCATTAGAGCCAATCACCCATGTATCTAATATCAAGTGACTCAGCATGATCATTATGCTTCTGCTGTGGCAGGACTTTAGTGAACGGATTGGCAATATTGTTCTCTATGAGGACTCGTTCTATTTTTATATCATTTCTTTTAATTATTTTCCTAATCACATGATATCTTCTAAGTACATGTTTGGATCTTTGATGAGACCTTGGCTCCTTGGCTTGCGCAATAGTTTCATTGTTATCACAATACAAAAGTATTGGATTAACAATGCTTGGAACTACACCAAGTTCAGTGATAAACTTTTTGATCCAAATCGCTTCTTTAGCTGCATTTGATGCTGTGATGTACTCAGCTTCAGTTATAGAGTCGACAATCGTCTTCTACTTGAAACTCTTCCAGCTGATTGCACCATCATTAAGTGTGAACACATAGCCTGATTAAGATTCATAATCATCTCTATCAGACTAAAAACTAGAATCCGTTTAACCCTGAAATATAAGGTCAGGCCCTCCATAAACCAAGAACATATCCTTAGTCCTTCATAAGTACTTAAGGATATTCTTGATTGTCATCCAATGTTTCTCACCAGGGTTTGCCTGATATCTACTCATGATACTCAAGGCATAAAGAAACATCACGCCTCGTACATAATATTGCATACATGATGGATCCAATCGCTGATGTGTATGGTATTCTATCCATAGCTCTCTCTTCTCTTGGGTTTTAGGACTCATGTTCTTGGAGAGATGTACCCCATGTGACATTAGCAAGAATCCCTTCTTGGATTCTTTCATACTAAACCGCTTTAATATCTTATCTATGTACGTGGATTTGATCAATCCAAGCAAACTCCTATATCTATCTCTATAGATCTTTCACTACAACAAAAATTTATTTTGCAACCCTTTTTTTCCGACGCTAGGGTGGAGCGTTGGGAAATAGCGCAGACCGACGACGCTTTTTAATAGCGTCGGCATATAAGTAATGTTGCCGACGCTTTAAAGCGTCGCCATAGTACGATGCTTATTAGCGTCGTCTAATTAAATTTTGCCGACGCTTTAAAAAGCGTCGACACACGACGACGCTTAAAAGCGTCGTCATATATCGATATATATGCTTGCAACCGAACCTCCTTCCTCCCCCGTGCCTTCTGTGAAGCCCTAGCCGCAGCTCAGAGCCTCCTTCCTCCCCCGTGCCTTCTGTGAAGCCCTAGCCGCAGCTCCGAGCCTCCTTCCTCCCCCGTGCCTTCTGTGAAGCCCTAGCCGCAGCTCCGAGCCTCCTTTCTCCCCCGTGCCTTCTGTGAAGCCCTAGCCGCAGCTCGGAGCCTCCTTCCTCTCCCATGCCTTCTGTGAAGCCCTAGCCGCAGCTCCGAGCCTCCTTCCTCCCCCGTGCCTTCTGTGAAGCCCTAGCCGCAGCTCCCCGCCGCGCGTGCCTTCTGTGAAGCCCTAGCCGCAGCTCCCCGCCGCGCGTGCCTTCTGTGAAGCCCTAGCCGCAGCTCCCCGCCGCGCGTGTGCCTTCTGTGAAGCCCTAGCCTTTGAGGTTATCTAAGTTTCTATATTTTCCCCCTACTCTTTTGTTTTGTTTTCTTTTTTTGTTTTAATGTTTTTTCCAAAAGCATAAATGCTTATGCTGATAGAAATTCATGTAGAATGACCCAAGTTAATGACTGAAGTTGATGTGCTGATTGCACATTAAATTTGTGATTCGAGATATAAGAGTTATTGGCTGGAAGTACATTTTGGATAGGTCATGAAAAATAACTTTGGATAATGCCGCTTTCTGGTAGCTGTAATGTGGGATGGGGTAGATAATGCTTTTCAATGAGAATGTCAAGTATCTTTATCTGGTTAATCAGTTTCAACCTTATTTTGGGCCCATCCAAAGCTTGGTTTTTTCTACCTGAATGAGCACGAGTCTTTGTAGGCGTGGCCTTGAGTGTTCTGGGGTTCTCCATTGAACATTGCCTAATTAAGAGGGTTTCATTATGTAATTTGCATTTCATGCTTGGATAATATATTTTTTTCTTAAATTCTTGTGGTTGAATGTAAATCAGATACTAGCTAAGAGGTTAAAGATTTTAAAGTTTGTAGGCTGAGGATGACTCGAATCTAGACACAGATTGAGACTTTATTCGCAAGGCTTTGGAAGGTCTAATTGTTAGCCAATTGTGTTTTCATATTTTTGAAGAGCATTCATCATACTATTCTTCTGTCTTTTGAAGTTGGGATTGTATGTGTGTTTAATTCCTCACATATGACCTTCTCAATGTGCATGCTATCTAGAGGAAATAAAAAATGAAGGAAATAAAATATCTTGTAATTTATTTGAAGTCAAAATAATAGATATCATATGAGCTAACTTGGCTAATCACTAGTTACCTCCTCATCTGGAGCAGTCCACTTGAGCTCTGGAAATTCTTTAGACACAATAGGTTCTTTAAACAGATGTCGAGCTTCTTGATATGGCCAGCCCTCGGGTATTTGATACCTGCATTAAAAAATGCATCAAACAAAATTCTAACTATATCAAAGAGACAGAAAACTTTTGTAATGTTACCACACAACTTCTGGAAGTCTTGCATTTCCAGAAATTCAAACAATAAAGCCAGATAGTGAAATAGAAGATCTTAAAAGGGAAACATAACTTGAAAAAAGTGAAATGGAAGAGAGCACAAAGGGAAAAGAACAAAATTTCAGTAGGTCAACTAAACATCTGGTCATATTCATTGGTGATGACCTTCTGACAGATTTTTCAGACGTGCAGCCACCAGTAAATCAGCCAAGTGATCATCATATTGAAAAGTAGATAGAGGAAGAATACTCTCAAGAGTTGGTTGATATTTTATCCAACTATAGTGACATACGTAACACATATACGCATATAATGTACATGTAACATACATAAATAATGCTTTTGCAGCATAGTCAGTTGATCACCACAGTATTATATCAAAGCTATATTCCGATAGATCAAAGAGTAACTTATGTAGCAAATAAATTTGTGTAAACATTGATAATAAGATCATAAATCATAACAGCAATTGCATCTTGAACAAACTCATGTTTATCCAACTTGGCAACCCATTAGTTTCTGCTCAACAGTTCTATATATACCAAACAAAAATATAGGAACATTTTTTTATCAGAAAAAAGGAAAAGAAAAGAATTAGGCAAATAAACCTCCAGACATGAAAGAAAAAAATGTAATCATGCTGTTTGATGTACCTTTCTTTGTTTATGTTCTCCAGTATTTTTTCTATACAATCATGCTTGCAGATAAGCTTCAAAGCTGTTTGTCCCCCAATACCTATTTCAAAGGCATTCATTGACAGCATAGCAAAGGCAATAGAACGAAGAGAGGTTGTTCACAATCCAATAAATAAACCACCTTTCATGAGCAATTTCTGTGCAAGGTGGAAAGCTATAGATGAAACTGGATGATATTTTCTAAAACATTGCTCAAGAAAATAAGATTAAAGAGTGCAGTCGATACAATGGATGAGCATGCAGACTTATTGCATAACTGACATGAGTATACCAAGAATCAACACTTAGCCTGTAGCTTCAGCTGTCACTAATAATTTTAACATTGTTTGTAGATAATATTGTGGCAATTGACAAGTGAAGGATAAAATTGAATGCTAAAAGAGTTGCAAAGATCAGTTAGGAAGGTAAAGGTACGAAAACTGTGTTTCCAACAGAATTTTGAGCAGCAGACACCATTAACATTTATTCTATTCCCAAGATTATTTTCTTTTTATCTCTATATATTCATTTATATTTTATTATAATTATTAGAAACACAATCCCCCAACCCTGCAGTATTTTTGGGCAGACACACTTGCTTTCTAGCTGGCCTAAATTAGGGATATTGGCAAAAGAAGTTTGTTGGTTGGACCAGATTGGCAATTAACTGTAAATTTCTCATTGCTAAAACTTCCTTTTATTGTAAAAAACAAAATAATAGTTAAGGTGAGAAGGATCGAGCAGCGTATTAAATATTTGAACATATAATGTCATGTAGGTTGTAGTTAGTATTTGTAAATAATAACTTATTTTCTCAAAGCCCTGATACCTTTAATTTTATCACAGTAGTCACATCCACAAAGAATGCATAAGTCAATGAACTGGTCCATAGTGAGTTCTAGCTCCTCCAATACCTGAAATTTAAACATGAGATCGGAGAGTTTAAGATGAAGTAACAAGCATGACACCATCTACAATATAAGGCACCTTTGAGACTTCAAATTCCATCACAGGGATTTTTTTGGAGCTTGGATCCATTAAGTGGCGAAGAAACCTTGGGGCTCCAAAGGTTAGTGAATCCATATCCTCCGAGGCCACAGCATATACCTAAAGATTAAAATAATCATGACAATAAAATTGTATAGAATAATAAAATAAAGATTGAAATAATAGCCACTAGCCAGCATATTGTTTCCATGCCTTATCACTTTTGCAAAGTGCTGCACACTCTGCTTCTGCTTCAGAAGGTGCCTGTAGAATTTAGCAAGCAAGTCAAACAAGTTTCTTGAATAAGGGTAAATATTTGACATGCATAAAATAGCTTCTTCTTCTTTTTTTTTTTGTCATGAGTTGCTTGTGTCACATGTCAACAGTTGAGCACGGTCTTCCTGGCATGGTTAATGTTACTTTTATCTGAAAAAGACATGCATAAAATAGCTTCCTGACTTTACTGTGCTTTGTTTTGGATTGGCAATGTAAGCTAAGGGGCTCTTTGTATGCTCTAGAGAGTGAGTTTGATCTTTTCTGTATACAGACCTTATGCCTTTCAACGTCTTCTCATTTTTTTTTTGCCAAGTGGAAATGCTGTGCAAGTTGATTTAAGCCAATTCACAGCTTGCTGGTTTGAAGGATGTATTATTGTGGCCTTGTTTGATGCCACTCTAATGCTGTAGTTTTTATTTGCAGCATACTGTTATACCTCTCCAGCACCTTGTCAGCTTCGGTCTTAATCTTGTTAGCAGGGCTTTTGAATTTCAGGTAACATTTTTTTGGGTGTAACTTTCTTATGCATCATTTCTCAAATCAATGAAGCTGCTTGTTTAGTTCTCTGTCTGGCTTTTAGTCCAAGTAACTTGTTCGTTTGGTTAGCATATTTATACCAAGTCATGTAACTAACATGTTTTCTAGGCTGATGCTTTTGCAAAGAAACTGGGTTATACTTCAGCAAAGAAACTGCGTATTGGTCACTTTAGTTAAAAGTTAGTTACTTCTGAATGATCTAGCACCTCTCCTTCTTGTATACCTTAAGTTAGTAGAATTGCTATCTTTCATTCACTTCCTACTTATCCCAGCTACACAACTTTTCTTGTTGAACAAGGACTATGTTTTTGTTTATAACTGTCTTTCGGTGGTCCTTCAAGGGACTTCAAATCCAGTCCTGATATGATAGTCATGCTCATGTCATGGCTTCACTGAATGCTCTGATTTTGCAAGGTGGACCTTAGTTCATTGTTCTTCATTGTAGGTACTTGTGTTACATGGGGCAAGACAAACCTTTTATGGTTTAAGATTTTTTATAATTTTTCACATGCTCTGTCCATTTGAAATCATTCTCTTTTATTAGTAGTTAGGACCGTTGCTATGGGGCTGTGTTTCAATAGACTTCAGGTTTGCAACTTGTCACTCAAAGATGAACAGAAATCTTACACCAGGCCTTGCAATTTTACCTTTTAATTTAGGCCCTGTTTGGGACAGCTGTTGGGAGACAGCTGCTGTTGGCCCCTCCAACAGCTGTCATAAACGGGGCCTTAGTCTTCAACCATGGCCATGGAGGTTGCCTAGGCAACTGGTGACCTTGAATGCCTCTATTTACATAAATGAATATGCATACATACATACCCACATACATACACATGTCAAGGGGTTGTCTTCCAGTGGAAGAGTAAGTGACATTTTGCCTAATGCTTCAAAGGAGCCTTCTCCATTTAGAGCTATGCTCATGTAGCCATCTTAATTTTAGGAGTTGTGCACAGTAAATTACTCTGATGTTCCCATTTTTGATCCGATTCCAATAGAGCTCTCGCTCAACCACATTATCAGACTACTTTTTCATGTGCTTTACTTTTTTTTCAAAATTTTACTTCTTTCACCATGAATGTGCATTTTTGGGGCTATATCAGACTTATGTTGGTAAAATACGTGCAGGATATTGGATAAAAGTTGATTGTTTATCGATCATTTATCCTACAATGGATAAAAGTTGGATAACTAAACCGAGAAATACAACAGAATATTTAGATGGAGTTCGTGAGTTCATTAAATTTGGTATGGATAAAGGTAGTTTGAATGGAAAGATTTCATGTCCGTGTCGGCGATGTGTTAACAACTCTTACTTAGATCCACAAACCGTTGAAGAACATTTGATATGGAATGGTTTTTCAAGAGGTTATACTGTATGGGTTTTCCATGGAGAATGTACATTGCCATTATCAAGTAATCAACCCTCCTCAAGTAATCAACCCTTCTCGTCTGATCTTGGATCTGGTAATATGCAAGATAACCTTGTAGGAGATGATATGACAGGTTTAATCGGAGATGCTTTTCGACATGGTGTTCAAAACTTTGTGGGATCAACTAATATACATGAAACGGATGGAATATGTGATGGTTCTACATCTATGGAACAAACATTCGTTGATGAACAATTATATCCGGGTTGTTTGAAATTTTCTAAGATCTCTTTTCTTATACATTTATTCCATATAAAATATATGAATGGATGGTCAGGAAAGAGTTTTACCATGCTTCTTAAATTACTAAAGGATGCATTTCCAGAAGGCATTGATTTACCATCCTCTTATTATGAAGCAAAGAAAGTTGTCAACAAATTAGATCTTGGATATCAAAAGATCCATAGTTGTCCAAAAGACTGTATGTTATATCATGGTGAAAATGTTGATCGAGAGTCATGCAATGTATGTGGATCTTCACGATGGAGATGTGGAGAGGATGAGGATGATGTAACGAACAAAACAAAAAAATCAGCGAAGGTACTGCGTTACTTTCCTCTTATTCCTCGATTGAAAAGGCTATATTCATCATCGAAAACAGCTTCATTAATGAGATGACATGATGAAGGGCGTACAAAGGATGGAATGTTGAGACATCCAGCAGATAGTTTAGCATGGAAAGCTTTTGATGTTAGGCATTCTGATTTTGCCTCTGATATTCGTAATGTTCGTTTGGGTTTAGCTTCAGATGGCTTCAATCCTTTTCGCACTCTAAATTCTACATATAGCACTTGGCCAGTTGTTCTAATACCATACAATTTACCACCATGGTTGTGCATGAAGCAATCATCACTTATCTTGTCAATGGTTATTCCAGGTGATAAGGGTCCAGGAAATGATATAGATATTTTTCTACAGCCTTTAATAGAGGAATTGAAACAGTTATGGGAAGGTGTCGATGCAATTGATGCTTCAAATGGTGAAACATTTAAACTACGGGCAGCTCTGTTGTGGACTATTAATGATTTTCCAGCATATGCCAATTTATCTGGCTGGAGTACAAAAGGAAGGGTTGCATGTCCTTGTTGTGCAGATTCGACACATTCAAATTGGTTAAAACATGAAGGAAAATTTTGTTATATGGGACATCGCCGATGGTTAGAATCAAATCATCCGTTTCGTTTTCAGAAAGATTTATTTGATGGTACCATAGAATTGAGATGTGCACCAATTCCACCTTCTGGAACTAATGTTCGTATGCAAATTGATTCAATCAGTTACAAATATGATAAATTCTCAAAGTCTTCTCAAAAAAGAGGAAGGAATGATCAAGAAGAAGTGACAATTGGTAGTATGGATGCACAGATATTTGAAGATCCAGATAATTTTTTGGAAAAAGAAAATGAGGAAGATGTACAGATACCATCCACAAAGCAGCCTATCAAACATATATGGAAGAAAAGAAGTATCTTTTTTGACTTACCTTATTGGGAACATAATCTGATTCGACATAATCTTGATGTCATGCACATAGAGAAGAATGTTTGTGATAATCTGCTTGGAACATTGTTGAATCTTGATGGAAAGACCAAAGATAACATGAAGGCACGATTGGATTTAAAGGAATTGGGTATCCGATCGGAGCTTCATCCTATAATGCTTGCTAATGATAGAATTTATTTGCCTCCTGCATCTTATACAATGTCTCCTCAAGAAAAAAACAATTTTCTTACAGTATTGAAAAATATTAAAGTACCTGATGGATATGCATCAAACATTTCAAGGTGTGCATCTTAAAGATATGAAAATTTCTAATCTCAAAAGTCATGATGGTCACATATTGATGCAAGATATCTTACCAATAGCGGCAAGATCATCAGTGCCTAAACAAGTTCTTGCAGTTATAATTCGGCTATCATCATTCTTTAAGGCATTATGTTCAAAAGTTATTGATCCTGAAGAGATTGATCAGTTGGAGTCTGATGTGACCATTACACTTTGTCTTATGGAAAAGATTTTTCCTCCTGGATTTTTTACTATTATGGTACATCTTCTCATTCACTTGGCTTCGGAAGTCAAGCTTGGCGGACCGGTACATTATAGATGGATGTATCCTATTGAGAGGTATGCTATAGTCTGATTTATCCTAATGACCGGTATACCATAATTTCTACCATAAGTAGCATCATCATTATGCTATGTTTAGAAATTTATTTATCTTGTAGGTACCTTATGCGATTGAAAGATTATGTACGAAACAAAGCCTATCCAGAGGGTTCGATTGCGGAAGGATATATTGCTGAAGAGTGTTTGACATTTTGTTCAAGATATCTTCAAGGTGTAGAGACAGTGTTTAATAGACCTCAACGGTATGGTGATTTCGTTGATAATGCAGAATTGTATAAGTTCTCAACTGCAGGTAGAGTAATGGGAAAAACTGAAACTATTGTATTGGATCATAAATCAATGGCACAAGCACATCGTTATGTGTTACTCCATAGCGAAATGATATCTGAGTATCGTAGGTTAGTATGATTTATTGCATTTCAAGAGTAAGATATCATATCTTTTTTTTTGTTTTTTTGCTCTAAATGAACAAAATATGTTTTATGCAGCGAATTTTTATTGTCTCAACGGCAAGCTAACCATAGCACTCGACCTAATCCAAGGATTGAGCAGCGATGGTTAGTCGAGTTATTTCCTACATGGCTTTCAAAACAGGTTTGACATATACTTCGAGAATATATTGGTTGATTTAACATCAAATAACCTATTAACATTCCTTATTATTTCTTAGGTATCAACGATGATGGAGAAAAATTTGTCAGCTGAATTAATAGCCCTGGCTCGAGGACCTAACAAAGTTGTCAATAGATATAGTGGTTTCATAATCAATGGTTTTAAATTCCATACTAAAGATCGTGAGAAATTTAGGAAAACACAAAATAGCGGTGTTATGGTGGAAGCAGATGGAAAAACTTATTATGGTGCACTAAATGATATCTATGAGTTAGATTACTATGGAGTCTTTAAAGTTATATTATTTAGATGTGATTGGGTAGATATAAACTCATCAAGGGGTTTGAAAAAAGATACAAATGGATTTACACTTGTAAATTTTACAAGGTTGATACATACTGGTGTCTTATTGAAGGATGATCCATTCATTTTTTCTTCTCAAGCTCGTCAAGTATTTTTTATACAAGATGCAAAAGATAAAGATTGGGCTATTGTTATTAAAACAAAACCTAGGGACTTATATGATATGGGAAAGCAGCTAGAAGATGATGAAGACGATGACACTTATACGCATTCCATGCCATTCAATTTTGTGCCGGTTGATGACGTACATGCTACGGTATCCTTGGTTAGGACAGATTTTGCAACAAATGATAATGCTTGATTTTGATTGGTACTAAATTTTGCAATGTATTGAATTTTGTAATAATTAAGTCTTTAAAGTTATATTTATTTTTTACTAACTTTGACTCTGATGTAAATGATAGGTGATATTATGCATAGCTCACGGACAGAGGCCGACCCCTCTACTTCAGCACAGCAGGATAATGCTGGTCCTTCGTCATTACCGGATGCTGCATCTATTCCAGAGGCATGTCAGTCTACTGCAGGTCCGTCATCCTCGGGGCATCATGATCCTGTTGTCGGCGTAAGAGACGATGAGCTTCATATTCAAGGTAATTTTTTTTATTTGATTCTATAAAATTTCTTTACGCTTCTTACTATAATTTACCTATATCTATTTTTATGCAGACGGATCTGGTAGGATTACATGCAGGCGCGGGGCCATGGGAGTACGAGATGTATGGCAGATGCGTGATGGTGATAAGATCGTAATTGAGTGCAATCGGCTGGGGCAGCCAATTAAAAAAGCCTCTAGCTTATTGAGTTCCTTTTTAGGGAGTGTTGCACGGAGGCATCAGCTTTGTCCATTGAGTTATGCAAAATGGAATGATATGCTTCCGTCATATAAAGTCGAGATTCTACGAGTTGTGCAGGTAAACAAAAGAATCTAAACATCAAACATTATGTATATTATGACATGTTTTATATTTGAACACTTGAAATATTTTATCTTTTGCAGGGCAAGTTTGCACTTCCTCCATCCGCTAATGAGTTTGTACTGAAGTCTCTCAACCGAAAATGGAAAGAATATAAGTCATATTTGAAGACGAAGTACAAGCTGCCGGGTATGACCGAGGAGCAGGTAGTTGGTACTTGTCCTCCTGAGGTACCCCCTCATCAGTGGATGGAGTTGGTTCATTATTGGTTCTCCGAGAAGGGACAGGTATCTTGTTACTTAATATTCTTGTTATTTAATCTTTTAAGACACTATTAAAATATTTATTTAATTTTGCAGACATATTCTAATATTGGTAAAGCTGCACGAGCATCTCTGTCTGTTCCCCATACATCGGGATCCAAGAGTTATGCGAGAATTAGGCAACAATTCGTATGTTTCTTAAACTATAAATTCTTAAACTAATTATGTTCATTTATATGTCATAAATACTTCTGTTTCATGAATGTTCTGGCACGCAGATGCAAATAAAATATTTAATTTTGATTTTTCCATTGAATGATTTCTTAAACTATATATATATAGTTTTGAGCTGTAGGTGGTGATGGCATGCTTTAGAATATATTCTGCTGATCCAAATCCCAATTTGTTCAACTGTATCATCGTGGAGCTCAGTGCTAGGTCATTCACCTCTCCAGCTCATGGTTTGATATGTACACAGACCTAGGATAGCCGGCAAGAAACACTTGTCAACCCCTTATATCCCATTATGTTCTGCATTCTAATTACAATCCATTTATATAAGAACAATAAATTTCAAGCAAATGGGTATATTGGTATCCAATCTGGAAATACTAATTATGAATTTACAAAATTACATGTGCCTTGCTTTATATTGGTATCCAATCCGGAAATACTGATTTAGATTAGGGAGGAAAGGAGAGAAAGTTAGCTACCGAAGAGAGTGAATGGCAGAGAAAAATCTGAATTCTGATGGGGATTTGGTGATCGAACTTCAGATCTGCCGAGTTTTCCTTTCGTAACAGCGATTACAATGAGTTGAAATTATGTTTCAGCACTCCCGATTCAATTGGGAGTAGCTATGTTATGTCTCTGACCTATTGGAACTTGTGCTGAGACCGAAAAAGCTGCTAACATACCGAAAAATCAGATGTCTAGGCTGGTTTATCTTTAATTTTTTTCTATAAAGTACAGTTTGGACATTTATGCTCATGAACACTGAAATATGAAAATTATATAAAGGTCGTTTAGAGGTTTTGGTTGGATATCTATTTTAGGTGGGTAATCTATTTAGGATAAGCGTGACTTGGGAAGGGACGAGTTGGTCTTTGTTTGACTGAGAGAAACATGAAGCACTAAAAATTTTTGGCAACCATCTATGCCATTTTCAAACTATGAATTGAATGCAATTTGTTGTATCATTCTGTTTCCACTCCATGCTTCAAAAGCCCGGTTCACCTTGATTACTCCACATCGTGGAAGGACAAGTAAGAATGCTATTGGCTGATCTACCATTCCATGTTAACTATGATAAAGCCAAAGAACTATTGGTAAGCCAAGTGGGACGCACGGGATGTCAACCTTAAATATAAGTAGACTAGAACATGGAAATGAAAGAAATTTAGGGAGTTAGATCTCTTCTGCGCACTTGAACATCAATACTTGTAACTAAATGTTTTGGCTGTGCCTTTGGTCATTTCATATTGGGGTGAGTTGATGTTGTGTTCTTGTAACTAGACCAAATGCAAATTGGACCACCACTGATCGAAAGTCAGTCTATTAACAGCATTATTAGATAGATAGGAAGCACATACTTGGTCCTGTATTTCATGCCAAGCCTTCCAAGCTTGTGTTGAAATCCAATTATTCCACCATAGATAGATAGGAAGCACATCCATCAAACTCAGGTACTGCATGTTTACTAATAGCAAGACAGGTACTAGATTATTTGATGCTATTATATGCCTAATAAGCTAAAGTCACAACCCTACTCATAGATATAACATATTACCTAACCACTTCGAATTGACAAGCCAAAAAAACTAAGGTAGTGTTTGAAATAGAAATAAGAGGGAATATTTCCTGAATATCGTTGAAACTCTCGTTGAAACTATCATTGAAACATAATTGATAATTTAGAATTATGTTGAAACTCTCGTTGAAACAATTGAATAATTACTTATTATGTTGAAACTATCGTTGAAACTCTCATTGAAACTATCATTGAAACATAATTGATAATTTAGAATTATGTTGAAACTCTCGTTGAAACAATTGAATAATTACTTATTATGTTGAAACTATCGTTGAAACTCTCATTGAATAATTTATAGTCCCTCTTTACAAATCAAAATGAATTGTATAATTTATTTATAAATTGATTCAAATATTTATAAATTGTATATTTTTTTTTGTAGATGGATGAGCATGGGAGGGAACCCGGTGTGGTGGAGTTTTACCGGATGACTCATACTCATCATGATGGCACTTTTGTCCGGGATGAGTCGAGGGATTTATATGTAATTATTTATTACAAATTATTTCGTACAATAATTTTAATTTATTATTTTATTCAGTAAGATCTAACTAATTTTTCTAAATTAATACAGGAAAGAGCTGCATCTCTTGTTGCTGAGCGTGTCGATGACTCTACAGCATCTACGCAGAGTAGTCGCATCGAGGCCGAGGTGTTTACAGAGTTGATGGGGCCAGAGCGCTATGGTCGAGTGAGGGGTTATGGAGTTGGAGTTACCCCCACTCAGTTATCTGAGGTGAGTAGACTTACGCGTGATGCTGCAGATACTGTTCATGATACACGTGTTCACAGACTTGAGCATGCGGTTGAGGAGATACAGCGGTCGAGTGCTACAGCGTTAGAGGAGATGCAGCGGTCGAATACCATTGCGATGGAGGAGATGCAACGGTCGAGTGCCGTTGCGATGGAGGAGATGCATCGGAGGAGTGCAGCCGATAGAGCATTGATTGATTCCATGAGAGATCACATTGAGCGGCTTACATCTCTCATTCATACGGTTGTTCCTCATCAGGTAAATACATATATTATTCAATATATATTTTATATTAAATTAACTATTTGTTTAATATTCATAGATAGTCTTGTAAATTAAATATTTTTAATTTTTCTTATAGGCTTCTGGAGCATCAGATCCTCGCGGACAGGGTGACGACCTTCTTCCTGCGGATCATTGACCTCGGCTATTTTTATTTTATATCTTTCATCTAATGTATTTTTAAATTTTGTGAAACTTTAAATTGTAATGAAATTTATATTTGAACTTGATGTAATGAAATTTATATTTGAACTTTTATTTTGGATGTGAAGAATGTGTGTAATGTGATTTGTGATTTTGTTTGTTATGATTGCATTGCCCGGTTTAATTTAGAATTTGATCTTAATTAATTGCACAGGTTTAATAAAAATTTTTAAATTTTTTTATTTAAAAAAATGTTACATTTTGCCGACGTTTAAAGCGTCGGAAGCTTCTCCCGGCAAAAAAATAACCCGACGCTTTAAAGCGTTAGTAAAACTCCAACGCTATAAAGCGTCAAGACAATTATTAATTTCCGAGAGGACAATTATTAATTCGGAATAGAAAATCTTGCCGACGCTTTAAAGCGTTGGCATGAAACAACGCTGTTCCGACGCTTTTAAAAAGCATCGGAATATTCCGTCTCCACCCCAAGCTACACGACGCGTGTAAAAGCGTCGTGAATTTATTTGCCGACGCTTAAAGCGTCGGTAAATGATATATTTAGCGTCGGTGCACAGTATTTTTGTTGTAGTGTTTATACTCCCAAATCCTTCATGAAGAATTTACCTAATACATATAACTAATCTATTATCTTTTTAACATCATCATTATCTATGCCATCTATCAATTTTTAATTTAATTAATTTAATGTAGATTAAGACGTACATAAACAAAATTTCCAATATTATTTTATCATATTGCATGAAATCCAAATTATACACATATAATTAACAATCATACAACATATTTTCATTATAATAAAATTTCATACATAAATAACATAATAGCATTATTACGTCTTAACAAAATATATGTAATCATATAAACATAATTAAATTTTGTAATAAATTTTATGAATAATTATCATAACATTGTTAAAACATGCATTATCAAAATATGTATGATAACATTAGAAATACAAGCACACATAAGTATGCATATTTATTCTTACCCTAAACAAAATTCTTCTTAATTTAATCACTATCCACTTATGTAAATCCAGTGAATTCCAATTTAAGATATTAAAATTTTGTAAGATGAAATCTTTAATATTAGAGTCCATTGTCTAGGGTCTGGGCCTAAATATAAGGTTCAGAATCTAAAGTCCCTAGGTCTAGATTCAAGGTAACAAATCCCACCCTAAGATCCAGACCTCTGCCTTTAAGGTAGTATTTGAAATAGGGAATCCCTCTTATTCCCAAAAGCCATAACTATAAGGGATAGCTGGGAATAAAGTTAACCAAAAGGATAATCCATGGTTAACCATGGGTTATCCCCTCAATTTATTCCCTAGAAAATGCAGGAATAGCTGATTATCCCTTCAAATAAGAGTAAAAAAAGTTATCCTATGGATTTACCTTTTTGCATTTGATATGATCAATGGGATAGCCAAGGGATATCCCTAGGGATAGTCAGGGGATAAACTCTATCATGTATATTTATCCATGGATAATTTTTTTTCTATCAAACATTACCTAAGATGACTCCAAACCACATAGGACTGAGGGAAACGTAAGAGAGGAGAGAGAGAGAAGTAAAGAACTAAGAGAATGAGAGAGAAATCACTTCCGTGACTTGAGCGAAAAGTGGGCTTAATTGTCGAAAGTGAGAGGCAACCAATGTGAGATAATCCTATATATCTGAACTACTAACACGGTAAAAGGGTGACCTGGCGAAACAACCATGGATCTATGGCGACATCCATTAGGGCAACAAATATGACATGTCTAATCTTTTCAGATAGTTAGGCTAACGTCTTCAGCCCAAGATCTTGCTGACCGTCATAAGACTTCATTCCGATCCACTACGCCAGGATTAGTCCATATGGAGATTTGGTTGATCAACTTGGAGCAAATCTTTCTTCTTTTCCTAATCTAATAGTCTCCCTCTAATATTTTTCTTTCCAAATGTTTATAAAAGCAGTCTTATATCACTCAGGTGAGAAAATTCAAAATTAATCCCTAAGCCTCTATTTGGATGGAGAGAAAATTAGGAAGGAAATAAAATTAAAGGAAAAAATAGAAAAGAAAATGAAATTTATGAGAGAAAAGTAGGAAGGAAAGAAAACTAGAACAAAGGAAAAAAAGTGTTTGGGCAAAAAGATTTCGGAGAGAAAACTCAAAAGTGCTTTTTCAAAAAAAAAATTTCATTCCAACATCGATCCTTCCACACACAAAAAATAACTGATGCATTTTTAATTATTTATAATAAGAAATTATTGTCATTGTAAATTATCAACTTTTCTCTCCTCTCTATTTTCCTTTCACTCATCCAAATAGAAGGAGAGAAAATATTTTTTCTTCAATTTTCTTTCTCTCACTTTTCTCTTCCTTCGATTTTCTTTTCTTCTACTTTTCTCTCCATCTAAATAGAGAAGCTAAGAAAGAAAGCCCGAAGAATATTCCCTTCCCTTACCTCAACTAATTTAAGTATTAAGGAATTTTCACATAGAAAACTTTAGAATCTCTCTAATCAATCAATTGTCAAAGAGGTTTCTCTAGAGGGAACTCTGAAGATCCCAACATCAACAAAAATAAATAAAGAGCTCGATGGTAGCCAACTACTCCACTTCTAGCTTCTCCTTGGAACAAATGGCGAAAAAATTGGACCTGCGGACAAAGCCAGCTTGAGTTAGGCTGGCACTAACAATTAATGGATGTCCATAATTGCTCCTGTAATAGAACATGCAGAGGGCCTTTAAAGGGATTTCACTATGTTTTGAACAAGATACAAAGTGGGCAGGTACCTTCATTAAAAAAGAAAAAAAAAAAAAAAGGAGAAAAAAAGGGGAAAAAAAGAAAAGAAACTCAGAAAAAAAACACCAATTGCGTGAATCAAGCCATAAACCCTGGATCTGAGCCCCTCCAGCCGAAAGTTAATGAGAATCCACGTAATAATGACCAACTAACAGGGTCTTCAAGAGGATTCGACCTTGTGTTCGCCGAGATCCCCAATTTGCATGGAGAGAGAAGAAATAGCCTCTCATAAAACTCCTCGACAAACAGAAAACGTTAAATGAAAAAAGAAAAAGTAACACCGCCCCGGCTGCAGTCATATACGGTGATTTATCCATGCCCAAACCCACGTATCAACAAGTCATGTACGGTTATTCATCTGTGCGCAAACTCACATGTCAGCAATACGAAATCCACGAGCGAACTGCAGCGCAGATAAATGATTGAGTGATTCATCTGTGCATAAATCCACGTATCAATGATGCGAAACCCATAAGCAAACCCTGCAGCATGGACGAATCATCACATCCAGATGCAAGCGATGGTATACAAAGACTATTCCATGAAAAAAGCACAAGCATAAGACATGATAAACCCAGAGACTCAGAATAATGGCCCATGATGGCAAAAGGTAACACAACCAGTCTGGACAATTCATGAGCCACTTAAGCTGTGGCTCAACTTCAAAGGAAAGTCTTATTACTGCACCACTCCAGTGATTGATGTGCACCGAATGCATGCATACATACGGAGAGCAAAATCATCTTTTTTTTTTCTGCTACCCGGTGCAGCAATACTTTTCCCAACTCCAAAAGGTTGCTTTTTACTGGAGCACCAAGACATGCATGCAACGTATGATCAAACTTCATCATCCAACATCCATAAGGCAGGACCCTATTAGATGACTTTTTCATCTTATAATTCATTCAAATGTCATTGGTGATAGAAGGGTGGCGAAATTAAAACAAAAACGAAAGTTACCACACAAAATCCATCTAGCAGGCAAACAACTGAATCTTCACGTAATGTTTATCAGAGGCTGTCAGGTAATACAGGAAAACTTTTGCATTATATTATTTTTTTATTCTGGCTACAACTTACAATAGGACAGCAGGGCACAGCAGGGTCTGTAGCTTTGCTGTTACCATGCATAATTGCCCAAGGAAAATGCCAAACTAGTTGATGATGAGCAACCAACAAAAATCAGTGGCAAATGATGAACTTAAATGAAGGGATTGCTATCAAAATTTTCATGGTCAAACAATGGCACGCTATTTGGAACAAAAAATAAGAACTCATCAGAACTCCAAGGTTCATAATCAAGAACCTGCATAATCCGGAATTCCTTTCAATTGCCAGCTAATCTGCTACCATGAACGGATCAACATCCCCAAGATCAGCCACTAACGGTTCCAACTCTGTTGTTTCCTCACCTTCTGGAATAAAATGGGTTGGAAATGGTAGCAGTGACATGTCCGGCTTCTTGTACACAGCATCTTTGATGAAAACAAAATTCCCTTCAGCGCCTGGAACCTGCAAAATCCAGTAGGTAAGTAATCATTCTGGATAGGCTCTGGCAAAATGTCATCAACGTCCTAGACTTTGGTTATTTGACCTGACCAGCAGAGAGGTACCAGTGTGGAGATCATACCTGGCCTTTCACCCACATTAAATTTCTTGCAGGATCGATTTTGTAGACCCATACATTTTTCACAGTGCATTGCTTCCCACCCATACGTCCAGGCATTTTCTTCCCTTTAAAAACCTATTTAAACATCATAAAATAAGTTCTTTTCCCGATCTCCTATCATAGATGTGTTAACCAAAGCATGCTTAATAGAAAACTCCAGGGGAAATATATTCTGAATCAACTTTTCATGGTATAACAGCCAAATGTCATTAATAGCAGGTCTCTAAAGTTGATCTCAAAGAATGGCTAGCCAAATATGGACAATTATCATCAAAATTTCAAGTAGAAGCCAAAAGCATCAAAGTAATGGGAAGAAATGAACCAAAGCTTGAAACTATGAATTGATGTTGCGCAATATCATTTTATATAATTAAGATTGATTTTTATTTTTATTTTAAAAAAGCATGACAATGGGGTCTTATGAAAGGAGTGATTCCTTGGTCCAAACAGACCCCAACCACCGATGAATGGTAACCCAGCCACATTCTTTCACAGTGCAATGTCAAGTTCCAGGTATCTATTACTGAACATCAGAGAATGAGAATCAGGCTCAGTCAAAACTACTACCATGTGATCACCTTTTCAGACTTTGAGCCAGTTGATGGAAGAAGAATAAATCAATTTGAACACAGAAAGATGCATCAGTGGTATTCCCATCTCACCCATCAAATAATAATGCCAACAGCTGCTTGAAGCAACGAAGGATAAAATCTTTAAGATATTTTCAATACTATTTGGTGCTTCGTATACAACTTTCCAGAAGAGTGGTCATCTGCAATTTGAAAAATGTACTAACACTCACTTGCATAGCTCCATCTCACCCATCAAATAATGATGCCTACAGCTCCTTAAAGCAATGAAAGATAATTTTTTTAAGATATTTCAATACTATTTGGGGCTTCACACAACCATCCAGAATAGTGGACGTACACCTTTTGGAAAATGAGTGCCAGAGCCTTACAAGCATGCAACACTTGCTTGGTATCATTGCTTGCACACCACCGGCTCAGCACAGCACAGTAGCAAAATACCAGTGCCAGGCTGCCATGGTCCAGGTAAAAAATACCTCAATCTTGGCTCTAAAAGGTCCCCAAACAAGTCCAACAAAGCACATGTCTAGGATTTAAATCACCAAGAGCAAGATTAGTTTTGGAGCAATCATCTTTACAATGGATTACTTTTCTGAAGGATTCACATTAGCTTAATAGTTTGCTACGTTCACATATAACCTGTTAAACAGAAATTTGACAGCTTTCGAAACTGATTTTTGTAGGACACTGTGTAGCATCAATTTCAATACATATTTCAACCTAAACTATATTTAAGAACTAAACTTCAAGAAGCATCTATGGACATCTATGACATTCAGAATAATTTTAGAAAGTCCAAAGTAGGACATTGTACTATTTCACTACTAGGAATT
Organism: Calamus simplicifolius; assembly: GCA_900491605.1. Classification (NCBI taxonomy): domain Eukaryota; kingdom Viridiplantae; phylum Streptophyta; class Magnoliopsida; order Arecales; family Arecaceae; genus Calamus; species Calamus simplicifolius. The sequence continues at coordinate 90,780 of UESW01004490.1, forward strand.
CAAATTGCTGTGCCTAAAGAATCAGATGAATAGCTTCTCTAATTTTTATCAGTATGCAGTGACTAATAAATAAACAAATATTTAAGAGTGTTCACATCATTGAAGCAAAATGTATGACATTGTACCAACATCAAAAACATGTGAATCTGAATAAAATACCTTTCCAGGAGCATCTCTTTGACCCGTAGAGCCAATGCTTCGATGTGATAACGATGCACCATGTGATGCAGGCATTCCAGCAAAATGCCACCTTTTCATCCCACCCTATTGGTTTTGGGGGGCAAAGAGTAAACCCAAGTTTAGTGAAAGTTATATCATTAGTATGGTCCCCATACTGCTAGAGATATCAAAAACGAAGAGAAGGACGAAGAATGTCGAGCAAGAATTTCATAATAAAAGCAATTTCATGATTAAAAGTAATTATATCCCCTTTAACCAGCCAAGTGTTACAAACTTGTACAGATTAAAGCATATTATATAGATATCGTGCATCTTATATAGATAAAAGCAGCAGTGGGCAGAATAAATAGTAAGGCCTCATCTTATAATTTATGCATGCTTAATTGATAAGAGAAAAGCAATAGATAGCAAGCAGTCTAAGGGGGAAAATGAGCAAAAATGACAATTATAGAATATATGAATGAACTACTTATAATTTACCAGCATATCCTGGAAATTACAACTGTTTTACAGATAATGTGGCTCTTGAACATAACCATATCTCAGACACAATAGCCAATGGATACTTGAAAACAGCATTATACTAAATTCTAGAACATCAACTCTAAGGATGATCCCTTACATACCTTACAAGGGTCAGATCAAGAATGTTTTAATCAGAGGCTCAGAATTCATTTCACAGAATTGTGTCCAAACAATTACCGTGCCCATGACTAAACACTCATAGCAGTTCCATCCAAAGTTACTCAATGCTGCTCATTGCTTCGAGCACAAAAGCAAGCAATGATACAATTTAAGCTTAAGGGAAAATAATCTGGACAAAACAATGACTCTGAAGGAACTTATGCACTCCCCTATGCCCTTAAAATGTACCAAGAACATAAAGTATCCCTCCCTTCTCTCTATGATATTATTTGTTTCCACCAGAATTCCATTTATCCATTTGGATATACGGTTATGTTCTTCCTTATCTATACTTACAGTTTATGGGCACACTACTTGCATCCACAAACTGAAACTATATTTAATGAAAGGTTGAGTAAAACATATCACAATTTTACGAAAACATACTTATTCAAATTAGTGGGCAGCATTAATTAGGTCTTTTGAGATAAAAGTTTACTTAGAGCTGCATGCTCAACAAGTATTTATATTCATAATGTCTAATATCCATTCCACTGGCTAGGTCCAGAATCATCTCATGGCATAAATTTAATCCAAAAGCATAATTGCATGCATAGTAGAATCTTCCTGTTTTAGATCAGATCGAAGGCTAAGTTAAATAAGGGAAATTCCTTCACACAAACAAAAGATAAGAACCTTTTTTATATATAAACTTTCCAATTATCTCAAAGATCCATGACATGGTAATTTGGGAACAAGTTCCATGAACTACAAATGGAGTTTTAATCTACTCTCTATTTATAGACAACTCAAGACTTTGAGATTTGTGTAACTTAAAAAATAAGGTTCATCAGGACATATTTCAATTTAGTGACCCATGCAATCATTAACCCATTACAAGTAACGGTGAGATATTGATAGATAATTATGATTCAGCAAAGAAAAACGAGAAGTTTGGAACATAAAGTGTGTTTGATTTTGAGAATACGACCGTTTTTCATTTTATTTTTAAGAAAATAGAAAATACCTATGAAAACACGTTTGGTGATTGAAAATGAATATGGTTTTGGAAAACACAAGTCCAAGGTCGCAGAAAACAGAAAACAATTTGAAGATGTTTTCATTGTTTTTCATTAAAATAAAGAAGATAGTACAAAATAAAGGAGAGGTTTTAGTTGACAGATAGAAGTCCAAGAACGCATATCATCTCTATTTTATATCCCCTTAAGCCCAACAGAAGGGTGATGGAAATATCAACTTCTCTCACCATAATCTTATAACAAAGATAAGCATGGCATGCATCTCCTTGACAAACCACCTGGAAGCTTAGTTTCAAAGGGCATTGTCATTCAGATGATGGACAAAGAAAAAAGCTTGGGCATGTTACACTAGACAACTCAAGAGACGGAGCCATCATTCTTAACCACACCTTCTTTAACAGCTCTGCAACAAGGAAAAAAAGGCACCAGAAGAACCTCTTGTGTGGTTTTCCTCGAGCTTCCATAAAAGTGATTCTTTACAACTGATACCACAGCAGATAAATGAAAGCGTCACAACCCACTGTTTCCTTTCAGTACCAAAGCCCATACACAGCCCATCCATTTCAATACAAATATTGAGAATACCAAGTCAACAAAATCAGATGTCTTTTCAATCCAATCTTTACAAAACAATTCCTGCTTCTTAACTTCATAACAACTATACGGTCATGAAAAACACAGCACGATTAAGACTACATGTCCTAGGCAAAATTTACTTAACCCACCTTAATTCAACCTCCATTGCACCTTTTTACACTCCATCATCAACTTTACCAAAATCACAAATGCTGTATATGCTTCATAGGTAAGGGGTTGATGTTAAGGTTCCTTAACATTTTCGAAATGATCGAAATCTGAGAACATAACTTGAATTCATTCCTCGTGAAGCCCATGGCTCTTAAAAAATAAAGACAAGCTACAGAAATGGCACTCCCCATGCCTTTCAGTATTCTACTGGAGCAGAGAAAATCCATATCATACTCCTAGGTCCTCAGAGAGAGGTCCACCCAGTGTTCTGGCTGTGTCTAAACCTGAGTGGATCCAGCAAATTAGGAGTGAAGTAAATGCAGCTCTAAGAAAAAGTTTAAAGCTCATATCCAAACAATAACAATGAAAAGTGTCTTGAAAAGATGAAGGAATTCCCTCCTAAATGAAACTTCAAACTCCTTATGAATAGGTGTCAATGGCTGGAAAAGTTGACCTGTGTATATAGCCCGAACAAGAACTAGATCTTTGGATTTATGATATGAAACTAATGGCATGCTCATTATAGTGTCCAAAGCATATGAGAAAGATGAAGTCATACTAGGCATATCATCCATAACAACCACTGCTTCATAAAATTTCTTCTTCCTTGAAAACTATTTGTAAAGTAGTTCTCCACAGTTGGTCCCAATTATGGCTGCTAGAGAAGAAAATTCAAGTCATCTTTAAGCAAAACATCTTCTTCAAGCAAAACATCTTGGAATATCAAGTCATCTTTAAGCGATCTTTTGTTCATTCCTGAACCCCCTACTTCATAGCTCATTACAAACTTGCAGATTAAGATCTTAAATTTTAAAATATTCCTCTCCTTTCACTTCTTCATTAAACGTTCTTTCTAGCTCCATAGTCTACTCACCATCCACTCTCCCCCAATCTAACCCTGCAATTTCAGCCCTCAATCTTTAATCATCAGAGGATCTCAATTATCCTCTAAATACCCTTCTTACTCACTAAATCTCACAAATCTGACACTGGTCACTTAAAAACCTTTGTAGGCTTCACAAGGAGGCATCCAATTTGCAATAATGCAAATTTTTACAATGAACAACATAACCCGAGCATATATGATTACAATCCTACACATTGTATACAGGGAAAAAGTATCAAGTCTACTGCAAAAATAATATGTTAGATACAACTTTTCTACAATTGTACAGCTAAATTACATCACACATCAAACCAATAGTTCTTCCACTTATGACTTTATGAAGAAAAGGCTCCTATACCCCTCCTTAATCCAAATTTATTGAAAGATGTCCTTCTATTCAATGATCAATAATCTATGCATATGGAATATAAAGATGGATTATTAGATTATTTATATTTTAAACAAGAAAAGCACTTTTCCTAAATTTAAGGACCTAAGATGTTAATTTGTTTCAAGGGGTCTTCCAAAATAGTGGTCGTTCAAGTGCCCTACTCAATTTAACTGTCATATTTTTTGAAATCAAAATGAAAAGTAATTGATAAATTTCATGAAAATTTTTTCACATTTTCCATATGCACGCAAAGAAGTGCTTATTTTACATGCTATAATATTTTTAATTATTATTTTAATCCTTTTTTCCATCAAAAGCTAGAATAATTTCATCACGAAGATATGAACCAAATAAAATTTAATATGACAACGGTACAACAGAGGAAACTAGGAATTTGAACATGAGATGAACATTAGAAATGCACTTTATAAACAATAATAATCCAAAACATATTCCACATATAATGGAATTATGAAAATAAGCTCACTACTCACCATTTCCTGGAATTAAAACACATCTCATAACAGTGTAGTAAAATTAGAATAGGTAGCTGCCTTAGACAATAATGCCTAAGCACCAAACTTAATATGTTTTGGTCTTTTTTGAACATGCAAGGATGAGATTGGTCATAAGCTAGTATTAGAATGTAGATAAATTGGAATTTCCCACTGACTTAATGCATCTTCTTAGGTATGTTATTTCATCCATAGAATAGGATCTAGTTTTATACTGATCTCCTAGCATTCTTCCATCTTTTGTAATTTTTTAGGCGTCCTGAACTCACAGACTACCAATGGCATATGAGCCTAGCAGGTGGGTAGCGAGCAGGACCCAGTTAACTGTCTGCCATCAAATTTTTTTTTTAGATATCGGTCATAAAGTATGTATTTCTCATATTCTTTTAAATCAACTCAAAGAAAGAATGAAAGCTAAAATGTAATATGAAGACAAAACACAACCATTCTAAAATAAATGAGTGGGATACCTCTTAAGGTTATCAACATGATATATTGACTTTAACATAGAGAAAAACTTAAAATTCTTCTAGTAGAAACAAACAAAGAGAATAAGATGATGATGCATCCATGTGATGTTACAGTTCATTATTACATACCTTTAACACTTAAAGGAAATTCTGACAAATATGACAATCAAAATTATGTGAAACCTCAATTTTGATAAAGTTATAGGCAGTTTTGTTCTCATAAGATTAGGGCAGCACACAGAGATATGTGCAAGTAAAACCCCTGGGAGATGGTGTGGAAGTTGGTCACAATAAACTTTGAGGCCACAAGGAGGACCGGGGGAGTTATCAATCAAGAACAAGATCAATGCATTGAACCCAAGATAGGTCCTATGCAAACGTCACAAACAACTAGGTAGAAAATAACTTCGATATGCATTAAGACATTGTTAGATGAGGCCCTTAAATAATTGCAAGGATGGAAAAGAATAATTTTAGAAAGTTTTATCAAATGGTGACTTCAAACATGTAGTAATGAATGATAGATCAGCATCATAAAACTGAATTCAAGGAGACAGAAATGCTGAGCTTGGATGTCAAATAATAGAATAATTTTATCTAACCAACTACAAGGACATGCTTGTGACTTTTAACTTTAGGCATTTCGTAGGCTAAAATATCTTACAAAAATAAAGATATGTAAGGAAAGTTCTGGTGAAGTAGAGAAAGGCATAAAATATACCAAAGAAGTCCCAACAAAAATGTATAAAGAAAAATGATTATGGTGCATTGGAATTTGCTTTTAGAATGCACAGGGATGCAAGATTCCTCTAAAGTGAATGCTTTTCATTTAAGGCATATCAACAAGGAAAATCTCTATCCACTTCTACATCACAATCTCCTTTTACGTTTACTTACACATAACTTCAATTAATGTATGAACAATGTTTCCTATAACATAGCCCAATAACAGAAATGTCTGCATTGGTTTGTTTTCCCTAAGAAAGAGGAAGAGCTCTCACAAAGTATATTGGTCTTTGTCTGAGGCTTCTCCAAAAGAAAAATCTCTAGAAATTTTTAATATCAAATCCCTTTCAAATTTGGTTACTTATGCATACAGTGAACATGTGAACAATGAATTCTTATAGTAACCCAACAGAAAAATGCACGTTAGACAATAATAACAAATGCTCGTGTATAGAGAAAAGTACTACAAATGGCACAAAAATGTTCAAAGCTCAATCACAATATTTAAAAACACAAGAGAACCTATTCAAAAGAAAAAGACAAAAGAAAGAGGTACCTGGAAACCTTTTCCCCTTGTAATGCCTGTGACATCAACATACTGGCCAGGAACAAAATGGCGAACTGTGATGGAAGTACCAACAGGAAGAAGCCCATCCTCTGTCACTGGAAACTCCTTCAGCTTCCTCTTCAAAGGAACTGATTGGGCTCTGAAATGGCCCACCTCAGGCTTCGTCAAATGTTTCTCCTTCTTTTGCCCTGCTCCAACCTAACTACCAACAAAATACATAATATATATCACTCAGAATTCAAACCAAAATTCAAAGAAAAAAAACGTATATTACTATATCCAGGACCACATTTCTCCCCACCTCGCTGCCCAGTTACAGCGAAAAATGACTTTAAATCAAATAATAAGACTCTGACAATAAAATTATAACTTGAACTCATTGAATCCTAAGTCATAGCTATAAAAACAAATATTAAAACCCAGAGCACCAAACAAAAGTCCATCAAGATTAGATCTTTCGTGGATCATACCTGCAAGGCAAAGATCCCTTCCTTCTCGACAGTCTTCACCTGGGAGACGATGTTGTCATCCAACCAAAGGATCGTGATCGGAATCCTAGCGCCCCACTTGTCCCACAGCGCTGTCATCCCGCACTTGACGGCGATGGCTCCTGTCCTCCTCGAGTTGGGGCTCATCACCGTGGGCTTCGCCTCGATGATCCGGCCGCTAGGCTCATAGTCGCTGGCGTCGTCGAGGGGCTCCGCGCTGAAGCTCCGATGGAGGGGAAACGCTATCCGAGGGCCAGAAGAGAGAAAGCGGACGCGGCCGACAAGACCTCTGGAGGCGGCGGACATGGCGGCGCGCGGAGATGAGCTCAGAGGGAAATGGGAGAGTGGTGGGCGACGAGAGAAGCGAAAGGCATCACTGCCGAGGAGGCAATTTTGCTGTAGAATTCGAATCCAAGCAGAGAGAGATCGAGAGAGAGAGCGGGGCGGGGAAAAGGGTTTTAGCGGACGTAAGGGAGCGCATGCGACGGCGGTCAGTAGGGTTTAGCGGCTTGCGTTGTAATTACAATTTAAGCCCTGTAAATTAGAAGATTTTACAATTTAAACGTTAAATTTAATAAAATATTAAAATAGACTCTAAAGTTTACAAGTTGTTTCACATTAAATTTTTGGTCCATCTCTTACTTCGTTAACCGCATGTGTTAACTATTTTAGCATATCAGCACGGCCAACCATTTGTTTGACCAAATGCCACAACACATTGATTGAAGCAAAATTTTAAAAATCGGATCGGGCAACAAATCGTCTTGAGATTTGTATAATTGGTTCATGGATCAATTGGTTCGATCGAATAAATCAGTTTAATTGAATCAGATAATATTATAATTAATTTTTAATTTAATAATATAAAAATAATAAATATAAATATCTTGGTTTGATAGTCAATTTGAGTTGGATTTTTTGTTTTCGAAAACAAGAAGTTCAACTCATAGCATGAAAAACGCGTTTGATCGGACCATTTTCAAAAACACTTTTTTTTAAACGATCCTAAAAAAAATTAAAAATATCAACCAAATATATTTTTGAATATTAAAAATTAACAGAATACAATTCAAATTTTTGGATATAATTCATGTTTTTTTAAAATAATTTTTTGAATCACGAACCAATTAGGGCAAAATTCAAAAAATTAAAAGTCTAAAAACCAGGGTTAGACCGGTTCTTCATAACTTGGCTGATTCAATGGATATTTTTAGTTTTCATCACGTCATATAAAAGATAACTTTAATAATAAAATTAAACTGGATTGATAACTGGTTCTCGATTGGATCGATTCGATTGGCCGATCCGATTCGATTTTCAAAACCATGGATTGAAGAATAATGCGTTCTTGTATGTGCGCATATTTTTTGAAAGATAAGCTCCTAAATTTTGCAGTATGCTAAACGTAACTGTTTGTGTGAAAGGAGTTGTCCTAACTTTAGCTACATAATGGATCTAATAGAATCTATCAAGCATAGTACTTTTTTCGTTTGAGATGAATGGAGGTAACATATGTTTGGCAGCTAAGAGTTTTTTTTTTTTGGGTACAAACGGATGATAACACTATTCTAGTGTGAGTCAACCCAGATATATCAGAAACAATATTTGCTTAAGTACAAGGGAACAAGGGTTACCCTGATTCCATATCCAAAACCCAGCATGATGGGCAACAAAGGCCGTCATCCAATCAGTCGCAGCATTGGCTTCACGATAGATATACCGGATCTGAGCTTTGTGAACATCCCGTGAGATGGACCAAATGTCATGGAGCAGTGGATTGACAGGAATTTGATTACAGCTTTTTTGTCGGATCCATCGGATGACAGTTAGAGAGTCCCCCTCAATGAGAAGGCTGTGAGCATGGAGAATCTGAGAAGCATAGGCAATACCAGCCCAAGCGGCATATAGCTCAGCCATAGGGATTGAAGAGTCAAGAATACCGAACCCGCCTGCCGATAGCAAAGCTCCATCAATCCCTCGAATAATAAAGGCTGAACCAGCAGCTAATCTTCCTCGAACACTCCTATCAAAGTTAATTTTGACAAATCCTGGAGGGAAGGCTCCCAAGAGATAAAAACCGTATGCCGGTTTGCTACCGAGGCAGCAGGGGAACCCTAGTGGCCAGGAGTGTCGAAATCAGAAGCAATGCGATGGAGAGCGAACTCTGCTAATAAAGATCTGACTTTCTGTACAATCCTATGAGAAGGTATAATATCATCAGTGAAGATAAGCTGATAGGCTGTAGCAGCCCAAAGGGCGTTCTGCTGCCGGGTGGCCGTCCGAAGATCGTCAAGGAAAGGAGACCGCGATGGCCCCATATCATCCGCTCTACAGGAATAATCCATCCTCTGCTAGATCCATCTTACTCTAGGGCACATGAAAATCGCATGGTCTAAAGTCTCCTTCTCATAGCCACATAATAGACAAGTAGCGTGGATGGCCAGGCCCCTCATAGAGAGGAGAGCAGATAGGAAGACAGTCCCACACCAGCTTCCATATAAAGAGCTGAACCCTGGGATGGATGAGAAGCTTCCAGATCCAAGCAGCATTCCTCGTGCACTGAGGCTATGGCCTATAAGCCTTCATAAAATCCCTGGTGGGGGCCCTGGAGAGATATGATCTCCACCATAACCTAGTGTCAGCAGTATACCCTGGAATGAGCGGAATAGAAAGGATCCAGTGAGATAGTTCCTCTCCAAAAAAATGGTCACCGTGGGGGTATGCCAGGAGGAGAGGTCCTGAGAGAGCAGATCGTTAACCCTCATGCTGATAAGAACATCAATGCTGATGAAGGTAGGCCATCGTGAAAAGGATAGATCAGTAATCCACATATCCTGAACAACATCAACCAAGGAGCTATCGCTGATCATCCATGAGATGTTATTCGGGATAGTAGGAGCAAACCGACAAACCTCCTTCCAAAAATAAGAGCACCCACGGGGAGGTTGAAGGTCCATAGAAGGATTCCAATCACCATATCTAACACGCATAAAAGAACTTCATAGACAGTGCGGATCAAGAAAAAAAC
>UESW01004490.1:101290-249343 GCA_900491605.1 Calamus simplicifolius
ATCAAGTCTACTGCAAAAATAATATGTTCAGATACAACTTTTTCTACAATTGTACAGCTAAATTACATCACACATCAAACCAATAGTTCTTCCACTTATGACTTTATGAAAGAAAAGGCTCCTATACCCCTCCTTAATCCAAATTTATTGAAAGATGTCCTTCTATTCAATGATCAATAATCTATGCATATGGAATATAAAGATGGATTATTAGATTATTTATATTTTTAAACAAGAAAAGCACTTTTCCTAAATTTAAGGACCTAAGATGTTAATTTGTTTCAAGGGGTCTTCCAAAATAGTGGTCGTTCAAGTGCCCTACTCAATTTAACTGTCATATTTTTTGAAATCAAAATGAAAAGTAATTGATAAATTTCATGAAAATAGTTTTTCACATTTTCCATATGCACGCAAAGAAGTGCTTATTTTTACATGCTATAATATTTTTAATTATTATTTTTAATCCTTTTTTCCATCAAAAGCTAGAATAATTTCATCACGAAGATATGAACCAAATAAAATTTAATATGACAACGGTACAACAGAGGAAACTAGGAATTTGAACATGAGATGAACATTAGAAATGCACTTTATAAGACAATAATAATCCAAAACATATTCCACATATAATGGAATTATGAAAATAAGCTCACTACTCACCATTTCCTGGAATTAAAACACATCTCATAAACAGTGTAGTAAAATTAGAATAGGTAGCTGCCTTAGACAAGAATGCCTAAGCACCAAACTTAATATGTTTTGGTCTTTTTTGAACATGCAAGGATGAGATTGGTCATAAGCTAGTATTAGAATGTAGATAAATTGGAATTTCCCACTGACTTAATGCATCTTCTTAGGTATGTTATTTCATCCATAGAATAGGATCTAGTTTTATACTGATCTCCTAGCATTCTTCCATCTTTTGTAATTTTTTAGGCTGTCCTGAACTCACAGACTACCAATGGCATATGAGCCTAGCAGGTGGGTAGCGAGCAGGACCCAGTTAACTGTCTGCCATCAAATTTTTTTTTTTAGATATCGGTCATAAAGTATGTATTTCTCATATTCTTTTAAATCAACTCAAAGAAAGACATGAAAGCTAAAATGTAATATGAAGACAAAACACAACCATTCTAAAATAAATGAGTGGGATACCTCTTAAGGTTATCAACATGATATATTGACTTTAACATAGAGAAAAACTTAAAATTCTTCTAGTAGAAACAAAACAAAGAGAATAAGATGATGATACATCCAGGTGATGTTACAGTTCATTATTACATACCTTTAACACTTAAAGGAAATTCTGACAAATATGACAATCAAAATTATGTGAAACCTCAATTTTGATAAAGTTATAGGCAGTTTTGTTCTCATAAGATTAGGGCAGCACACAGAGATATGTGCAAGTAAAACCCCTGGGAGATGGTGTGGAAGTTGGTCACAATAAACTTTGAGGCCACAAGGAGGACCGGGGGAGTTATCAATCAAGAACAAGATCAATGCATTGAACCCAAGATAGGTCCTATGCAAACGTCACAAACAACTAGGTAGAAAATAACTTCGATATGCATTAAGACATTGTTAGATGAGGCCCTTAAATAATTGCAAGGATGGAAAAGAATAATTTTAGAAAGTTTTATCAAATGGTGACTTCAAACATGTAGTAATGAATGATAGATCAGCATCATAAAACTGAATTCAAGGAGACAGAAATGCTGAGCTTGGATGTCAAATAATAGAATAATTTTATCTAACCAACTACAAGGACATGCTTGTGACTTTTAACTTTAGGCATTTCGTAGGCTAAAATATCTTACAAAAATAAAGATATGTAAGGAAAGTTCTGGTGAAGTAGAGAAAGGCATAAAATATACCAAAGAAGTCCCAAACAAAAATGTATAAAGAAAAATGATTATGGTGCATTGGAATTTGCTTTTAGAATGCACAGGGATGCAAGATTCCTCTAAAGTGAATGCTTTTCATTTAAGGCATATCAACAAGGAAAATCTCTATCCACTTCTACATCACAATCTCCTTTTACGTTTACTTACACATAACTTCAATTAATGTATGAACAATGTTTCCTATAACATAGCCCAATAACAGAAATGTCTGCATTGGTTTGTTTTCCCTAAGAAAGAGGAAGAGCTCTCACAAAGTATATTGGTCTTTGTCTGAGGCTTCTCCAAAAGAAAAATCTCTAGAAATTTTTAATATCAAATCCCTTTCAAATTTGGTTACTTATGCATACAGTGAACATGTGAACAATGAATTCTTATAGTAACCCAACAGAAAAATGCACGTTATAGACAATAATAACAAATGCTCGTGTATAGAGAAAAGTACTATAAATGGCACAAAAATGTTCAAAGCTCAATCACAATATTTAAAAACACAAGAGAACCTATTCAAAAGAAAAAGACAAAAGAAAGAAGTACCTGGAAACCTTTTCCCCTTGTAATGCCTGTGACATCAACATACTGGCCAGGAACAAAATGGCGAACTGTGATGGAAGTACCAACAGGAAGAAGCCCATCCTCTGTCACTGGAAACTCCTTCAGCTTCCTCTTCAAAGGAACTGCTTGGGCTCTGAAATGGCCCACCTCAGGCTTCGTCAAATGTTTCTCCTTCTTTTGCCCTGCTCCAACCTAACTACCAACAAAATACATAATATATATCACTCAGAATTCAAACCAAAATTCAAAGAAAAAAAACGTATATTACTATATCCAGGACCACATTCTCCCCACCTCGCTGCCCAGTTACAGCGAAAAATGACTTTAAATCAAATAATAAGACTCTGACAATAAAATTATAACTTGAACTCATTGAATCCTAAGTCATAGCTATAAAAACAAATATTAAAACCCAGAGCACCAAACAAAAGTCCATCAAGATTAGATCTTTCGTGGATCATACCTGCAAGGCAAAGATCCCTTCCTTCTCGACAGTCTTCACCTGGGAGACGATGTTGTCATCCAACCAAAGGATCGTGATCGGAATCCTAGCGCCCCACTTGTCCCACAGCGCTGTCATCCCGCACTTGACGGCGATGGCTCCTGTCCTCCTCGAGTTGGGGCTCATCACCGTGGCTTCGCCTCGATGATCCGGCCGCTAGGCTCATAGTCGCTGGCGTCGTCGAGGGGCTCCGCGCTGAAGCTCCGATGGAGGGGAAACGCTATCCGAGGGCCAGAAGAGAGAAAGCGGAGGCGGCCGACAAGACCTCTGGAGGCGGCGGACATGGCGGCGCGGGGAGATGAGCTCAGAGGGAAATGGGAGAGTGGTGGGCGACGAGAGAAGCGAAAGGCATCACTGCCGAGGAGGCAATTTTGCTGTAGAATTCGAATCCAAGCAGAGAGAGATCGAGAGAGAGAGCGGGGCGGGAAAAGGGTTTTAGCGGACGTAAGGGAGCGCATGCGACGGCGGTCAGTAGGGTTAGCGGCTTGCGTTGTAATTACAATTTAAGCCCTGTAAATTAGAAGATTTTACAATTTAAACGTTAAATTTAATAAAATATTAAAATAGACTCTAAAGTTTACAAGTTGTTTCACATTAAATTTTTCGTCCATCTCTTACTTCGTTAACCGCATGTGTTAACTATTTTAGCATATCAGCACGGCCAACCATTTGTTTGACCAAATGCCACACACATTGATTGAAGCAAAATTTTGAAAATCGGATTGGGCAACAAATCGTCTAGAGATTTGGATAATTGGATCATGGATCAATTGGTTCGATCGAATAAATCAGTTTAATTGAATCAATAATATTATAATTAATTTTTAATTTAATAATAAAAAATAATAAATATAATATCTTGGTTTGGTAGTTAATTTGAGTTGAATTTTTTGTTTTCGAAAACAAGAAATTCAACTCATAGCATAAAAAACTTGTTTGATCGGACCATTTTTAAAAACACTTTTTTTTAAACGATCCTAAAAAAAATTTGAAAATATCAACCAAATATTTTTGAATATTAAAAATTAACAGAATACAATTCAAATTTTTGGATAATTCATGTTTTTTTAAATAATTTTTTGAATCATGAACCAATTAGGGCAAATTCAAAAAAATCCAACCATATTTTATTTATCAAATTAAAAGTCTAAAATCAGGGTTGGACCGGTTCTTTATAACTTGGCTGATTCAATGGATATTTTTAGTTTCATCACGTCATATAAAAGATAACTTTAATAATAAAATTAAACTGGATTGATAACTGGTTCTCGATTGGATCGATTCGATTGGCCGATTCGATTTGATTTTCAAAACCATGGATCTAATAGAATCTATCAAGCATAGTACTTTTTTAGTTTGAGATGAATGAAGGTAACATATGTTTGGCAGCTAAGAGTTTTTTTTTTTTTTTGGTACGAACAGATGATAACACTATCCTAGTGTGAGTCAACCCAGATATATCAAAAACAATATTTGCTTAAGTACAAGGGAACAAGGTTACCTTGATTCCATATCCAAAACCCAGCATGATGGGCAACATAGGCCGCCACCCAATCAGTCGCAGCATTGGCTTCACGATAGATATACCGGATCTGAGCTTTGTGAACATCTCGCAAGATGGACCAAATGTCATGGAGCAGCGGATTGACAGGAATTTGATTACAGCTTTTTTGTCAGATCCATTGGATGACAGTTAGAGAGTCCCCCTCAATGAGAAGGCTATGAGCATGGAGAATCTGAGAAGCATAGGCAATACCAGCCCAGCAGCATATAGCTCAGCCATAGGGACTAAAGAGTCAAGAATACCGAACCCGCCTGCCGATAGCAAAGCTCCATCAATCTCTCGAATAATAAAGGCTGAACCAGCAGCTAATCTTCCTCAAACACTCCCATCGAAGTTAATTTTGACAAACTCTGAAGGGAAGGCTCCTAAGAGATAAAAACCGTATGCCGGTTCGCTACCGAGGCAGCAGGGGAACCCTAGTGGCCAGGAGTGTCGAAATCAGAAGCAATGCGATAGAGAGCGAACTATGTTGATAAAGATCTGACTTTCTGCACAATCCTATGAGAAGGTATAATATCATCAGTGAAGATAAGCTGATAGGCTGTAGCAGCCCAAAGGGCGTTCTGCTGCCGGGTGGCCGTCCGAAGATCGTCAAGGAAAGGAGACCGCGATGGCCCCATAATCGCTCTACAGGAATAATCCATCCTCTGCTAGATCCATCTCACTCTAGGGCACATGAAAATCGCATGGTCTAAAGTCTCCCTCCTCCTAGCCACATAATAGACAAGTAGCGTGGATGGTCAGGCCCCTCATAGAGAGAAGAGAGCAGATAGGAAGACAGCCCCACACCAGCTTCCATATAAAGACTGAACCCTGTGATGGATGAGAAGCTTCCAGATCCAAGCAGCATTCCTCGTGCACTGAGGCTATGGCCTATAAGCCTTCATAAAATCCCTGGTGGGGGCCCTGGAGAGATATGATCTCCACCATAACCTAGTGTCAGCAGTATGCCCTGGAATGAGCGGAATAGAAAGGATCCAGTGAGATAGTTCCTCTCCAAAAAAATGGTCATCGTGGGGGTATGCCAGGAGGAGAGGTCCTGAGAGAGCAGATCGTTAACCCTCATGCTGATAAGAATATCAATACTGATGAAGGTAGGCCATCGTGAAAAGGATAGATCAGTAATCCACGTATCCTGAACAACATCAACCAAGGAGCCATCGCTGATCATCCATGAGATGTTATTCGGGATAGTAGGAGCAAACCGACAAACCTCCTTCCAAAAATAAGAGCACCACGGGGAGGTTGAAGGTCCATAGAGGATTCTAATCACCATATCTAGCACGCATAAAAGAACTTCATAGACAGTGCGGATCAAGAAAAAAACTGCGAGGCATGCCTAGCAATCAGATCTCTCTCCGAACAATCAGTGACTGGATTCCAAGACCACCCTCCTGAATCGGTATTTAAACCGTGTCCTAGGCCTGGAGGTGAATACCATGATCATCTTGCATAGAGACCCAGAGAAAGTTCCTGAAGCAGTTTGACATGCAGTGGATCACAAAGATGAGGATGGCCCTAAGCAATCCTCATTTTGAATGGTATTCGATGAAAAGTTTTAATGCCAACACAACCTACTTTACTTGAGTCTCAATAAAAAACACATGGATATTGTTGAGCATCGATGATGATAATGAGAGGTGTAGGCGTTCTCTAGAGGAAACAAGTGAAGCAAGAACCTTAATTGGAGTCATGTGACATAAGATGAAGTTAGGGACGGAGAAAATGACCCTTTTGGACCCACATGTAAAAGCTGCGAGAATCCAACAGCTTCAAAAGAGGTGTAGAATTGCCAAACCAATCCATCCCAAAGGTTGAGAGGCAACCACCAAACATCTTAAGTTACTGTTGTCTTGTACAAGTTGTTGATCAATTAGTTAATTGGCTCTAAGTTTACTACGGGTTTGATGAAAGAAAGATGAGGAAATTGCAAAGCTCTCTATTGATCAAAAAGTTCTTCAGGATCACCTTCATGAAGCAGAGACGCAACTTGACTACTTGAAATCTCGAGAATGTGATGAATTAAAGGTAATGTGTGTATTTTGTCAAAAACTATGGAAAAACATGCTTTACTTCTCCGGATTTTTTGCCATCTAAATTGCAAGTAAATTTGAATGGTTATGTACTTGAGTGTGATTTAGGATGTTGAAGGGGCTTTGTTGAACTTGTAACAATACTACAGATTATTGCTGAGTACCTGATTTAGATAGATGTTTTAATTTTTCTTATTAGAAGGTTGCTAAAGTTAGTTAGGCAAATCTTTGGCACCATATTTATACTATTTAAGGTTAAAATATCTATTTTTTAGAATATAGACAAGTGGAACCATAGTACTTCAAAATAATCCAACATTGGATTAAAAAAAAAATTATGTGCTTATAAGTTAAGTCTATTTGCTACTAATTAATTTTTACCTAAATTTTTAGGGCTTATAAATCAACCTTATCTGCTAACAATTAACTTTTGTTCAAATTTATTTTTAACAATACGTGATTTCGATCTATTAGCAGATTAATTGGATTAAGAAGTAGACTTGGAGTGTTATGAAAACTTGTAGTGTTTTGGAGCATGTTGATCGAAAAATATTCTATTAGAGATTTAGGCAGTGTTTGATATGGGGATAAGAGAGGATATCCTCTGGATATCCCTTCTTATCCCAAAATGCTATAGCTAGAAGGATAGGCCTGAAAAAGTTAACGAGAGGGAATAACCCATGTTAACCATAGGTTATCCTCTGAACTTATTCCCTAGGAACCCAGGAACAACTAAAGTTATTCCTTGATGGCAGACTTGTAATTTTAAAAATGTGCTTATTTCCTCAGCTATTCTCTGAATAAATAAATGCTATCATGTACATTTATCCAGAAATAGCTTTTGGGATATCAAACACTACCCTGAAAATAAACTAGGTGGAGACGGTCCTTGTAATTTTGCTACATGTATAATATGACAGCCTAATAGATCTGGTTGACAAGACCAAAAACATCGGCAAACCCTCCATCGATCATCAAAAACCCATCCTCAATCAGTGGTAATCGCGTGCCATGCAAATTCGTGCTGTCATGAGGAGCTCAATTTTAAGCATGCCGTGACGGTTGGAGGTATAAAAGCTCTCATGCTTCTCACAAAAGAAGAGGACTTTTTTGGGGAGCTTGCATTTTAATTATTGTGCTAAAGTAAATCAGACCCGAGGATAAAACCAATCTTTCGAGAAGAGGAGAAACCAAAAAAAAAAAAAATAAAAAAACTAATAGAATTAATTTTCATACTTGATCATTATTCTCAAATAAATCAAGTTGACTTGGATGAGGACAAGGATGAAACACAATGAGAGAGCTTGCAACTCTTGCATCCTTAATATTAAGCCTACCAATGGCATCTTTATAAAGGGCCAAGTCAGTATAGCCGAAGATGAGAGAGTTTTAATGAAAGGCATTGTTTTTAAATTGGTGCGGCAATTAGTTAAACATTTGGCTGGCTCCGATGATGAGCCAAAATAGTTAGCACACGTATTGCATGTTCTAACAAAGTATGTTTCATACGTTAGAAAAATGAAGGATTTTATATGTCTATAATTTATGTGTCTATAAACCTTCAGACTTATTTAATATTTTACTAATTTTAAGATTAAGCCGCAAAATATTTTAAACTATATGGTTCAAATTGTAATTATCCTAATTCTAAATTACCACTACCCTCCTTTTTCTTTCACAATTATTTTCATGAAAAAGTAACAACTGCTAATAATAAGAACTTATTATTAATTATATTAACTATATATAAAATATTATATTTTTTTAATTATATATTTTATTTATTATTATTATTATATATTCATTATGAATTTATAATTTTATTTGATAATTTTTTTCTTAATTATTTAATAAATTTATAAATTTATTATTTTTTACATTACTAATACAACTCCTTCTGTTTGACATGTATCAAGTTGTCCTTACCATGTATCTAATGTCAACTAAATCACAACAATAATTTCTCACCAGATCAAAAGAGCAAAATAAGATGTGAAGGATATTTTTCAAAATAGTATTCTTAAAATTTATCCTCCTCTTCAACATATTAGCACCACAAAATCTGAAGCAGGGCTGAAAATTGATCCAGGCAGTTCCAACTCGGCTTAAACTTAGCTTGAAATAATCTCAAATGGAGCTTAATTGAGTGTAACTATATTAATCTGATCTCAGCTCCTAGACTCAAATTATTTTCAAGCCATGCTTGAAAATAACCCTCCTCAATTAAGCTCTACTTGATAATGCTTGAAATTGATAAAATAAATTATAATATACTAATTATAATATAATCAATATTGGATCTAATTCATAGTTAATCTTGGTTTAATTATCAACCATTCAATCAAGCTCGAACCAACTTAAGTAGAAGGGTAGGCATCCTTTAAAATATCTTAATTCTCAAATCTTAGTGAAGGTAAGATTTGATTACAAAGTTCTTGGTACAATCATCAAAGCATTGCTTGCAACTTCACTAGTTGGCACCCTTCGCTCCTCATTTTTAAGAAGGACCCAAGGTAGGACTGCAAATATGTCAAATTGAATGAAGCATAATCTAATCCAAATTTGATCAAATAAACTTCATTTTACATTATTTTAAATTTGAACCATTACTTAGCATGTCAAGTTTCCTTCAAGTCAAGTCCATTTGGAGTACGAGTTAACTTATTTAGTTCATGATGAATTTTGGAGATCCAAAACTAATCCAATTGGTAGGAATGCAAGCTGAGTTATATTCTAATATAAAAGATATTCATTTTACCGTTTTATAAAGGCAAATCATTTGAAAAGGGTTGGTGAAAATGTTGGGTAATGGGCCAAAAGGCCTTGAATACCCTAATGGGCCTTGAAAGCCCATTACCTCCTTATGTGTATGAATGAGAAATTATAAGGACATTTAGTCCTATCAGAAAAAATTAAGAAAGAAAGGTTCACTTATATAAAAACCTCTTCGTTTATGCTTAAGTTTCTTAGTCTCACTATAAGTGGAGAGCTTAAGGGTGATGCTACGCGCGTGTGCGAAGGGCACTTTGCACGTGCGCATCATCGCGAGAAGCTTAAGGAGCTTTAAATTTTTTCTTGATCATGAGGATCCAAAGGTGGAGACTAATCGGATTAAGATAAGAGGCTGAAATCAATTGACCGTTGATCATCGGATCAAGAACAAACCGATCGTTGATCGATGGATGAAGTGTCAAGATCGAACACTGAGATGCGGTGATCAATCACGTCATGATCACGGAGGTGTCGATCCAACGGCACACACCGATCGGCTGACTGGTCAATTGTTGACCAATTAGACCATTGGTGATAAGGCGCCCGTCCGATCAAACCGTTGATGATCGTTGGTGATATAGTAATCATTTGATAATGAAAAGGCGTATCAAAGCCGTGCAACCACCTATCTGATAACGTGATCATTAGATCACAATGGTGAAGCGGCATATTGGGACATGGATTGCCTTATTTGATCGGCTGATCATGATTACAGGATGAATGGGTGTATCAAAGGCATCCTTTGATCAAATCCGATCAATTAATTCAAATTCAAATTAAACCGTAGGTTGCTTCCAAAGGGCACCTAAAACCTATAAATAGGACATTGACCCTTGCATTTCATTCATTCCGAATTGATTCCAAATTCAATTCGAAAGTCCTTTCCTCTCTTAGGCATTTGCATACTTTCCTAAGGCAGTATAGTAATAGTGCATTAAAAAAGAGAGAAGCATTCTTGGTTCGATATTTTGGTGAATTATAGTGCTGCTTTCATCAAAAGGAGACTGTTGTATCCTGGGAGACAATCGTCATACTGACCTAAGCACCATTGCGGGACGAAATTGTCTTAAGGACATAGAGTGTAACTCTAGACTCAGTCTTATCAATTAGGTAGCCACTATCTGCCCCAACAATCTTAAGATAATTTTTCTTCTATCAGAAGTGCTGCTGCAGATGGCTACAATGATGACATCCGTTCAAGCCGAGAGACCAAAGAAGTTCTTTGGCACTAACTTCAAGAGTGGCAACAGAAGATGCTGTTCTACCTCACAACTCTGAATCTGGTCAGAGTATTGAATGAAGATCCACTGTCCTGAAGGAAGGGAGACCGACAAGCAAGTCATTGCTGCGGTGGAGGCATGGAAGCACTCAGACTTCCTTTGCAAGAACTACATCTTAAATGGTCTGGATAATACCCTGTACAATGTGTACAACAGTATTGCTACTGCCAAGGAGTTATGGGCATCCCTGGATAAAAAGTATAAGTCAGAGGATGCTGGACACAAGAAGTTTGTGGTTGGAAGGTTCTAGACTACAAAATGGTCGACCACAAAACAGTTATGGAGCAAGTCCAAGAGCTCCAGATCATCCTGCATGAGATACATGCAGAGAGAATGTCTCTCAGCGAGTCATTTCAGGTAGCTGCTATCATAGAGAAGCTACCACCATTATGGAAGGACTTCAAGAACTACCTGAAGCATAAGCGGAAGGAGATGGGACTTGAAGATCTAATTGTCCGCCTGAGGATCGAGGAGACACTAAGAGCCAACCTCATAGAAGGAAGAAGAAACGCAAGTTTTCAGGCGAAGGCTTTAAACAGAAGAAGGGCAATCCAAAGAAATATAATTCAAGGGAAAGTGCTTTGTTGTGGAAAGCAAGGACACAAATCCAAGGACTGTCGTTTCAAGGAAAAGAAAAGAAAGAGTCAACATTACTGAAACCCTATCCAAAAGTATCCGAGATGATGCTGTCAGCTGTTGTATTTGAAGCAAACATGGTTGACAAAGCAAATGAGTGGTACATCGACACTGGAGCTACCAGACATGTCTGCTCTGATAAGAGTATGTTCTCATCATATACTCCTATCAATGGTAGAAATCTGGTCATGGGTAACTCCGCTACATCCAAGATAGAAGGACTTGGCCGCATTATTATGAAAATGACATCTGGCAAGGAGCTTCTACTAAATGATGTGCTACATGTCCCTGACATCCGAAGAATCTTATATCAGGCTCCCTCCTAAGCAAACATGGCTTTAGGATGGTCTTTGAGTCTGATAAATTTGTACTCACTAAGGGGGATATTTATTGGAAGGGGTTACTTGAATAATGGATTATTCAAGGTTAATGTAATGACTGTACACAGAAACCTTGAAATGAATAAAGCTTCTTCTTCTGCTTATATGGTTGACTCTTCTTGTTTATGGCATGATAGATTAGGACATGTGAAATTTTAATTCATTACAAAATTAATGAAATTAGAATTATTACCTAATCATGAAATCGATCCACATTACAAGTGTGAAGTGTGTGTTGAAGCTAAGTTAGCAAAAATACCATTTCCATCAGTTGAAAGAAATACTGAACCTCTTGACTTAATTCACAGTGATCTATGTGACTTAAAGTCAATTCAAACTAGAGGAGGTAAAAAGTATTTTATAACATTTATTGATGATTCAACAAGATACTGCTATGTGTATCTACTAAAGTCTAAAGATGAGGCTTTAGAAATGTTTAAATGTTATAAGAATGAAGTTGAAAATCAACTTGGTAAAAAGATTAAGGCCATAAGGAGTGATAGAGGTGGTGAATACGATGCACCTTTTGACAAATTCTGTCAAGAGCATGGCATTATTCATCAAACTACTGCTCCTTATTCGTCTCAATCTAATGGAATTGCGGAACGTAAAAACCGCACATTAAAAGAAATGATGAATGCTATGTTGATAAATTCTGGTACACCACAGAATTTATGGGGAGAAGCAATTCTCTCAGCAAATCATATTCTTAACAAGATACCTCTTAAGAAGAAGGATGTTACTCCATATGAGTTATGGAAAGGAAAGAAGCCTTCTTACAATTACTTAAGAGTAGGGGTGTCTAGCTAAAGTAGCTATTCCGGACCCCAAAAAGGTCAAAATAGGACCTAAAACTGTTGATTGTATTTTATCGGTTATGCACATAATAGTAGTGCATATCGCTTTCTTGTGTATAAATCAGATATATCTGATATACAGAAAAATACAATCATGGAATCAAGGAATGCAACATTCTTTGAAAATAATTTCCAAGCAAAAGGAAATTAGAAATAAGTTCAAATAAAAGAACTTATGATAATACTGCTAGTAGTAGTCATCAGAAAAAATATCCTGAAGATGAACCCAGACGCAGTAAGAGACCAAAAGTTACAAGTTCTTTGGTCCTGATTATGTAACTTATATGTTACAAGATGAACCTCAGACATTCAAAGAGGCAATGTCTAATCCAGAAGCACCCTTTTGGAAAGAAGCTGTCAATAATGAAATTGAGTCCATCATGCATAATCATACCTGGGAGTTGGTAGACTACCATCTGGTATGAAACCTTTAGGGTGCAAGTGGATTTTTAAGAAAAAGCTAAAGGCTGATGGATCAATTGACAAGTATAAAGCCAGATTAGTGGCTAAGGGCTTCAAACAAAAAGAAGGTATAGACTTCTTTGATACCTATTCACCAGTAAGTAGAATAACATCTATAAGAATGTTAATCGCTTTTGCAGCCATTAACAATCTTGAAATTCATCAAATGGATGTTAAAACTGCTTTTCTGAATGGTGAATTAGATGAAGAAATATACATGGAACAACCTGAGGGATTTATTGTTCCAGGACAAGAAAAGAAGGTGTGTAGACAATCCTAAACAATGGCATATAAAATTTGATAATGTAATGTTATCAAATGGATTCAAAATAAATGAATGTGACAAATGCATATATGCCAAAATCCCTGCCTGAAGGGTATGTGATAATCTGCTTATATGTAGATGACCTGTTAATCATTGGTAGTAATACTGAAATGATTAAACAGACAAAGAAAATGTTGATCAAACATTTTGATATGAAAAATATGGGTGTTGCAGATGTTATACTAGGGATTCGAATCACTAGAACATCTGAGGAAATAATATTATCTCAATCTCATTATATTGAAAAATATTAAATAAGTATAAAAAGTATGATACTAGCCCGGTGAAAACACCTGTAGATGTTAATCTACATTTGGCTAAGTATACTGGAGAACCCATATCTCAATTGGAATACTCACGTATAATTGGCAGTTTAATGTATGTCATGAATTGTACTCGTCCTGACATAGCATATGCTGTCAATAAGTTGAGTAGATTTACAAGTAATCCAGGTCCAAATCATTGGACAGCTCTAATAAGGGTATTAAGATATCTGCGATATACCCTAAGTTATGGATTACATTATTCAAGATATCCAGCTGTACTAGAAGGATACAGTGATGCAAATTGGATATCTAACACAGAAGATACAAAATCCACAAGTGGATATGTATTCACCTTAGGAGGAGGTGCTGTGTCATGGAAATCTTCTAAGCAAACATGTATAGCTCGATCCACTATGGAATCTGAGTTTATTGCCTTAGAAAAGGCAGCTGAAGAAGCAGAATGGCTTCGAAACCTTTTAGAAGATATTCCATGTTGGCCAAAGCCTGTGTCTGCAATATGCATACATTGTGATAGTCAATCGGCAATTTGCAGAGCACAGAATAAGATGTATAATGGTAAGTCTAGACATATACGTCGCAGACATAATACCATTAAGCAGTTACTTGAAATTGGTGTAATTTCTATTGACTATGTTCAGTCAAAGAAAAACCTAGCGGATCCATTAACAAAGGGGTTACCAAGAGATCAAGTAAACTGTTTATCGAGGGGAATGGGTTTAAAACCTATAACTAAAAAATCTTCATAGTGGATACCCAACCTAGCTGACTGGAGATCCCAAGATCTAGGTTCAAAAGGGACAACTAAATTATGAAGAGACTTGATAGCACTAAGGATGTCCAATCCTACTCATTCCTATGATAATTGGTGCTACCTGCTAAAGGTACTAGGATAAGCATTGCTTTTAATGATTCTTATGACATGAACATCATGTGGGGTATAGCAGGATACTCTTAATAAGAATCACCTATGTGAGTGTGAACTGGGCCAATTCTATGAGAATTTTAAGGTTTAATTCTCTGAAGCACTCATGAGACCAGGAGTTGTTCGGGGCCAAAATGACACAACCATGAGAACCAAAAGAATGCTCGGGAAGAAGTTGCGTGATTGTTATTGTTTTAGTTTACACAAAACGCTGAAAGGTTCAAGACATCATGTTCACCTTTTAGCAAGTAAACTCGATAACAACTCACTAAGGAAGGTTCAAAGCCACAAGCTACCTATCCCGATACAACTTCATCCATTATACTCTCTTTGTATGCATATTCATTTGCATTAAAATCCTTTTATGTGGGGTTTGCCTTTACTGATCTTTGATCTTTGATCTAAGTCCAATTTCCATTCATGTGGGGGATTGTTGGGTAATGGGCCAAAAGGCCTTGAATACCCTAATGGGCCTTGAAAGCCCATTACCTCCTTATGTGTGTGAATGAGAAATTGTGGGACATTTAGTCCCACATCAAAAAAATCAAGAAAGGAAGGTTCACTTATATGAAAACCTCTTCCTTTATGCTTAAGTTCCTTAGGCTCACCATAAGTGGAGAGCTTGAGGGTGATGCCCCGTGCACGTGCATGTGCGAAGGGCACTTTGTACTTCGCATGGAGCTTGAGGGGCTTTAAATTTTTTCTTAATCATGAGGATCCGACGGTGGAGACTGATCGGATTAAGATAAGGGGCTGAGATCAATTGACCGTTGATCATCGGATCATGATCAGACTGATCATTGATCGATCAGATGAAGGGTCAAGATCGAACACTGAGATGCGGTGATCAATCACGATCGCGATCATGGCAGTGTCGATCCAACAGCACACATCGATCGGCTAACTGGTCAACTATTGACTGATTAGACCATTGGTGATAAGGCGCATGTTCGATCAAGCCGTTGATGATCGTTGATGATAAGGCAATCGTCCGATCATGAAAAGGCGTATCAAAGCCATGCAACCACCTATCTGATAATGTGATCATCAGATCACGATGGTGAAATGATATATCGGGACGTGGATTGCCTTATCTGATTGGCTGATCATCAAATAAGGCTTTCTTTAATCAAATCTAATCAATTAATTCAAATTCAAATTAAACCGTAGGGTTGCTTCCAAAGGGCACCTAAAACCTATAAATAGGACATTAGACCCTTGTATTTCGTTCATTCCGAATTAATTCCAAATTCAACCAAAAGTCCTTTCCTTTCTTAGGCATTTGCATACTCTCCTAAGGGTAGTATAGTAATAGTGCATTAAAAAAAGAGAAGCATTCTTGGTTCGATATTTTTGATAAATTATAGTGCTACTTTCATCAAAAGAAGACTGTTGTATCTTGAGAGACAATCGTCATGAAATTATCTTAAGGACATAAAGTATAATTTTAGACTCAGTCTTATCGATTAGGTAGCCACTATCTGTCCTAATAAAAAATTGTGCAGATAAAGAAACAAAATCTATGGCAAAGAGCAAATATAGGTAAGAAAGGCACCTCAATTTATTTTGATGATGATTTCAATGCACACCAAGCTTGTAATAAAGATTGCATACGTGTTAGGCACTATGGAACATATTTGTTATTGAAAATGTTCTCTCACCTTATCACATCACAAAAGATTTGCATACGTTCCGTGAAGTGGAATGTCTAAGCTATGTGAGAATAAGAAATGGAGCAAGAATCATACAGAGAACACATAAGAAAAAGTCTGATCAACTAAGAAAAAGTTAGATAAAAATTTTAAAAAACATCTTGTTAAAGCTAGATTCCAAGACCTTTCGAGGAAAGAGGAAAAGAAGTAGTTTTAAATCAAGAAAAAAAAAAAAGAAAAAAAAAAGATGAGATGTACCATGTAAGGTAAAAAAAAATAATTATAAGTTAATTTTTTAAAATTTTAACTTTAATTAAATATATTTATACATCGCATTGCTTGTATAGAGGAACACTGCTTCATATATATATATATATATATTCAGAAATATCTAATATAGGAAAGAATATTGTTACTTTGGCATTGGTTTTGTTTCTTTTGTTTTTATTTATAAAATTTAAGAAGAACAATGAATTAAATTGAACAACTTGTATGATGAAATCCTTCTTTCTTTTAAAATTATTTGTTAAATTTTGAAAAAATTTGGATGCAAGGACTTATTACTCTAAGAAAGAATAAAGGCAATGAATAGTAGAAGCTCTGCACAAATACTGCTTTCCTCTCCAATATTTCTATGATATTTTACTAATTTATAAAAAAAAGGTATATAAAACTAATATTGAATTTCAAACAGGACCTAGCCCATTCTAACTTCTGAGTACCATTCATTTGCCAACTATATTTAAAAAAAAAAGGCAAAAGAAAGCAATAATCGTTCCCTCATTAAAAAGGCTAATGGAAAAAAAGAAAAAAAAAAAGGAAAAAGAAAGAAAAAAGAAAAAGCTAAGAGCAGCGCCTGCTTTAAGAGTGGGTATAACCGACACCTGCTTTGAGACTCATCCTTTTAGTTCTTTGCCTTGTGTTGGGTTTTGACTCCTTTCTTTTATTTATTTACTTATTTATTTTTTATGGGACTTCTATATTTTTTTTATGTGACACCTCATTTTTATGCTTGATGTGGTTGATCCAACGCCGTTAGAAAACCGTGAAGGAAGGAAACTGACGAAGCCCCTCTTTGGCCTCCAAAGGGCCCTCCGGCCACGGTAGCGTTTATGGCCTCATAAAGCCATGCACACCCAATTGCTCTATGGCCGACAGCTCCAAGGCCGACAGCTCCATGGCCGACACCTTCATGGCCGACACCTCCAAGGCCGACACCTCCAAGCTGCCAGGCTCCCTTGAGCCGTGAACAGTACCATGCAAGTGATCACCCTCGGTCTTTTGTGGAGTCCATCCAAGGGCATGAACGGTGCCACACAAGCACTCTATGATCAAATGCTCTACGAGGGACAACCAAAAAGGTGACGTAGGGGACACGTCTGGCAAGCACCGTAACGATTGGCCACGCCCTGCAGCCACCAACTCTGACAGAACACGACCTGCAGCGCGACACGTCACATGGAGGTAAGCTCCACTGTACTGCCATCAATTAATGCTCTGATAGGTGATCACGCCCCAAGCCCACGGGTTCCAGGTATCTATAAAAAGGGTAAGAGGGACCTCGACCAGGTAACACACTCATTACACCCCTAAACGCTCACAGGGAGAGCTCCTCTCTTTGAGCCTCTCTCTCTCTTTCTCTTTCGAGCTTCCTCAAGCTCACGGCCGTTGCCCAGAGCACTGACTTGAGCGTCGGAGGGTCCCCGCCGGAATCTCTGACCCTCGGGACTTGTTTGCAGGCGCGAGGAGCTCACTGGAGGAGGCGATCGGACGCTCACGGACGCTCGAGGGCGGTGTTCTGGCGTCAACAGATTGGCGCACCAGGAAGGGGGGACGCGCTGAAGGAAAGAAAGCTCTGTCTTCTTGAGCTATAAGTCTCTGTCCCCTCTAAGATAGCTATGGTGGTGATGCGCATGCCAGAGGTTCTGACCAATCGTGCTGGGGGGCATCCACATCGCACTGAGCGACAAAAGACCAGTCTCTCTCTCTCTCTCCCTGCCCCTCCTTCACCACCAACTTCAGCTGCTCTGATTAACCAGCTGGCCATCCTCAATCAGCAAGATCAAGCTTTGAAAGCAGCAGTCATGAACTGCAGAGGCAACGCTCGGGGGCCACTCAGCAGCACCCCAAGCCTCTCGCATCGTCCATGATAGCTGCACCAGTTGGTGATGCGGCTGATCAAACCATATGACCCACGAGATGGAGGGATCACGAACTCAATGTCACACGGTCCAGCGCACTCCGATTTTCTCGGCATCCGGCCTTTGGCGCCGGCCTCCAGCGATGGCCTCCGGCTCCGGCCTTTGGCGACGGCCTCCGGCTCCGGCCTCCAGTGACGGCCCCTGGCTTCGGCCTCCAGCGACGGCCTCTGGCTTCGGCCTTTGTCTCCAGCCTCTGGCTCCGGCCTCCAGCGACGGCCTTCGGCTCCGGCCTCCAGCGACGGCCTTCGTCTCCGGCTTTCAGCTCCGACCTCCAGCGACGGCCTTCGGCTCTATCCTTTGGCGACGGCCTCCGGCTTCGGCCTCCAGCGACGGCCTCTGGCTCCGGCCTCCGGCTCTGGCCTTTGTCTCCAGCCTCTGGCTCCAGCCTCCAGCGACGACCTCTGGCTCCGGCCTTTGTCTCCAGCCTCTGGCTCTGGCCTCCAGCGACGGCCTTCGGCTCCGGCCTCCAGCGATGGCCTTCGTCTCCGGCTTTCAGCTCCGGCCTCCAGCGACGGCCTCCAGCGCTGGCCTCCAGCGACGGCCTCTGGCTCCAGCCTCCAGCGATGGCCTCCGGCTCTGGCCTACAGCGATGGCCTCCGGCTCCGACCTTTGTCTCTAGCCTCTGGCTCCGTCCTCCAGCGACGGCCTTCGGCTCCGGCCTTTGTCTCCAGCCTCTAGCTCCGGCTTCCAGCGACGGCCTCTGGCTCCGGCCTTTATCTCTAGCCTCTGGCTCCGGCCTCCAGCGATAGCCTCTGGCTCCAGCCTCCAGTGCCGGCCTTTAGCGATGGCCTCCGGCTCCGGCCTCCAGCTCCGGCCTTTGTCTCCAGCCTCTGGCTCCGGCCTCCAGCGACAGCCTCTAGCTCCGGCCTCCAACGACGGCCTTCGGCTCCGGCCTCCAACGACGGCCTTCGTCTCCGGCCTTTGGCTCCAACCTCCAGCGACGGCCTTCGGCTCCAGCCTCCAGCTCCGGCCTCCAGCAACGGCCTCCGGCTCTGGCCTTTGGCTCCGGCCTCCAGCGACGGCCTTCGGCTCCGGCCTCTAGCGACGGCCTCCGGCTCCGGCCTTTGTCTCTAGCCTCTGGCTCTGGCCTCCAGCGATGGCCTCCGGCTCCGGCCTACAGCGACGGCCTTCGGCTCCGGCCTCCAGCGACGGCCTTCGTCTCCGGCCTTCGGCTCCGGCCTCCAGCGATGGCCTCTGGCTCCGGCCTCCAACGATGGCCTCTGGCTCCGGCCTCCAACGACGGCCTTCGGCTATGGCCTACAGTGACAGCCTCCGGCTCCGGCCTTTGGCTCCGGCCTCCAGCGACGGCCTTCGGCTCCGGCCTCCAGCGACGGCTTTCGTCTCTGGCCTCCAGCGATGGCCTTCGGCTCCGGCCTCCAGCGACGGCCTTCGGCTCCGGCCTCCAGCGACGGCCTCCGGCTCTGGCATCTAGCAACGGCCTCCGGCTCTGGCCTTTGTCTCCAGCCTCTAGCTCCGGCCTCCAGCGACGACCTCTGGCTCCGGCCTTTGTCTCCAGCCTCTGGCTCCGGCCTCCAGCAACGGCCTTCATCTCCGACTTTCGGCTTCGGCCTCCAGCGCCGGCCTCCAGCGACGGCCTCTGGCTCCAGCCTCCAATGATGGCCTCCGGCTTCGGCCTACAGCGACGGCCTCTGGCTCTGGCCTTTGTCTCTAGCCTCTGGCTCTGGCCTCCAGCGACGGCCTTCGGCTTCGGCCTTTGTCTCCAACCTCTGGCTCCGGCCTCCAGCGACGGCCTCCGGCTCCGGCCTCTTGCTCCGGCCTCCAGCTCCGGCCTCCAGCGCTGGCCTCCAGCGATGGCCTCCGGCTCCGGCCTTTGTCTCCAGCCTCTGGCTCCGGCCTCCAGCGATGGCCTCTTGCTCCGGCCTCCAACGATGGCCTCCAGCTCCGGCCTTTGTCTCCAGCCTCTGGCTCTGGCCTCTGGCTCCGGCCTCCAGCTCCGGCCTCCAGCGCCGGCCTCCAGCGACGGCCTCTGGCTCCGGCCTCCAGCGATAGCCTCATGCTCTGGCCTACAGCGACGGCCTCCGGCTCCGGCCTTTGTCTCCAGCCTCTGGCTCTGGCCTCCAGTGACAGCCTCTGGCTCCGGCCTCCAGCGATGGCCTTCAGCTCCGGCCTCAAGCGACGGCCTTCGTCTCTAGCCTTTGGCTCCGGCCTCCGGCTCTGGCCTCTAGCAACGACCTCCGGCTCCGGCCTTTGGCTCCGGCCTCCAGTGACGGCCTTCGGCTCCGGCCTCCAGCGACGGCCTCCGGCTCCGGCCTTCAGTAATGGCCTCCGGCTCTGGCCTTTGTCTCCAGCCTCTGGCTCCGGCCTCCAGCGAAGGCCTTCGGCTCCGGCCTCCAGCGACGGCCTCCAGCGCCGGTCTCCAGTGACGGCCTCTGGCTCCGGCCTATAGCGACGGCCTTCATCTCCGGCCTTTGGCTCCGGCCTCCAGCGATGGCCTCCAGCACCAGCCTCCAGCGATGGCCTCTGGCTCCAGCCTCCAGCGACGGCCTTCGGCTCTTGCCTACAGCGACAACCTCCAGCTCCGGCCTTTGGCTCCGGCCTCTGGCTCCGGCCTCCAGTGACGGCCTTCGTCTCCGGCCTTCGGCTCCGGCCTCCAGCGACGGCCTTTGGCTCCGACCTCCAGTGACGGCCTCCTGCTCCGGCCTCTAGCAACGGCCTCCGGCTCCGGCCTTTGTCTCCAGCCTCTGGCTCCGGCCTCCAGCAACGGCCTCTGGCTCCGGCCTTTGGCTCCGTCCTCCAGCAAGTACATTACATTTAATATAGTTTTCTTTTATTAATACTTAAAAATGCCATGCAGGGAAGATTTACCTTGCATCAACATCCAAGACAACCTCGCGCCGGCACCATAAGCCCGGGTCCAGCAGGGAAGACCTCGGTCGACCCCAAGCGCCAGCACCATAAGCTCGGGTCCAGCAGGGAAGACCTCGGTCGACCCCAAGCGCCGGCACTCTAAGCTCGACCCCAGCTCAACACAAAAAGCTCAAGGCCAGCTCGTTACAAAAGGCTCCTGACGACTTTCAACTCTCAGGTCACCCTCCGGGGTTAAAAAGGCTCCTGACGACTTTCAACTCTCAGGTTACCCTCCGGGGTTAAAAAGGCTCCTGACGACTCTCAACTCTCAGGTCACCCTTCAGGGTTCAAAAGGCTCCTAACGACTTTCAACTCTCAGGTCACCCTCCGGGGTTCAAAAGGCTCCTGACGACTTTCAACTCTCAGGTCACCCTCCGGGGTTGAAAAGGCTCCTGACGACTTTCAACTCTCAGGTCACCCTTCGGGGTTGAAAAGGCTCCTGACGACTTTCAACTCTCAGGTCACCCTATGGGGTTCAAAAGGCTCTCAACGGCCTCGACTTTGCCTCAGCGGCTTCGTCACGGCCTCAGCGGCTTCAACTCTGCATTAGCGGCCAATGGCCAATCGGGTAATACCTTCGTTTAAATTGTACACTTGCAACATATCGCTGGTTACTTTCAGCTATCAAGAAGCCCCAAGACAGCTCACAGCTAGGAGAGGCCAACTCCTCAGCTCACAGTTGACGGGGACCCACCTCCAAACTTCATGTCAAAAGTTAAAGGCCTAAAGTCAGGCGAGGATCAACCACTTGGGAGGTAACGCCCCTTTCACCTTGCTGGGGTGGACCCGCTTCGTCTCAGGGGCGAGGGGGCATCTGATGTGGCTGATCCAACGCCATTAGAAAACTGTGAAGGAAGGAAACTGACGGAGCCCCCCTTTGGCCTCCAAAGGGTCCTTCGGCCACGGTAGCGTTTATGGCCTCATAAAGCCATGCACATCCAATTGCTCCATGGCCGATAGCTCCAAGGCCGACAGCTCCAAGGCCGACGCTCCATGGCAGATACCTCCATGGCCGATAGCTCCATGGCCGATAGCTCCAAGGCCGACAGCTCCATGGCCGACACCTCCATGGCCGACGCCTCCAAGGCCGACACCTCCAAGCTGCCAGGCTCCCTTGAGCCGTGAACAGTACCATGCAAGTGATCACCCTCGGTCTTTTGTGGAGCCCATCCAAGGGCATGAACGGTGCCACACAAGCACTCTATGATCAAATGCTCTACGAGGGACAACCAAAAAGGTGATGTAGGGGACACGTCTGGCAAGCGCCGTAACGATTGGCCACGCCCTGCAGTCACCAACTCTGACAGGACACGGCCTGCAGCGCGACACGTCACATGGAGGTAAGCTCCATTGTACTGCCATCAATTAATGCTTTGATAGGTGATCACGCCCCAAGCCCACGGGTTCCAGGCATCTATAAAAAGGGTAAGAGGGACCTCGATCAGGTAATATACTCATTACACCCCTAAACGCTCACAGGGAGAGCTCCTCTCTCTGAGCCTCTCTCTCTTCTCTTTCGAGCTTCTTCAAGCTCACGACCGTTGCCCAGAGCACTGACTTGAGCGTCGAAGGGTCCCCGCCGGAATCTCCGGCCCTCAGGACTTGTTTGCAGGCGCGAGGAGCTCGCTGGAGGGGGCGATCGGATGCTCGAGGGCGGTGTTCTGGCATCAACAATGCTCTTCCAAGATCATCCCAAAACTTCACACTTTATCGAATATAATTTTTGAACAACAATAGATAATTAATAAAATGTGCATTTGATTTTTCAAAGGATTTTTTTATAAATATATTTAATTTTCATTAAGTTATATGTAGTTTCTATTAACAGTTGTTGTTAAAAAGAAAAAAAAAAGTTAGAAAAATATTTCTTCAAGATTATTGCAAGCCATGTGATTCTTGATTAGCTCACACGGCAGCTCGGTAGCCAACCGTTTAACCACAGTGTCATGGTGACCACACGGCCCAACCAGCAGCCCCCACCGCTGAGAAAAGAGAAAACGAGACGGAGGGCCGTGGTGATTGATGCCCAGACTCACCGCCTTCTACCTCCTCCGCCTCCGCCATGGCCACCGCCGGCCACCAGCTCCGCCACCCGTCCCTTCGCCCCCTCCGCAAAAGCCAAAGCTTCTCTTCTCCTCGTCCCGTACGCCTCATCTACTCCACCTTCCCCTGTTCTTCCCGAGGTTATCTCACCCTCCGGATCCGGTGTTCCGCTGGCTCCACTTCGCCGAAGAGCACTGCCATGGTGGAGCAGTCCGGAGGGAAGATAGTGGCGGAGCTGGTGGGGACCTTCAACGAGCTCACGGAGAGGATGGACGGCGGCCTGTCCACTTCCTCCTCTTCTAGTCTCCTCTTCAAGTCCCTGAAGCTTTCCATCCCACTACTCCAGGCGCTTCCCTTCGCCCACGATGGCCGCCCGCCGCTCTCTCGCGCCCTCTCCGTTGCCTTTCTACTTGCGGATCTCCAGGTATTCTAAATATCTAATCTAGCTGATTTCTTGGGGGAAAAATCGTTCTATTCTGATTCATTCTACATTAAAAAAAGAAGACCTATTTTGGGTATAAATCCGTGCAGAGTGTTCTTATTACTGAAATTGGATGAATAGATATGTTGACAGTTTGGTTTTATTAGAGAGACATTAATCAAAATCCAAAGCAAGGTGGCATATTGAGCGAAGGAGCGAATTTTTTGAACGGATGGAGTTCATTCTTGCTGATTCTAGGAGTCTCAGTCTACTTTGATGGCTTCTCATTAAAATACAATTTGGTTTTCTAATTCAGCAAATACAAAAACTTTTCTGTGGCTATGATAAATATAAATTTTTTGCATTGCTTTATATAGAGAACGAATTTTGGTAGACTACTAGTATAGGATGAAGGAAGATGACAAGCAAAATCTAGGAAATCATCTCAACTCAGCATCAATTTGGTCATATCATAATTGAACAAAATTTGGGAACATTATGGAAAGGGTAGTATACAAACATTTATGTACATATAAATATGTTTGTATATGAGTCAAATTATTGAATGACATGAAGTAAGGAGATTTCTTCATTACATTTTAGGTACGAAACTCAAACAGAGGGTTTTAATATTGCTGCTATGGGCAAAAAAGGACAGCCAATCAATCTTTAGGTAGTGTTTGATAGGAAAAATATTATCCATGAATAAGTGTACGGGATAGAGTTTGTCCCCTGGCTATCCCTAGGGATATCTCTTGGCTATCCCATTGATCATATCAAATGCAAAAAGGTAAATTCATAGGATAACTTTTTTTTACTCTTATTTGGAGGGATAACCAGCTATTCCTGCATTTTTAGGGAATAAATTGAGGGGATATCCCATGGTTAACCATGGATTATCCCTTTGGTTAACTTTATTCCCAGCTATCCCTTATAGTTATGGCTTTTGGGAATAAAAGGGGATATCCCCTCTTATCCCCTATTTCAAACACTACCTTAGAGTCATTCTTGTAATTCACTATCAAATAATTATTGATGAAACATGTTTGTGTGCATGTATAGGGTAAAAGAGAAAGGATGGGCTTATCTTCATTTTCTCTATGGCTTTTAAGTGATAAACTGAGCAAATTTGCAGATGGATGCAGAAGTTATTTCATCTGGCATACTGAGAGAAGCCCTGGAGGCAGGAGCTATAACCATGCATGAAGTCAAAAGCCAAATTGGCACAAGTACTGCTCATTTGTTACATGAGAGTTTGCGGATAAGGCACATTCCTTCAAAGGTTGACGTCCTAGATGACGAGAATGCTAGTTTACTGAGGAAGTATTGTTTGACTTTCTATGACATTCGGGCAGTGATTTTAGAGCTTGCTCTAAAACTCGACACAATGAGGCATCTTGATGTCCTTCCAAGATATCAACAGCAGATAATGTCCCTCGAGGTTATGAAGATATATGTCCCGCTTGCCCATGCTGTTGCAGCTGGTTCCTTGTCACTGGAGCTGGAGGACCTCTCCTTTCGATTCTTGTTTCCCTATTCATATCTTTATGTTGACACGTGGTTGAGAAGCTACGAAGCAGAAAGCAAGCACTTGATAGACATGTACAAGGAGCAGCTTCTCCAAGCACTAAATGCTGATGCTGAGTTGAAGGGGATTGTGGATGGCATCTCAATTCAAGGTCGATATAAAAGCCGTTTCAGTACTATGAAGAAGATATTGAAGAATGGGTCTATTCCAGAGGAAGTAAATGATCTTTTGGGTTTGCGGGTTATCTTGAATCCTCAACCTGGTGATAACATGTTGGAGAGGGGGCATAGGGCTTGTTACAGGACACATGAAGTAATCCAAACCCTCTGGAAAGACATACCCAACAGGACAAAAGACTATATTGCCAGACCCAAAGCAAATGGCTATAGAAGTATGCATGTGACTATTGATATCAGTGAACAGGGAAAGGTTAGACCACTGATGGAGATACAAATACGCACCACAGAGATGGATTCATTGGCAGTTGGTGGAGTTGCATCCCATTCACTGTACAAGGGTGGTCTGACTGATCCAGGAGAGGTGAGAAGCTCCTCATCCAAGCAGTTCATTTATGTCATTTTCCTCATCAATGCAGTGAAAACAACTAATGATTTCAATGAGTTTCAACTAAGAAAAATGATTTTAACAAATTCTGATATGCTTTTATAAGACTATTTATATAACCTGTTACTCTGCATATTGTTTGCATCTATAGAGGATACATATAAGTGCATCTTGGTGCAGAATTGAGCCTCAAAACTTAATTTTAGTTGCAGAAATAATTTGAGAATGGATAAGATCATATCATAAGACATGTATGTGAAATATGTCCTCATCTTCCACTCTTATGGCACTTGACATTATCTTTCTGGCATGATCATCTGAATTTCTTGGAGCTTCTCTCATGAAAACTGTCAACTCTGAACAACGAATTTATAGGACAATGCAGCATTGGCTTGGATCATTGATTGGCTATCCTTTGGTTAGTTTGTCTTCTATTTGCAGTGCCAGCTAAAAGGCTTCTTCCCCTTTCCATATTTGAAGGTTAACTATCTTATCTTGTATCGATTGCTTCATATAATGAGTTGCCAATACCTCCTCTGCTTCATATAATGAGCTGCCAATACCTCCTCTGCTTCATATATCCTAATTTGGTTTGCCAATCAACACACTATCCATGTGTTCTGTAATTGTCTCATCCCATTTTATGCAATTTATGAAATGAGAGGAAATTGAAATCAGATCCTAATAAACTTAAAATAAAATAAGTTCTGGAAAATTAAAGCCTCAAAAACATGAGTCATCAGTGATTCATGTGAGCTCATCTGTTATTAAACCTACCAATTGCTTGCTTGTATTGGAACTTTTCTTTTTTCATTTCAAAAGTGGAATATGCAGATTTGACTTTACATACATAGATGTATCTCTATTTGATAATAAAAAAAAAAGTTTTAGGTGAAAGTGACAAGCAATTTTATTTGTTGGCTGGTATATAGCATTAAGGATGTACACCTACTTAAAATATCACCATCCCTTTCATCTATGCTCTACCTTTCCAGAACTCAATTTGAATTTAGCTGCTTATAAGTTGGGGATACCATGATATTACTTAGTTATTTTTCAATTGTTTCATATTCTATGTATAATCATGTTATCCACATGGAACTAGGGCCATCAAACAAACGATGTTTGGCCCAAAATTCAGCTCACTATGAGCTGGCTCAATTAATAAGCAAGCTGAAGTCAATCTAGTTTTTTGAGCTTGAAAGTCACATAAGCTGAACATGAGCTAAGCCCACCTTGCTTGTTTTCATCTCCATATATCACAGAATAATAACTAATATAACTATTAATATAATTATATATTATACTACTGTTAGTCATTTTATATTTAGTTTGAATGACTGTGATCTTCATTAGATTTTTTGAAAAAAAGGTCACATACATGAATCTGAG
Source organism: Calamus simplicifolius (assembly GCA_900491605.1). NCBI lineage: Eukaryota > Viridiplantae > Streptophyta > Magnoliopsida > Arecales > Arecaceae > Calamus > Calamus simplicifolius. Next base: position 128,439 of record UESW01004490.1, read on the forward strand.
AGGTGAACTTCTCCTGTCCCTTCTTTAGTTTTTTAAGTGGTGCATAACTATTTCAAGATGGGGGTGGTTACAACATATAGAGTAGGGAGTCAAGGGACCAGCACATGTCTATTGTGGAAAGGGGATGCAGATGAGCAGTTGGATTATATTCTGCATGACTCAGTTCTTCATGCTCTTATGTTCAAAGGTTGGCCTAGCCCCCAAGCAACTCCTCCAAAAGCACTGCAAACCAGCTGCAATCTTTCTCATCTTTCCATTTTCTTTCCTCTCTCAAATCTTAACCCTGTTTTATCAGAGTCTCTCAATCCTCAGGTTCCATAACCCCAAATATTTAAGATGAGATTTCCCCACTCCACCTTCTCCTTCGCTTATCCTCCCTCAATGGCAGGCAGCAATGGGAAGGAACTAAGTTCACTCTTTTTTGTTTTTCCCTCTTCTCAACAAATGTTTACCATCAAACATGGCATGGGACTAGGGTCAACAATGGTGAAGGGTAGAGATCTGGATATTCCTTGGATATTGATATTGGTATATTAGGTCAAGAATTTCCTCATCAATCTACACTGACAATGACATCATCTCCCTTTTGCCCTTCTTCTTCTTCTTGCCTCTCGACCGCCAATGAGCTTAAACAAGCAAGCTTGAGCTTGGCTTGATATGAAATGAGCCAACTTTGAGCCAATTCATCCTAGCTCGAAAGGAGCTTGAACTGAGCTTGCAATATTTGAGCTAAGTTCTAGCTTGGGGCAGCTTGCTTATGTTTGGAATGTTTACACGCCTGCATGGAATGCTTCCAACAACTTAATTACTAGTCTTTTGGCAACTCCCAACTCTCTGAGAGACGCACTTCTAAGTAACATTTTAAAAGAAAATTGTTTTTTGGGCCCACATATGGGAATATGGGACTTAAAAACCAGATAATGTATCAGCCAACATTTCCTTTCACCCCACCAATTGTGTTATGATGTCATGCTGCTGACAAATGAGACACAGTGCAGACAGACCCATATCTCAGCTGTAAGAACTGTGTCTGGATCTAGTCAGTGGTACTTAGTTCTGAACCACAGTCAAGTACTCGGTATGTGTTTTCCAATCTAGAATCATTTTGTCAATGAAGAGGCACCTTAGTATTTAGTTTGAAGATTGCTGATCCACTGATTAACTGTTTTAAGTGCATTTTTCATCAGGTAGCTTTGAATACCAAACCTCTTTAAATTATGTGGTTATCTTGACCTGAAACACAGTTTACTTTGTAATCATACTCTCATAAGCATCATTGTTGCTGGCAGCATGCTTCTTTTAAAACCTGGCAGCCATATCTTGTAGCTTTCCATGGGCTCAATTAAAGAAGTTGAATATGAAGACCTGAATTTTGGAACATTATGGACTGAGTTGGAACATTTTTACTGCTATCACATCTGTTATCTTTCCTTATCTTACACTTTTAAAGTATTTGTTAATTTCAAATATAAAATAAGTTTAGATAGATAGTTGTATGTTTTTTTCAAGCAGCTTGCACATGTACTTTTCTATTATCATTCTTATCTTTTATCATTAATATTTACTATTAGTCTGATTGGAGGTAAAAGGAATTGCCTCCTTTAATCTGCTCAATTCAAATCTCTCACTGAGCAAGAGAAATAGTAAAGCAAAACAAACTTTTATAGGGAAGTGGTAAGTTAGAGTTTTTACCCTATTTCCTTTTTTCAAAACCAATGAACAAAATTATGATATAAAATCTCTGTTAATACTAGTTAGATCCACCTTCTCAAATCTAGTCAAATTTCTCTTCTAGCTAAGATATTAAATTTTTCTCAAAAATACATAAAAATTATAAAAATGGTCAAGAAGCTGGGTCCAAACACCTACATTTTTTATCTATTTTGTCATCTAGTTCTTCACGAGTTGAGTTATACCCTTACCAATGTTTACTATAAATAGCTAGTTTGGTTTCATTGTGCATTTTAGAACCCTGGAAGGCTACCAATCAGGTTATTTTCAAGTTGCATGAGTCTATTGACTAGCCCTGTGTTGTATATCTTGAATAACTTACTAATTTCTAAAAAAGGTCAAAAATGGGCATTGTATGTGAAAGTTATGCCCTCAAGATGTTTTGCCTTGCACTTATGAACAAGTTTTGGATGTGGTGGATTTTACTCTCAAACCTTGTCCAGACCTGCTTGAACCACCCTAATTGGTCCATAATGAATATGGTGATCCTTCTAGATCAACTACACAAGATATGCAGAATTATAACAGGCAGGCGAGATGGAAAACTTTGGGAGGTTGAACAATGCTGAGCAGATGATAAGTAATAAGGTATCTGGAGGAATGATGCTAGCTAAGGTTGATCTACAACAGAGCCCTACACATACTCTATCTGATCGCCTTTTTTCAGTTAAATGATCTTAGAAAGGGGTGTTTGAGATGTTACAGGCCACCTTAGTTCAGGAAATATTAAGGTATGTATGGTTAGTGTCCAATCCTGGTATTGTCATACCCTCCTACTATATTTTGCATCTAATCCTATAGATATTATTATCTTCTTGAGAAGCCCACCTGAGAGTACTGTGAGTTGGATAAGTCAGCTTGTTTGAAAATAGGTTTATGTTTGATAAGTATATTGCAGTTATCATTTGTCACTTTATTTTTGTCATTTGTTTGACTTTTGTAAACAGAATATGTCATTCTTTTGCATGATTTTATTTGTTTTATTTGGGCTGAATACTAGAACATCGCGCACTAAAGGGAAGGGTTTTGGGTTTAAGTGGAGTGGTTGGATGAGAGGTGGCAAGAGTTGTTCAAGTGACGCCAGAGCAAATTTAATTGTGAATGTGGGGAAATGATGGTCCTATTGCTTCTCAATATGCTGTAATGAGTAAGAGGGTGTGAATAAAAAATACTGTTTTCCATGAAAGAACAGTAAATCCCATAAGAGAGTGTGCATATAATACTGCTTACTGTAGATTCAAATAGGAAGGGCAAAAGGGAACAGAAGGTTTACCAATCTAAAGGTGATGCAAGTGGAGACAAGGCATCAGGACCAGAAGTTAAAAGTACAAGTCAACTAAACCTGCTAGCATGCAGAAGTGGGAGAAGTTTCTAGTGCCTGTGGGGAAAGAAATGGATTTTACTGGCTGCTAAAAGGTGGCCTTAAAATTTTTCTGGAAATTGTTAGATGAGATTAGCAGGTAAGGACACTTGCATTTAACATTGTTTTGTTTGTGATGCCAGGTATTTAGATATAATGGGCAACAATATAAAAGAGTATGACGTTTCAGTATAGAAAGTTTTGTATATGGAGATGTGGTGTTTTGAGCTACATGTGAAAGTAAAATATGAAAGCATTTCGTAGTCGGAGCAAGTAATGTGGAGCAGGTGTGACACAGAAGATGGTTTGTAAATAGCAACTAATCTAAGTGTTCCTTATTGAAAATGTAATAGCGGATTTGAAAATTGATGTTTTGTCTGAGGGATTTAGCCTGTTGTAGGGGGTATGTGGAGGACTCATGAAGAATACAAGACATTAATGCCTCCAAAATAATCCTTTTACAATTAGTTTTGGATCTTTTACATTTTTTGAGAAAATAATCCTTTTTAAACACCTGCATGTTTATCAATAATGAGAAATCTCCCTTCGCATAATTCTCATACTTTGCACAGTTGATAACTTTGTATGCCAGACCACATGTATTTCATCCTTGTCAGAAAGGAAGTATGGTGATAACCTTTTATTTTCTGTTGCAGGCATTATAGTCTACAACTCAAACTCATTATTCCTCACTATTTTATTTGTTCAGGCAAAAAGGCTGAAGACAATTATGATCGCTGCAGCTGAACTTGCAGCTCTGCGTCTTAGGGATTTGCCTTCTGCAAATAAGAGAGGGACTCTGAAGATTGACCAAAGTAACCGAGTGTTTCATCTTCTTGATAAAAATGGTGATGGAAGGATTAGTGTTGAGGAACTCGCAGAAGTAATGGAAGAGCTTGGAGCTGGAGGTGAAGATGCACAGGAGCTAATGCAACTTCTTGATTCAAATAGTGATGGTTCTTTGAGCTCTGAAGAGTTCGATTTGTTCCAGAGACAGGTAAAGTTTGATAAATTGGATGAGATGTGCTATATCTACACCTGAATAGATGAGAAACAGCTTTGCATATTCTGTGAGCCAGACACCTTGTTTCGTCTTGGTACTCCGCCTCACAGCCAGGTACTGTGCAACATAGGGGTTGTGTGACCATGGCACCCCCAGGTTTCCACAGACATGCTTTTGCTGCTTTCCAGTCCTGTTTGGATCATGGGTAATCAACATTTGCAACACCAAAGTATTTGATTGAAACTAATGCATGTTATGGTAAAGGGAGGGGTATCACAAAAGAAATATTAGAAGCAAGCACGCATGCTAACATCACTTGAATGTGGACTCCAGGCCATTTCTGTATTATATCAACAGCTTATGTTTTATTGCTATAAAAATATATCAACTTTTGCACACAAGAATATGGGGTTTTAAATGATACAGATGACTGCATGAGCTATACTCTGGTCCTTGAGTAACAAAGTACTTGACTGAAACTAATGGCCTGTACAACAACAGCAAAACCTTAAACCTAAACTGGTTAGGCCAGCTACCTAAATTCTTTTTTTTCATTCTGCTTGGTTCAGAACCATACTTTCTGTAAAATATAAAGAAAAAACTTAGGGCCTGTGTGTTTATTAAAAGATGTTAACATGAAATTCAAATGACTTGTTCCAGTATCAAAAAAAATTGCTTTTATGATTCTTTACATTGCTGAACTTCTTAGCTTATTGTTATTTCAGGTTGACCTTATGAGAAGTTTGGAGGACAAAGATGATCACTACAGAACTATGTTAGGGGAGAAGCTGCAGATTACTGACAGTACTGGCTTAATCCAGGTTTATCGCAAGGAATTGGGTGACAAGCTGGCAGTTAGTTAAAACCATAATAAGAGTATTTAACAGGAAGAATAAAAAAAAAAAGCCACCTTTGCTAGAATGTAGTGTTGTTTTTTCGTAGAGTTCTTGTTATACCTGTTTTACTAAGTTATATAAATGGTAACTTATTGTAGTGAAAATGATTATCTGCAGTTAAAATATAATGTCAGAATTGCTTTGAGATTATTTTAAGAATAATATGCAGATGCTTCAATCGAGGCTACCCATAACCTTCTCAGCTATCTTTTGTTTGTTATTATGAACTGCTTGTCCACTTTTTTTCCGCCTTGGCTTCTCCCTCTTAATTTGTTCATCTATCAGACCTTCAACATTTGTCTGCGGTAATTTCATTATTCTCAAGTAAGTGCAGCACAAGGAGTATTACCTCCCACTTACAGGTTAGAGTGACTCCATGGGGGAGCTGCTAAACCCTTCATGGAGATCTCGACAAAGATGCAAATAGGATATACATTATTTCAAAGGACTTGACATTGTAAAGGAAAATGGTAAAGCAGGACCTGAGAAGCCAATCACAAATTAATGTGGTGGCTCTTATAATTTATGATTATATGTGGTTGAAGTAAATGCCCCTGCGTATTAGGATCCAATATACCTGCTTGTCTATTCATATCGCTCAAGGTTTGATTGCACCAGCTAGTTAAGTATAGCTCTTGTGTCATCTTTTCTTTCTATACGATTGAAATCCTCACCATATAATTATATGCTCTGAAAGGATGTGAAATATTGATTTGTGGCATATAATAGAGATTATAGGAGATAAGAGAACTGTAATTTTCTATTCTAGATACAGATAATAATTCTTTCATTTTCCACTCACTTTCTCGTAAATCTCACATTCTTCACCATTTGACTGAAAGCAAATTCTGGGAGCATTGCTTATAAGCGAAGTATCCAGCTTTATGCCAAGATGTTTGTGGTGTTCTATTGCCACAATGCTTCTGTACTTAATCATTCAACAAAAAAGGCTGTGTGAAACATATTTCAAGATAGAATGGAAATGGAAGAGTATTGATTTTATGGATATGCAGTTGAGTGCATTGTCTAATATTTGAATGGTTATTTATCATCAGGAAAATACATACAAAGAGTACATAAATCAGTTTTCTTAAGAAGCAACAATCTGAATGATCAAAGTTTCTGTTGTGAGAATGAGGACCCTAAACAGCATATGTCAAGTTTTCACTGGAGAATTGACTAAAGGATAAAAAATTTGCTGCATAAAAATGTGAACCATGGGAACACTATTACATGGGAAAAGCAGCTATTTAGCATTTTTTTGCAGATTATTCCTTAAAAGTTTTGATGCTTACATATTAGTCTCTGTTTTTTCAAATTTCCATTTATATAAATTGGTTTTTTGTTAGTGTTCATTGATCCAATGCCAGTTAAGATTAATCAAGATTGTAGAAGGATAAAAAATACTATTGGTTTAATGATGAATGGGCTAGAGATTGGCCTTTTTCTCACTCATTTCACCCTCTTCTTGCTTGCTTAGTGGACAATAGATGGAATAGCATAAGTTACGGAATTGATTGAGTATAAAAAGATCTAAAAAATATGACATTAACATTGTTAAGATAATATAAGCTGAATATTTCATTATCATCTAGTTAACTTGATGGATGTATAAGCAATGTTATAAGATTCAGAGATTAAAATGTAAATACCAAAAAAGAGAGATTAATATACAAATATAAAATATTTGAAATTGATCCATAAAAAATCCATTTCTTTATTATGTACTCGGTGATCTTGTTGGTGGATTGGCTTGACCCTGCTTTGATGCAAATTAATTGAAAAACAATATAGTTTTATCTAAATTGTAGTTATTTGAATGAGTCTCTAATTGAATTTTTTTTTGTATTAAAATTAGAGAAAAGTCTTGCTGCATCGCCCTTCCTTGCAGCAAGTGTGCATGCATGAAAGTGCGTATCAAGCACGTAGATTAGCCGCGCCTATTCCATCGCACGTGCAGTGCACACCAAGGCCCAGTGAGCCTTGACACTCATGGTGGCATGGCGCACAGATTGGGTGTGCGCTTGCTGCATTGAAAGACGGTGCAGCAAGTCTTTTCTAAAATTAGAACGAATATATATCATGAGGCCCAATCAATAAAAAACATATCATGTCTTTTCTCTTTCTACCCTAAGCTTTCTTGATTTTAACCAACTATTGTATTATGTTAATAACGAGGATGCCATTGATAATTTGTGTTTTCCTTGCTTAATAAATTTAGAGTTAATTGAGACATATTCTCTAGTGTTATTTGATCTGGCATAAAATGGATGTCCAATGAAAGAATGATACATGGCAAGACTTGTGGCCTCAAGAAGCGCCTTCATTCAGAAAAGAAGATGATGGCTAAAGGTGCCAATCACTCGAAATAGTTTTGATCCCTAATAATCCATCATGAGATAAACTAAATCAAGAGAACTCTCTAGCCAACATAATGCTCTCAGTATTAACCTTCTTTTAATCCTATACTGATTTGTACATCGAAAAGTTGTTTGCAGTCTCTCATGGCAATAGTTTGTACTTTGCCTCTCATCTCAATAGTTGTACTTTGCCAGACAACCTTCTACCTTTACCTTGGCTAATGTTCAAAAGATAACTTTAGATGTTAACATTGTTTTTTGTTTAATTTGACAAAAAAATTATTTAGATCTCTTCAGTTTCTTTGCAGGTCTCTCATCTCAATAGTTCATAATTTGCCAGGCAGCGTCCCATCTTTATCTTGATTAATGTTTGAAAGCTAATTTTAGATGCTTACATTTTTTTTTTAAATTTGACACAAAAATTATTTAGATCAACAGAATAATTTGCAAGTTGACTTGAATTTGATGTTCAGGTTACATTGAATGGAGTTACCATAAAAGCAAGTTCAAAGATGAACTAATAGTAAAAAAAAAAAAAAAAATGCCTTGCCTTTGTCAATGTATATTATTATTTAGGTTGATCACTTTTAAAGAAAAATGAGCGTTTGTAGGTTTCCATTGATGCTCAGTGTGCATCAACTTATGTCTTCTGATTTAGATAGGTGGATTATGATGATAATTCTATCCATAGTGCACATCTAGATAATTTTAATATAGCCTATTTTTAGGTAGGTTCATATGATTTCACTCGTCCATTCTTTTCCATGTAAATTATTGTAATTTACTATTTTTTGGATAAAATATTCTAGTTTACTTCTTTACGTTGGGGAGCAGCATTGACACCATATATCTTCTGAAAAAAATAAAAGTATGAACTGGGGCTTCTCCAGCAGGCTTACCTAACAATTATCCCGAACTCCTAAATAAAAAATAATTACAAATTTTTTAAGGTAAATATCACAAAAATTCTAGCACAAAGCTGATGGATAGCAGCAAATAACGACCAGCGACCATCACGTAACTAGCCCTTTAGATCTTTCCATTCCTTTTTATGCTGTAAACTCCCAGCCACCTCATGCCTTTTAGTGGCTGTGGGACTTTCTCAAATAATCCACGTCAGAGGATCTTCCAGAAGATCCTTGGTGGGCCAAAGCTTACGCTTGAGATTGACCTTCGGACTGCTGGAAATTTGGAGAGGATAAACCTCTCGGCGGTGGATTAATGTCGGACCTCGCAGAATAGCTGTGGAGAATGGCTTTTGTTAACTTTGGCATCTAGAAAATAATATTTGCCCAACACATGACTCTTGCTCAGCTTTATCTAAAAAATTTAAAGTAAAAATATACTTTTCATTCATAAATTCCATTCAAAATTTATTTGGATCTTCAAACTTTCAATTGTTTCTATATGGCTTTTCATATTTTTAAAATGTTGAACTTTTTTTTTTTTTTGGTATAGGTGGGTTTCTATTTGCACCGCTTGGGTTGCTCAGTGCATCCCTTTTTTTTAAATTTTAAACTACACCCATCTCCTTCCCTCTCCCTCTCTTCCCCTACGCCCTCCTCTTCTCCCCTTTCCCTAGCACTGTCCCCCATCCTTCCCTTCGGCCCCCATCTCCTCTCCTTCCCTCCCTGGCAACCCTCCTTTCCTTCCCTCTCCCTCACACTACTCCTCCATCCCTTCCCCCGACCTCGTCTCCTTCCCTTCCGTCCCCTTCCACCCATCCTCCTCCCCTCCTCCACTTTTCAGCCCTGGCATCGTCTCCTCCTTTCCTGGCGTGCCGAGGCCGAAGAGTGGAAAGGAGGAGAGGAGAGTGGGTGGGGACGGTACTGGAGACAGAAGGGAAGAAGACTGGGGCCGAAAGGAAGGGATGGGGCCATGGAGAGAAGATGGTGCCAGGGCCAGAAAGTGGAAAGGAGGGGAGGGGGTGGGTGGAGGAGCGATGCCGGAGATGGGAGCCGGGGGAGGGGTGGGGGGGGTGGTGCCAGGGAAGAGAGAGAAGAGGGGGCGCCGATGCCAGGGAAGAGAGGAGGGAGAAGATGAGGATAGTTTTTTTTTTTTAAAAAAAATTGAGAGGGTGCACTGAGCAGCCCGGCAATACAAATAAAAATTTCCATCAAACATAGATCTCTAATGTCAAGAGTGTAACATTGTTTAACATAAAAAATTAAAATATAACAATTAAAAGTTTAAGAATCAAAATAAACCGAGCAAAAGTCAAAAATTAAAAGTATATTTTTACCTAAATTTAATAAGTTGCTAGTCGGATGCCACAACATGCTTATTTTAAGATTCGGCAACTTCAAATGTACATCCTTTTTGTCCAGCATGCGTGTGCCTAGCCATGTCTCGCACGTGTGATGGGTCCATATGCTAGGACTTGTATACCTACTAATTTGGTGTTTGACCTGATGCGGTACATGGCCAAGTAGCTAAACTCTCACACAAGCATAGAAGATCCATAGTTTGTATTCAACCCTAATCCATGTATAAAATTGAAGGTGCCAGACCACTGGCCAAGGAAAAATTTGTGCACCATGGTTGGGTACAGCACTGCTTGGAGGAGGAGGAGCAGCAGCAGCAGGAAGGGGGCCAAAAAAAAAAAAAACCTCACACATCAGCAAACCTCCAAGGCTCCCCTACCCATTCATTTCTCCTGGCGTTGCAACCAACCAATGCCATGAAAGCTACTCCATTCTCTTTAAAATAAGACAGAATATTCGGTCAGTGAAAGGAAAACAACAGCAAGCTGGTTCTCTACGTTATTGTAGAGAAGAAAATAAAACAAAAAGACTAGGTGTGCTCCAGAAGGTTTGGATCTTAAACCTTTTCAGCTACTGGGTATTCACAGCCACCGTAAAATTTTAAAAGCTTAAAATTTCTGGACCCTTTTGATATTGTTAATATAACATTGGTCAAATGGGATCAATATGCCTTGCATACTCATATTTGAGAAATGAGATGCTTTCAATAAAACTAATAGATAAAGTCTTTAGTTTCTCTGGTAGTTGATACATAATGTATGTACGTTGGTCCCATTGGTTAATCCATCATCATCATAATTTTTATTGCTTACACTGGACTTTTCATGCTTATGGGTATGTGGATGATAATGTTCTTTTATTGGTGTCTGCTTTCCTGCCATAAGCTCAAGGAATGGACACAAATAGAAGGGTACGTTTTTGATGTGATTGTACGCAAATTATAAATTTTTCTAAATATAGTATGTATATTAGTTGTTGTCAGTGGACGTATGGTTGATTTGATAGAGAATTCCAAAACAATTAAGAAGAGAGTAGGCTTTGAGGGTTGAAAAAGGGAGGCACCATTCTAGTGTTGTTCAACAACCACAATGTTCCTTCTATTAGAATGGGAGCTTTGATCAGTTTCCTCTCCTTCCTTTCTTCTTGTTGTTTTCTCTTTGTAAGAAAGCTCAGAAATCCAGCTATGGTGGATGTGGATCATGAGCATGGAAATGCCCTTTCTTGTTGGAGTTGGGAGGATAATAAGTTGTTTGAGATGGCTTTAGCTGCTGTTGATGAGGAGAGCCCAGACCGATGGGAGGCAGTTGCTTCCATGGTTGGAGGTAAGAGTGCAAAGGAGGTTGCCAGACATTATGAGGTTCTTCTGGAGGATTTGGATTTCATTGAATCAGGTAGATTGGATTATCAATTTGGTGAAGCAATCAACCGCATGCAAGCAGCCAGTTGGACAGATGAAGTCCTGGATTAAGCCTCTGTTCTTCAAAGTTCTAGACGGAAACTAAGCTGGGCATAATTGTTGTTGATGTGTTCAATTGATTTAAGGCTTCCACAAGCAAAAAAAGGACTCAACTACTTTCCTGTTGTATGACTCCTTGGTGGGTTTTCTTATCAATAATTATCCTCCAAAAAGGAGATGTTTTTGAGTAGGTTTTGCTTATTGAACAAGTAAAAAGCAGTTCCCTTATTGAACAAGCTTGCTTCCCCTACCATACCATTCTTCACCCTATTAAATCCTTTGCCACCACAGTGGCTAGGTCACAATAAAATATGGTGTTTTCTATCTTTTGATTTAATATAAGATGCTAATTATTTTACTTGTTTCCTTTTCCTTTCATTTTGTCATTTTAATTGTTATCATATCCATTGATCTTTGGCTTGCTGTGAAGTTAACTAATCATAATTTTCTTCTGTGTTTGTGTTTGTTGAAGTTCCTTCCCATATTGCTTTATTGCTACAGTGGTTTGTTGATGATGGTGCCAAGCTTTTCCTTTCATGCCATTTAATTCATAATTTTATTTTTAAACTTTAAGTACACTGCTAAAAACATTAGGCCCGCCCTTTCAAAATTAAAAAAAAAAAAAAAAACTTGTAGAAACTTTATATGTAAACCATCATTGCTTCTGCTGCTGCTGTTGCTCACCTCTGCGCCCACTAATGTTGCTAACACCATATTGATCTTGCTCAATTGGCAGCCATGGCTGGTTGGCAAGCAGCAAAAACAGTGTAAAAGAGTGCTGCTTTTGTTTTGCAGCGTCTTCAAAGTTTTTCAGGTTCTGTCTCATCAATTTTACTGTTTTGAATAATGATATTTTAGTGCTTCATATATATTTACTGAACAAATGACTTCAAAAATTTAAAATACTAACAGCATTATAGTAATCAAGGCTCTCTTTTTTGTCTTTTTAAAAATATTTTGTATTTCAAAGTCAATTTTTATAAAAGCTTAGTAATATGCTTAAATATGGATGAGGAGACAACTTTGATCTTTGAAAATATGTTATACTTCACAGTCAACTTTCATAAAAACTCAGTAATATGTTTAAATATGAATTAAAAGACAGCTTTGACCTTTGCTAATCTACTTAACTGTAAGAGAGAGGATCTTCTATTCATGTATCTCGGTCTTTCTCTTTGTGACTTCAAGATTCATAAACAATGCTAACAGCCATTACTATAGAAGAATGAAAAGAGCCTTATTTCTAGGAAATGAAGGTTGTTCTCTATTAAAGGTGGATTATCTCTTATCAACTTAATTTTCACAACACTCTAGTCTTACTTCATGTTTGCTCTTAGACTCCTAACCTGGGTGTCATGAGATTGATAAGCTAAGAAGAGCTTTTCTATAGAAAGGTAAAGATTTAGTTAATAGATTTAACTACTTTGTTAATTAGAAAACTATTAGTAAAGATAAGAGAGAAGATGATCTGGGTATCCAAAATTCAAAGAGTCTGAATTTCGCTTTACTGATGAAGTAGGCATGTAAGTATGTATCTAGTGAAGTTAGAGAGATTGTTTTCTGGTTGGAACTTATATCCAAAGTTACCATTCGAGTTGGTGCTTTACCATGCGGTTGAAACAAAGAGTGCAGAAGGTATCGCCAATATAAAAGTATATTTATAAAGATTTAGATGCCTTCTAAAACTACTTAAACTTCAAACTTGACAATGGAATGAACATCATATATTGGGAGTGATGACGCCCAATCACTAATCCTGCACGTCGGGAACGGATGGATTCTTCGGGCTCCGCTTCACCAGGTTTCCTGCAAAGAAGTCTCAGGACCGAAGAGGATTCTCCGATGGGACCCTCCGACGCCCAAATTAGCAATTGAGGTCACAGCAGAAGAGGAGCTCAAATGAGCTCTTTTTAGATGAAAGGGTGCTCTAGAGGAGAAGAGAGTTATCTCTGGGTCTCAAGATAGCGATTTTTCGGGGATTATCGCGCATACCTGTTTAATGAATGGATTCACCTTTTTATAGGGGTTGATCCTGGCACGATCACGTGGGATTCCGTGAAAAGGAAATGTTTGCGGAGTTCTTGGGAGTTGCATGAATCTACGCTGGTTGGTGGGTCCTGTCTCATCGGAAAGGGAGAAAGCGGCTGTTGGTGGGCTACGTCCCATCAGCCAGCGGGCTGTTGGGTAGTTGAGTCCAGTCCCATCAGTAGCGTGGCCAGCGGGTAATTGGATTTGGCGTTGTCAGGCGGCACAGGTCAGAGAGGTAGCGTCCCAAGCTACCAGGGCCATGCTGGGTCAGGTTTGGAGGAAACCAGAAAGTCTCGACGATCTCAGGGGAGCCAAAGCTTATCTGGGTCGGCCAAGGGTGGCCGGGGCCGACCTTGCCGACTAGGACGTGCCGAGGCGGGGTCGACTAGGTGATCCTGGAGATGCCGGGGGTCAAGAAGGGCCGACCAGGAAGGGTCGGGGCTGACTCGGCAGACTTGAAGGTGCCGAGGCCGAGAAGGGCTGACCAGGAAGGGTCGGGGCCGACTCGGTGGACTTGGAGGTGCCGGGGCCGAGAGGGGCCGACCAGGAAGGGTCGGGGCCGACTCGACGGACTTGAAGGTGCCGGGGCCGAGAGGGCCGACCAAGAAGGGTCAGGGCCGACTCGGCGGAGTTGGAGGTGCCAGGGCCGAGAAGGGCCGACCAGGAAGGGTCGGGGCCGACTCGGCGGACCTGGAGGTGCTGGGGCTGAGAAGGGCCAACCGGGAAGGGTCGGGGCCGACTCGGCGGACCTAGAGGTGCCGAGGTCGAGAAGGGCCAACCAGGAAGGGTCGGGGCCAACTCGGCAGACTTGGAGGCGCCGGGGCCGAGAAGGGGCCGACCAGGAAGGGTCGGGGCCGACTCGGCGGACCTGGAGGTGCCGGGGCCGAGAAGGGCCGACCAGGAAGGGTCGGGGCCGACTCGGCGAACTTGGAGGTGCCGAAGTCGAGAAGGGCCGACCAGGAAGGGTCGGGGCCGACTCGGCGGACTTGGAGGTGCCAGGACCGAGAGGGGCCGATAAGGAAGGGTCGAGGTGACTCGGCGGACTTGGAGGTGCCGGGGCTGAAAGGGCCGACCAGGAAGGGTCGGGGCCGACTCGGCGGACTTGGAGGTGCCAGGGCCGAGAGGGCCGACCAGGAAGGGTCGGGGCTGACTCGGCAGGCTTGGAGGTGCCGGGGCCAAGAGGGGCCGACCAGGAAGGGTCGGGGCCGACTCGGTAGGCTTGGAGGTGCTGGGGCCGAGAAGGGCCGACCGGGAAGGGTTGGGGCCGACTCGGCGGACCTGGAGGTGCCAGGGCTGAGAGGGGCCGACCAGGAAGGGTCGGGGCCGACTCGGCTTAGAGGTGCCGGGGCGCACTCATGCTTTGATTTTGCCAAAATTACCCTTAGGGCTACATTAGCCACATCAGATGCCCCCCGCCCCTGAGCGCTAAGGGCCACGTGTCTACAATCCTTTGGGCGAAAGGGGCGCGAAAATTCAAAAAGAATGATTGCCTCCTTTAGTGCGCTTTAAATGGGCTGATGTGTTGGCGCTTTGTTTCGAGGCAGTTTCGCTTCGAAGATCTCCCGTAATCATGCGTTAGGTGGTGATGACGTTGGCGCCAGACGCTCCGGAGAAGGAGCCCATTGGGTGATGGGAAAAAGGTGAAGGCATCATTACCGCTCCGTTTTCTATGGCATGCGATTGGTTGAGGATCACATCTTCTAGAGTGGATCGAGGCGGTACGCCTCGGGCACAGGCGTGACTTTCGGCCGGCAGTCCGCAACGCAATGGACGTGCGCCAGATGGCGGGATCTGGGGCGGCGTTAGCTGGAGACAGGGGGGCTATAAAAACCCCCCAAGGGCCTATAGAAACCTTTACGCTGCCATTGCTTTCTTCTTCTACTTTCTTCTTCTTTGAGTTCTTCTACGACCTGAGTCTTTCCAATCTCAGGTTAGTTTCATCCCCCTTTTTTTACCTATGGACCATCGTGCCATTAGGGAGGGCAAGAGACCCGTAGAAGAGTCTTCCCAGTCTAACAGTGAGGACCAGGCCCCCGTAGCTAGAAGTTGAATGCCTCAGTCGGTGGGCGGTGTAGTCATCCGTGGCGAATCGGGGGCAGGAGGACCCCCGATCACCTCCGGTCCTCCTATTAGGGCAGTTCCTTGTCCTCTCGCCGTCCGGTGCTTCCTCCGGCGGTGAGTTCCGATCCAACGGGTCCAGCTGGGGTGGCTTCCACCATGACCTCTAAGGATATAGAGACCCTTAGGGCTAAATACAATGTCCCTGACTTTATTGACCTGTCCGTGCCGGGGCCCGAGGACTGGGTGACCTCTGACCATCCGGGCTGGGTTGCTCTGTACGAGGAGTTCTTCCGGTGTGGGCTGCGCCTTTCTTTCCATCCTTTTTTCCTTAATCTCTTAGATAGGTATAGGTTAGTGCTGGCACAGCTGACTCCGAACTCGATTCGGATTATTTGTGCCTTTGTAATTCTCTACCACTTCGAGGGGGCCCATCCAGGGCTGTCCCTGTTCCGATCTTTATATAAGCTCCGCCGCCAAGGTGAGGGTGCCTGGTGGGCATTTAACGCTAGGCCGGGTAGAGCCTTCCCATTGGGTCTCCTATCCAAAATTAGGGGATGGAAACCTAGATTTCTCTTTGCCCATGTCGAGGGGGTTAGGGCCGCTTGGAGGGAGCCCGATACCAGCTCCAACAAAGATTCCACCGTAGGGGATAGGGATAGGGAGTTATTCACCCTACTATCCAACTATCAAATTCTCAATTACAAGGAACTCCTGTCCGAGGAGAACCTTGTAGAAGCCGAGTTAGCCCCATCGACCGGTGAGCTTGGCGCCTGAATCTTTCTATCCTTCCTTCGATTTATTGTATGCCGCTACTGATGCTCGTTACTCTTTTGTGCATCAATGAGGGTTTCTGCCAGCGACTTTGAGGCCGTTTTGAGGCAGAAGAGGCAAGCAACTGGAGAGTCATCCAGGCCGGCGAAGAAACCCCAAGGAAGGGAGCCGGCAAGGCCGGCCGCAGCCCCCACAGCCCCGACACCCGCGGGGGAGCCGGCTGAGAAGAAGCCGGTTGTAAGGGCAGCCCGGAAGCCTGCGAGGGCCGAGATCGAAGAAGGGGAGATCCCGGCCACCACCGAGACAATGGTGGTGGTTTTGGATGGAGAGGAGGAAGCTCCAGCCGCTGCCGATGTGCCCGAGGCGGGGCGGGTCACTGTTGCTGTTGGCCCTCCGACCGCTGTCGAGCCGGAGAGAGAAGGTGCTCCCCCAACCGTCAGTGAGGGAGGAGCGGGTCTCTAGGGAGGCCCAGAATGGGGCAGAGGCGACCGAGGAGCAAAGGGGAGAGTTGGGGAGCTCATCCCGCCAGCCTGCCGGGCGCCTGGCCTGCCCCCAAGCCGAAGGCCCACAGGTGGGGCAGACGAGGCTGGTTCCCCAAATCAGTTCAATGGCAGATGGCACGCAGGCCTTCCGCCTCCTGTCAGGGCTCCGAACCGCCAAGCTCGAAGAGGAGATGCGGGGATGAGTCACTCTGTGCTCCTGGACATGGTAATGGTTTCTGTTGTCCAGATAAATTTTGAGCACTTGTTATTTTCCCATATTTCTTCTTCTTCTCGTAGCTGACATGTTTCCTCTGCTACAGTTGGTCACTGGAGCGTTGGGCCTTCGCGAGGCGCTGGCCCACTCTTCTACTACAATCTCCAAGGCCCTGGCGCAGGCCGACAAGTATAAGAAGGAGAGCATGGCGCAGGCTGAAAACCTTGCTCGCCTGCACAAGGAAACCTCGGCCCGCGAGGAGAGCTGGGCCGGTCGCATGAGGGAGATGGAGAGCCGGGTCGAAGTCGAGAGCGGCCGGGCCTCCACGGCCGAGGCCAAGATGGAGCTGGCCTCAGAGAGATTGAGGGCCGCTGTGGCGTAGAATGAAGAGTTGACTCAGCGGCTCCAACGCGCTGAGGAGGAGACTCGGACCGCGGCGGAGAGAGCGGCTGCCGCGGAGAAGGCAGCGACAGAGGCTGCAGAGAAAGTGGCCGCTGTTGAGAAGGCGGCGACGGAGGCGGGCTTGGAGAAGGCCGGGGTGGTGGCCTGTGCTGACGAGGCCAGTGCCCGTGCCGCAGAGGCTGAGAGCAAGGCCTGGGAGGCCGAGGCCAGGGCACAGCGGGCCGAAGCCGAGGCGGGGCAGGCCGTCCCCAACTATAAGGCCTCACCGGAGTTCAAGCAAGAAGTCGTCGAGGCCAGCCTCGACGCCTATATTCAGGGCTTCGAAATGTGCAAGGTCATTGTATCCGCGGCCCTCAAGATCGACATTGCTGAACTCAAAGATATTCGGCCTGGGGATCCTGATGAGGAGCCTGCGAAGAAAAAGGACGAAGGGAAGTCCGGCCCCGGCAAGTCTTGAGTTATTTTTTCTTTTACTTTATTGTATGTAACCGGCCTCAGGCCCAATTTTCAATAGTCAATGAAAAAAAGACTTTTACTTCTAACTTCTTTGTGTTTCGATCCATCCCGTCTTCCTTTTTCTGAGAAAAATACCTTACTGTGCCTTACTTCTTGTAGCCAAACCATATATGCTGACAACGTAGAAGCCAAATATAGTATCTTTTAAGATGTTCCGCGACTCCGAACCTAGCCAATATTCGAATGCGTCTCTAGGATGTAGGCCGGCCATATGAACAGTCACCTAAGATGTTTCGTGCTGTCGCAGGCTGTTCGCAAGAAGGCTTGCTTATGCATGAGTCCCCAAAGGCTTGGAAATATTTCCGGGCGGCTTGACGCCAAGCCTAACTTCGAGGCATCTGGATTGACCAGAGACGATTGAGGTTGATTCTGCCATCGTGAGGGGTTTGCGTGTTGCCTGAGGGGTAGCTCGGCCGGGTATGGTGCTGCTAGGGCCTTAACCGACTCGGAGGCACCGCCGTGCCGGGGCCGAGTGGTATCCCGTTAGCCGTGATGCCGGCGAGCTCCTTTTGAACCACTCTAGGGGTTTGTGTTCCTCCTGAAGGATGACTCAACCGGGTACGGAGCTGCTAGGGTCTTAACTGACTCGGGGGCACCACCGTGCCGGGGCCGATTGGTGTCCCGTTAGCCGCGATGCTGGTGAGCTCCTTTTGAACCACTCCAGGGGTTTGTGTTCTGCCTGAAGGGAGACTCAATCGGGTACGGAGCTGCTAGGGTCTTAACCGACTCGGGGGCACTGCCGTGCTAGGGCCGAGTGGTGTCCCGTTAGCTACGATGCTGGTGAGCTCCTTTTGAACCACTCTAGGGGTTTGTGTTCCGCCTGAAGGGTGACTCAACCAGGTACGGAGTTGCTAGGGTCTTAACCGACTCGGGGGCACCGCCATGCCGGGGCTGAGTGGTGTCCCGTTAGCCGCGATGCCGATGAGCTCCTTTTGAACCACTCCAAGGGTTTGTGTTCCGCCTGAAGGGTGACTCAACTGGGTACGAAGCTGCTAGGGTCTTAACCGACTCGGAGGCACCACCGTGCCGGGGCCGAGTGGTGTCCCGTTAGCCGCGATGCCGGTGAGCTCCTTTTGAACCACTCCAGGGGTTTGTGTTCCACTTGAGGGGTAGCTCGATCGGGTATGGAGCTGCTAGGGCCTTAACCGACTCGGAGGCATCGCCGTGCCGGGGCCGAGTGGTATCCCATTAGCCGCGATGCCGGCGAGCTCCTTTTGAACCACTCCAGGGGTTTGTGTTCCGCCTGAAGGGCGACTCAACCGGGTACGGAGCTGCTAGGGTCTTAACCGACTCGGGGGCACCGCCGTGCTGGGGCCGAGCGGTGTCCCGTTAGCCGCGATGCCGGCGAGCTCCTTTTGAACCACTACAGGGGTTTGTATTCTGCCTGAAGGGTGACTCAATCGGGTACGGAGCTGCTAGGGTCTTAACCGACTTGGGGGCACCGCCGTGCCGGGACCGAGTGGTGTCCCATTAGCCGCGATACCGGTGAGCTCCTTTTGAACCACTCCAGGGGTTTGTGTTTCGTCTGAAGGGCGACCCAATCGGGTACAGAGCTGCTAGGGTCTTAACCGACTCGGGGGCACCGCCGTGCCGAGGCCGAGTGGTGTCCCGTTAGCCGCGATGCCGGTGAGCTTCTTTTGAGAGATTTGGTCCTTGGAGGCAAGGGAGAGTAGGCTGTTACGTCAGAAGGGACCCCCTTTATTGCTCACACCATAGGGGAATACATTATTGATAATATTGGCGAAGGTTATCCGCATTCTAGGTGCGTGGAATGGGCTGTCCATCGAGCTGTTCTAATTTGTATGCCCCCCGGTGGAGTGCCTCGGCGATGCGATAAGGGCCCTCCCAGATGGGGGATAGTTTGCCCCCCTCAGTGGGCTTTGAAACCTCAGCTTTTCTCAAAACCAAATCTGCACGGCAGAAAACTTTAAGACAAACTCGAGCATTGTAGTACCTGGCCGCTCGCTGACGGAAAGTCGCCATGCATAGCCTTGCCCCATCATGCGCCTCGTCGATGAAGTCCAAATTAGCCCGAATCAACGTGGAGTTGTTTTCTTCATTGAAGGACTCCACGCATGGACTGGGTAGTCCGATCTTGACAGGAATGACGGCCTCGGATCCGAAGGCAAGACTGAAGGGAGTCTCGCCCATCGAGGCTCTGGGGGTCATGTGATAGGCCCATATCACGCTGGGGAGCTCCTCCACCCAACGACCTTTGGACCCGTCCAACCTGGTTCTGAGTCCTCTAAGGATGGTGCGGTTCATAACCTCAGCCTCCCCATTGGTTTGGGGGTGGCCAACGGAGGTGATCGGTGATGAATGCCCAGCTCGTCGCAGAAGACTTTGAATGCTTCATTGTTGAATTGGCGGCCGTTGTCCGTGACAAGGGTATGAGGCAGGCCAAAGCGGCATATGATTGACTTCCAAAAGAAAGCTTTGACTTTGCCTTCAGTGATCTTGGCTAACGCTTCGACCTCGACCCATTTGGTGAAGTAATCAATGGCGACTAGCAAGAACTTCCATTGCCCTAGAAGCTGGGGGAATGGCCCGAGAATGTCCATTCCCCACTAGACGAAGGGCCATGGAATCCGAGAGCGGGTTCATCGGGGTAGACGGTTGATGTTGGATGTGTGCATGGCGCTGGCAACCATCGCATTTCTGAACTAATTTAGCGCATCCTCCCTCATAGTGAGCCAAAAATATCCCTGACGGAGGGCCTTTTGGGCTAAGGATCTGCCCCCAGATGGTTTCCACAGATGCCCTCGTGGATTTCTCTGAGGATGTAGTCGGCGTCGCGGGTCCTACACACTTGAGCAGGGGATAGGAGAATGACCTTCTGTATAGACGCCCATCGAGAGGATGAATTTGGAGGCTTTCCATTTGAGCAACCTGGCTTCGTTGCGGTCATCAGGGAGTGTGCCGTCAGTGAGATAACGAATGTAGGCGTCCATCCATGTGGGCTCTTGGGTGAGCGGAGGATTTCCTCGCTATCCTCTATACTGGGCTTTCCAAATATTCAATGTAAGCATCCCTTGCCATACCGCCGGCAGAGGTGGCCAGACGAGAGAGGATGTCGGCCTTGGCATTTTCACTTCATGGAATATAACTGATATTGAAGTAAGCCAGCAAGGAGGTTAGGAGCCGAACCTTGCCCAAGTATTGAGTCATAGCGGGGTCACACGCCTCGTACTCCCCATTGATTTGCCCAGAGATGAGTTGTGAGTCCGTGAAAGCCCTGAGATACTTATTCTGAACTCCTTGGGCTAGCCTTAACCCGGCCAGCAGGGCCTCGTACTCAGCTTGATTGTTGGTGGCTTCGAATAGAAACCGCAGGGTGCATTCTGTTCTCTCCCTGCCTGGTCCGCGAGAATGAGGCGGCGCCACTTCCTTGAGAGTTCGATGCGCCGTCCACATGAAGGATCCAAGTTTCCCCGTCTTCGCCTGGCTCGGGCTCGTCCTGCTCCTTGGCAACCTCTTCAGTCATCTCCTCTGCCCAAGTGCATTCAACTAGGAAGTCGGCCAAACCTGGGACTTCAGAGCCGGTCGAGCCTGGAAAGAGAGGTCGAATTCTCCCAGCTTGATGGCCCACTTGGCGAGTCGGCCTGAGGTATCTGGACGAGCCAGGATGGCTCGCAGGGGTTGATCCGTGAGCACCACAATGGGATGGGCTTGAAAATATTGGCGGAGACGCCGAAGAGACTATCAGGGCGAAGATGACCTTTTCCGCTTTGGAGTACCTGACTTCTGCGTCATGGAGGACCTTACTCACATAGTAGATAGGCCTTTGAGTTCCGTCAGTGTCGAGACGCACCAAAACCGAACTAACGGCTTCCGAAGAAGCGGCTAAGTAGAGAAAAGACTTTCTCCGTCTCTTGGCTTGGATAGAGCGGAGGAGAGGACAGAAACACCTTCAACCCATCGAAGGCTCTCTGGCAATCGTCAGTCCACTCGAAGCTATTCATCTTCCGCAAGGCCTTGAAGAAGGCAAGCATCTCTCGGCCGATTTGGAGAGGAAACGACTTAGAGCCGCTATCCTCCCAGTTAATCGCTGCACTTCCTTCTTGCTGGATGGTGGCCTCATGTCAAGTATGGCGCTGATCTTCTCTGGGTTCGCCTCGATCCCCCGCTGGGTCACATGAAGCCCAGGAACTTGCCTGCCGTGACCCCAAAAGCGCATTTCTTGGGGTTCAGCTTAACTTGGAAATGACGGAGGTTGTTGAAGTCTCCTCTAAATCGAGACGTGATCAGAAGTGCGGGTGCTCTTTGTCAGCATGTCGTCTACATAGACTTCCATATTCCGGCCTAGCTGGTCCTGGAACACCCTGTTCATCAACCTTTGGTAAGTTGCCCCACGTTCTTGAGGCCAAAAGGCATCACTTTGTAACAATAAATGCCCTTTTCTATCACGAAGGAGGTGTGCTCTTCGTCACTGGGGTCCATCCTTATCTGATTATATCCTGAGAAGGCATCCATGAAGCTGAGGAGTTCGTGCCCGGAGTGGAATCACCAGCTGATCAATCCTTGGCAGGGAAAGCTGTCTTTTGGACACGCCTTGTTGAGGTCGGTGAAGTCTATGCAAATCCTCCAGCTCCCATTTGCCTTACGCACCATGACCACATTGGCCAACCAATTGGGTAGTGTGCCTCCGGATGTGGCCGGCACTGAGTAGCTTGTTGACTTCCTCGTCAATAGCCTTTTGTCGATCAGGAGCAAAGCTTCTCTTCTTCTGGAGATTGGACGGTGCCGCGGGTCAATGTTGAGCTTGTGGGTGATCACTTCCGGAGGGATGCCGGGCATATCAGACGCTGACCAGGCGAAGACGTCCGAATTAGCCCGCAAAAAGGCTAAGAGATGCTCCGGTCCTCTGGAGGAAGGAGTCCGCCGACACGGACGGTTCTTGCCGGGTCATCTCCAAGAGGGAAGGTCAAAAGATGTTCAGCTGGCTCTCCCCTTTGTTAGAGTCTCTAGGGTCAGATGCTTCAAAGGTTGGTTCAGCTTCCAGAGGACTTGATGCCGCGTGATAACAGGGCAGGACTGGGCTGACCTCACCGCGCATCTCCCCGACTCCTCCGCCTGTGGGGAATTGCACTAACAGACGCCGGGTGGAAATAACTGGTCCAAAAGGTTCAAACCTGGATGCCCCAGAATGGCATTATACGCCAAGGGAACCCTCACAACCAGGAATTTCATTATTACTGTGCTTTGACATGGCGGCGTTCCGGCTGTCACAGGCAAAGGTATTTCGCCTTCAACCCTCACGAGTCTCCAGTAAAACCGACCAAAGGGGTCGCCACAGGTTGAAGGGAGTCCAAAGATAATCCCATCCGAACAAAAGCATCGTAGGTAAGGATGTCAGCTGAGCTGCCACTATCAACTAATATCCTCTTTACAGGGTGCTTGGCGATCGTCATAGAGACGACGACGCCTTCATTGTTTACATTATCTATGACAACAGATCCCTTCCCAGGAATTACATTACTCGGCGCCTCCTCTCCCCTCGGCCGCTTAGATGCGAGGCTGATCCCCAGGACACCATTCCGACCGTCCGCTCCGTGGGGCGTTGTCGACCGGGGCCTGAACAGGTAGAGGCCCCATGAGGGTTGGCAGCGGCTGCTGCGCCTTCTGCACATATTTGCCGAGGTAGCCCGCTGAATGAGCTCCTCGATGGCCCGCTTCAAGCTGTAGCAGCTGTCAGTGTCATGGCCATAGTCCCGGTGGAATCGGCAGTAGCGGCTTTTGTCGCGGGGGGGACCTTTCTTCATGGGAGGAGGGCGCTGGAGGTAAGGCTCCCTTCGATCTCCATCAGAATGTGAGATCGAGGGGCAAAGAGGTGTGAGCTTGCTCTCGTCGGGGACAGGGCTTCTACGCCTATTGTCGGGTCGGCGAGGCGGGTCAGCTCGCCGGTGTCGGGGAGGTCCGCTTGGTTCAGGGCGAGCGGGCTTGTGGCTGGAGCTCCTTGAGATTCTCGGCGGGTGAAGTCGGCTTCATCCGCACGGATATACTTTTGAGCCCGGAGGAGGAGGTCGGAATAAGAGCCCGGGGGCTTCTTATCCAAAGAAAAGGTGAAGCAAGACGGAGGAGTCCTCGCTTCAATGCCAGCATCGCTACTGCATCGTCGAGATGGTAGACCTCGAGGGCGGCAGCTTTGAACCGGGACACGAAGTCCCGCAGTGACTCCCTCCTTCTGCGTACAGAGAAGAGGCTGTCCGCCACCCTTGGAATTCATCGGCAGGCATCGAAATGTGCCAGAAAACCTTCTCCAGTTCTCGGAAGGAGTCGATGCTGTGAGGGGGCAAGCGCGAGTGCCATGCGCGAGCGGCCTTCCGCAGAGTAGCGGGAAAGGCCTTGCAGAGAAGGGCGTCTGAAGCGCCTTGAACCTGCATCATTGCTTTATAACTCTCGAGATGGTCGAGAGGATCTGTCGTACCATCGTACGGGTCCACCTGGGGGAATCAAAACCTGGAGGGGATAGGCTCCTCTAATATCCGGCGGGTGTAAGGAGGACGGGTGTCGAACTCTTCCTCCGGCTGATGGTTGATTTTCTGGCGAGTTCGTCCAGCCGCTGGTTGTACTCCTCCAGGCGCTCCTCCGCCTATCGGTTGATTGTTGGGGCCCTATGAGATGGCTCAGAGGAGGAAGAAGAAGATGAAGAAGACAGAGAGGGAGACGGAAGTCGGGGCTTCCGCCTTGGCTCCTCTTGATGACGTAACCCCGAAGGGATTTTGCTGGGGCCATGATCAGGGGACCGCGGCCGCTTGGAGGGCTCGCGGCGGGATTTCCTTGGGGAAGCTGGGCAATGACCGGCCTCCCGCTGACCGGCTTCCCGCCGGCCGGCCTCCCGCCGATTGGCCTCTCGCCTTGGAGAACCTCCCCTCGCCGACTGCTGACTGGCGGGGGGAGCGGTTTGGTGCTGGGTGGCCACGGACTACTGCTGTTGGAGCCCGTGGACCATAGCAGTGAGAGTTTGGACTTGTTGGGAGAGGGTCACCAATTGCTCTGCCGTTTGGGCAGCTGCGTTTGGTGGTGGGCAGGTGACTGGAGGATCGGCGATAGGGGGGTTGGCCTCCTGCTGCCTAACTGGCGGGGGAAGCCCCGCTGGACAGCTGATGGAAGCATCCTGAGCTCGTGTTACCACCATGATTCCAAAGAGAGAAGATAGGGGGGGAGTAGAGTTTGGCCAGATGTAGCACAGGGAAGCCCTAGGATACTTGCTGCGTTCTACACCAACTTTGTGTCCCCTTACCTGGCGCGCCAATCTGATGATGCCCAATCACTAATCCTGCATGTCGGGAACGGATGGATTCTCCGGGCTCCGCTTCACCAGGTTGCCTGCAAAGAAGTCCCAGGACCGGAGAGGATTCTCCGGTGGGACCCTCCGACACCAAGTTAGCAATTGAGGTCACAGCAGAAGAGGAGCTCGAATGAGCTCTTTTTAGATGAAAGGGTGCTCCATAGGAGAAGAGAGTTCTCTCTGGGTCTCAAGATAGCGATTTTTCGGGGATTATCGCGCATACCTGTTTACTGAGTGGATTCACCTTTTATAGGGGTTGACCCTGGCATGATCACGTGGGATTCCGTGAGGAGGGAATGTCCGCAGAGTTCTTGGGAGTTGCGTGAATCTGCTCTGGTTGGTGGGTCCTGTCTCATCGGAAATGGAGAAAGCAGCGGTTGGTGGGCTAAGTCCCATCAGCCAGTGGGGTTGTTGGGTAGTTGGGTCCAGTCCCATCAGCAGCGTGGCCAGCGGGTAGTTGGATCTGGCATTGTCAGGCGGCGGGTCAGAGAGGTAGCGTCCCGAGCTACCAGGGCCGTGCTGGGTCAGGTTTGGAGGAAACCGGGAAGTCTCGATGCTCTCGAGGGAGCCGAAGCTTATCTGGGTCGGCCAAGGATGGCCGGGGCCGACCTTGCTGACTAGGACGTGCCGGGGCGGGGCCGACTCGGCGATCCTGGAGATGCCGGGGGTCGATAAGGGCCGACCAGGAAGGGTCGGGGCTGACTCGGCGGACTTGGAGGTGCCGGGGCCGAGAAGGGCCGACCAGGAAGGGTCGGGGCCGACTCGGCGGACTTGGAGGTGCCGGAGCCGAGAGGGCCGACCAGGAAGGGTCGGGGCTGACTCGGCGGACTTGGAGGTGCCGGAGCCGAGAGGGGCCGACCAAGAAGGGTCGGGGCCGACTCGGCGGACCTGGAGGTGCCGGGGCCGAGAAGGGTCAGGGCCGACTTGGCAGACTTGGAGGTGCCGGGGCCGAGAAAGGCCGACCGGGAAGGGTCGGGGCCGACTCGGCAGACCTGGAGGTGCCGGGGCCGAGAAGGGTCGAACAGGAAGGGTCGGGGCCGACTCGGCGGACTTGGAGGTGCCGGGGCCGAGAGGGGCCGACCGCGAAGGGTCGGGGCCGACTCGATGGACTTGGAGGTGCCGGGGCCGAGAAGGGCCGACAAGGAAGGGTCAGGGCCGACTCGGCGGACTTAGAGGTGCCAGGGCCGAGAAGGGGCCGACCAGGAAGGGTCAAGGCCGACTCAGCGGACTTGGAGGTGCCGGAGCCGAGAAGGGCCGACCAGGAAGGGTCGGGGTCGACTCGGCGGACTTGGAGGTGCCGGGGCTGAGAGGGGCCGACCGGGAAGGGTTGGGGCCGACTCGGCGGACTTGGAGGTGCCGGGGCCGAGAAGGGCCGACCGGGAAGGGTCGGGGCTGACTCGGTGGACCTGGAGGTGCCGGAGCCGAGAGGGGCCGACCAGGAAGGGTCGGGGCCGACTCGGCGGGCCTGGAGGTGCCGGTTCCTGGTCGGGGCCGACTCGGCGGGCTTGGAGGTGCCGGGGCCGAGAAGGTCCGACCGGGAAGGGTCGTGGCCGACTCGGCGGGCTTGGAGTTGCCGGGGCTGAGAAGGTCCGATCGGGAAGAGTCGGGGTCGACTCGGCGGACTTGGAGGTGCCGGGGCCGAGAGGGGCCGACCAGGAAGGGTCGGGGCCAACTCGGCGGGCTTGGAGGTGCTGGGCCAAGAGGGGCCGACCAGGAAGGATCGGGGCCGACTTGGTGGGTTTAGAGGTGCCGGGGTGCACCCATGCTTTAATTTTACCGAAATTACCCTTAGGGCTACATTAGCCACATCAGGGAGTATAGCTGAATAGCATCTATTCTTCCAATTCAAGAGCCTCTATGCATGGATGAGCTATCACGAAACATGCTTTAGTCACCTTGTTTTGAATCTTTTATCCTCAGAATCCATGCCATTAGAGCAACTCTAATGCTCATTAACATCCTCAAATATTTCGATATGGAAGCTTAGTCGGGATGGCAAGTGTAGCATCGACATTTTCTATAGCTTCATTAGCTATCAGAATTACCCATCCTTTCTATAAAGTAGTGTAGAAAGCAAATGCTCTAGAGAAAGTTAAAAGTATTCCTTTGATTGACTCTTCTCAACTAGCTGCATATTGGAGATATCTTAGCGAAAAAGGATTGAGAGTCAGCAATGGGGTAAACTATGTAAAGTTATTCAAGAGTCAGTAGACTATTTTTTTAAATGCCATTTCTCAAGTTCAATCCTAAAGGTCTTTGCTAATGGCCTTGGTTTAAGTAGATTGCCCTCTACCATCCTTAGGCTATGGTCATATTGGACAAGGAAGAGATTACAAGCTAAATAAAGAACAGCTGGAATCAATTGATCATGACTTCTTCGTAGCAAGTGTAGCATGAGATAAACTCGATAATCTTTCTTTAAAAAAAATCTTCCCTTATGGTCTTTCATAAAATTGTTGCTACACTGCTTTTGTAAATTTTTTTTTTTTTTTTCATTTTTCCACCATTAAACGCCATGTAATTTATGTTGATTTTAGTAAACTCTAATAGGAGAATCTTATAAGATGCTAATTCTATTAATTAGAGTTTTTGACTTAGCCACAGTAGCAATAGGATCACAGAATCCACTTCAAACACAAGTTAGGATATTTTGAGAAAGATAGGGGACTTGGAATTAATTTTATAAGTTAATCCTTCAAATTCAACTTAATTATAAGTAACTTTTTATTTATGTCAGTCCATGGCTTGCAGCAAGCCGAAGGGCTTATTATTAATTGTTCATTTAATATTAAATCACGAGGCCTCAAAAGCAAAAATATAATGCTCTTTTATTATTACTCATCCATTTTACAAGATTTAATAAGAAGGACGTGGCCCTGCATATATTAATAGATAAATATACTGCATTCACCAAAAGCTAAGAGAGATAAGTTTAAGAAGTACATATATATATATATATATATATATATATATATATATATATATATATAAATAAAGTAAAATTAGTTATATTTGAATGTAATTAAGTCCAAATTCAATCATCTCTCTTATTTTCAAATTCACAAAGTTAACAAATTTTAAAAATAAAAAAAGTAAAAAGATGAGATAAAATTAAAATTTATGTGAATTAATAGGTAAAAGAAATTATCGAACCATAAACTTGATCATATTTGAAAGTAGTTAAATTTATATATATTATTTTATAAATTATTTATAAAATAAATCATATCAGATGCCAGCTTTGATATCATGATAACTAAAGAGAAAAGATATGGTCAAAAGCAATTTAATACCATGCAAGGGACCCTAATAGCTATTTTCGGTCCGCATTTTAATTACTACTCTTTAATCTTTTTAAGAGCATCATAAACCTAGTCATAGCTCCCAAATATCTCAACAGTAGCCAATAATCAACTACTCGTTAACGGCCCAATTGTACAAAATATTCGGTCCTAAAAATATTTCAAAAAAGTTTGAAAAAGTCTTTATGCACTGGTGCGGTGTGATTGGCGCGTAGCTGCATCGCGCATGCACGTACCCATGCTAAGAATAGAAATAACTTTTCTCTATTTAGCATGCATCGTGCATCAACCATCGAGCATGGCTGCACTACACTTGGTGCAGCAAGACTTTTCTAAAAGTCCACCAGGATGTTCTAAAAGAGCCCAACAATGCCTAAAGTTTTAGGTCCAAAATCAATACAATCCATTTCAAGTCCAATTGCCACCTAAATTGCAGCCCGAAAATTATGCTGCGGGCTCAAAATTTTTTCAAAGGTGTTGCTTATTTGGTCCAAGATAATCTTAATTCTTATCTGTTTAGTGTTCAAAACCAAGTTGAAGTTGAACAGCAACTCAAGTCGCATTTCCAACTTTAAGTTTTATGGTGACTGACCTTATTAGAAATGTCACCTTTTTATGCTTAAAAAAAGTTTACATTCAAGTCAAAGCACTCAATGCACATAGAGTTGAGGGTGTTAGTAAAGGCTAGCATCAAAACTGCAAGTGGAAAGGGCTTGGGTGCATAACTAGGCACTCGTAGAAGGAAAAAGACTTGTTGCACCATCCTTTAGTGCAGCAAGCATACATTGATCATTCGGATTGGCCGTTGGCACATATTGGCGCACATGCGGTGCGCAATAGGACTCATTGGACCACCGCATGCGCAAGCGGCCAATCCGCATGATTGATGCGCACTTGCTACACTGAAGGATGGTGCAGCAAGATTTTTCTTATGGAAGAAGGCTGAGCTACAATGCAAGCTTTGAGGAGGCCATAGAAGGTTAAAAAAAAGAAGGTAGCAGGGATGCACAATGGTGGAAGATATAGTAAAATTAAAGGCAATATAAGCCATTGTAGGCCTTTTGGAGGTGGTGGTGGACCTGATAGCGATATCAAGGGAGGTGATGAAGAGTGATTCAAGAGTTGATATGTTAGAGAAGGAGAAGGAAAGGAGGATGAATTTTTTTTTAATACTATTTTGAGCCACCACAACTCATCTTATGACTCTTTTAACAGCAAGTTAAACTATTGCAAGATAGTCCTAAATTACAGTCTAACAAGTAGCCCAACTTGTCATGGAGTTATTCAAACAAATAGGCTAGCATGCATTACAACTTTAGCTGCACGAGGTTCTACCTACAAGATTTGAAATAACCCACTCATTGCACCCAAAATTGCGGTACTAAAATCAGTTTTGAGATACCATCCCAAGAAAAAGTCTAATTGCAGCTCAAATTGCAGCCTCTAAATCAATTTTTAGGTCCTACCCATGCCATGTCAAGAACTAGCCATATAAATATCTAGACCTAGCTTAACACATGTATCTTAACAAAACCCAAATATAATCCATTTATGCCATCTAAAATGAGCCCAATTTAATTAAAAGTACAAAGTAGTTTATTTTCCATGTTGGCTCATAATGCATTTACAATCTAGAAGCAACTGTATTAATTCGTGTGTCATCTAAAATAAATCAAAGTTTTTTTTTTTTTTTTTTTTTAACATTGCTATAGGTAATAAAGCTTTTGTGTACAAAGCTTTGAATAATATAGCTTTTGCTATGAAAATTTTAAAAAATAGTTATTTGATAATTATATTTTTTAATATAATATAATTTTAACATATATTTGATGACTAAATTAGGGAAGTGATAGGAAATAGTAATAAAGGATATATATTACATCATAACTTTAATTATCTAAGTATGTGTACTATCAAAAATTGTTATAATAAATATTTTAATTCAATATTTTTTATAGTTTAATCTAAATAATATAATAAATGGTGACTTTGTAATAATACATATGGTTTAGGCCCCCAAATTGATTTCTTATGGAAACTGGAGAACTCAAAAAAACGAAAAAGGATTGATGGTCATCCTCCTTTGACCATCTAGTCTAATATTACAATGTACAAGTGAAGTGCTTAGCCCACAAACATGGCAAAAATGGGATATGTGTTCATATATTTTGGGATGGCCTATCCCAAAACCACCAAATTGTATTTGTGGCCATAAGATTTGTGATTGGGGTTTACTGCAAATACTTTAGAGTTGCTTAGCATAAAGATCGAAATTTCAAATCTAATCCCTGATAGTATGCTTCAGCATAGCCTAGTCTAGAAGCTTTAAATTACAATATTAGATCCTTACCTATTTCTTGGGTGGCTTAGCCCAAAAATTTGAAGAACAAGAATGGATCCTTCATACCATAAAATTGTTACATTATCGGGAGGTGGTTTAAGCCTAAGACATCAGAAGTGATGATAATGGTAACGATGAAGAAGAAAAGGAAGTTCTATCACTAATTCATAGTGATAACGGTCATTCCCTTTAGGATAGCCTTGTCCAAATCATCATAAAAGTAAATTATAGGTCTCGATCTTCTAGTTCAGTTAGCCCGAAAGAAAGTAACTTCAAAATATTTTATGATTTAAAAATTTTAGTTATAATTATCTTTGGAAATAGGTTTTCTCAAGACATAAATTTAGGTCTCTGAGTTAGACAAAGTGAAGTCAGATCTTCAAGTTTTTAAGTTGAAAAAAATAAAAAAAAAAGATTTGCGAAGATCTAAACATAGCACATATTTATCATCACCACCAATTTTCAGCTTCTGATTTTTATCTCTCAAAACATGATAATGAAGGGCTATCTATTTTACTTTTTTTTTAAAAAAATACTTTGAAGTTTCTAAAAATATAAAAGTTTGGAAACTAGCTTTTACTTTTTCTTGAAAATAGAAACAATCGGTGATCACCGCCCCTCTCTATTGCCAATATCACCACCACTCTTATTAGTCCTACTATCACCCATCACTAACTCTGGACCAACAACTATCACAACATCTAGTTACCATCGTTCATCGACAGGATTTGACCACCAAAGGGCTAAGTTGCCTTAAAAAAGAACTAAAATTTAATAATATTATTAATTTTTATTTAAATCAAGTATTACATTTTCAATAAAAGAATAAATACATGAAAAATAAGAAATTTACCTAAAAATATTAAAATTGTCATCATTATTATTCATTTTTTTAAAAAAATTATTCTTTTTGTGACTAACAAAATCTAACTATATGGTCATTTGTTTGAAAGGAATTAAAATTCAATTTTGTTCCTTATAAGATTTGAAATCTAAACCTTTTATTCAAAATTATAAAAAACTATTTCAGTTATTCAAAAAAAGAAAAATTAGTGCTTATGAAAATATCAAAATACACTTTAAGGTTTCAATTAGTTGCCCAATCTTTCCCATGGAAAGATGACTTTGTAAAAAAATGCTATAACCCCGCTTGTTCGATTTATCATTTCAACTAATATATGGGAAGAGTTTTATCCAAAAGCACCTACTTTCTTGCAGTTGTACGGTAAGTATCATCCCATGTTATAGGTGGAAAAGATTATTTTTCTTATGAAAAAGTATTTCTAAAACCCAATTAGATGTTCACCAAATATTTACATATTGTTTCATATTGCATGTTGGACAATACTGAAACAACATGTAATACTGAAACAATATGTGAATAAATTTAAGTGTAACAGAAATGTGTATGTTAAGATGAATATGTGGTAAAACTTTAAAAGATAGAATTAGAAATAAACATATCAGAGAAATGATAGGAGTAACACCATGAATTGAAGATAAAATGAGAAAAAATTGATTACGGTAGTTTAGACATATACAATGGATAACTATTTGTAATTTGAATGTTGACTTAGTTCTGAATAGAGCAGAGTGGAGGAAGCAGCTCATGTATCCGACCCTATATATGTAGTTGGGAAAAAGCTTGGATGAGTTGAGTTGAGTTAAGTTATGCTGTTTTCAGTATTGCCTAACACTCTGTTCCATAGAGCATAGCTGGTCTAATAGAAGTTTTATAGAATTTTTCTTTTAATTTTAATGGGATGCATCGATCATACAATACTTTCAAAGCATTCCTCCACTTAATCCATACTGATATCAGTGACAAATAAATATTAAATTTATGATGATGATGAATGACATCAGACTATTGAAATTTTATAAGGCACTAATTATTGCCTATAACAAGCGGCCAAGGGTTAGAGGATGCCATCCTCTATGCTCATTGCTTGACGCAACAACCAAATCGCCAGTGCAAGTGACATCAAGAAAGAAATTAATCACCATCACGAATGCGAAAGCCTCGACCTCCTCAATTTTTAATACAAGATACTGGTATTTATTCTTAAGTAGGACAATGACTTCTTGGAAACATACTTCCAATGTCTTTGGTCTTTGTTAAAAAATAGATAGTGCTATGAGAATAATCACCATTCAGCATGACTTGTTGGACTTTAACGACCAGCTCATGGCATCCATCTTTTTATATAGTCCAGATGCCCTTCTTGAGTCCAGCTTAACATAATTCTTTCAGCCTTGATCAAATATCTAAACCTAGATTCGACTCAATTCATTTGGTTTATTGGGTTGGATCGAGTTAGTTCGGAGCAGGATTAGATCCAATTATTCAGCTTTTTTTAAAAAAAGAAATTAATAATTTTGTGAAGTCTAAAAGTTTTTAATCAGATTGGGTCTTGGTCTAATTTTATTTGGAATTTGAGACTTGTATCAAGTGTGGGTCCACATGACCTAGCTTGCACTTGTTCAATGAACCCTTGTAATATGGACATCTAGGTGGCCAATTGCTGAGGATTAGCTTTGAAAATAGCCATCATATCCTTAGTGAGCTCCAACTCTCAGAACATTCATTTCAAGGCAACTTTAGGGGCTTTCATTTGCATGCATAAAAAAATTAATAAAACTTTTTTTTTTTTTATAAAACAAAATTTGTTCTGCTAAATTTTTTATGTAAGGATGAATCATCGTGCATGATACATATATTTTTTTATCATGCACAATGCGCAAAGCAAGTTCTATCATATGAATTGACAACGACGCCATACTATCACACAGTCCTATTTTCCATCTTTTTGCTGAAGATGGCTATGAAAAATCCACCTCACAAAAAGTCCACAAAACGATGAAAATGGTGATTGTTTGAGGAGACCTTTAGGTAGTGTTTGAAATAGGGGATAAGAGGGGATATCCAGAGGATATCCCCTCTTATTCCCAAAAGCCATAACTATAAGGGATAGCAGGGAATAAAGTTAACCAAAGGGATAATCCATGGTTAACCATGGTTAACCATGGGATATCCCCTCAATTTATTCCCTAGAGAATGCAGGAATAGCTGGTTATCCCTCCAAATAAATGTAAAAAAAGGTTATCCCATGGATTTACCTTTTTGCATTTGATATGATCAATGGGACAGCCAAGGGATATCCCTAGGGATAGCCAGGGGATAAATTCTATCCCGTACACTTATCCATGGATAACATTTTTCCTATCAAACACTACCTTAGGTAGTGTTTGAAATAGAGGATAAGAGGGGATATCCCCTTTTATTTTCAAAAGCCATAACTATAAGGGATAGCTGGGAATAAAGTTAACCAAAGGGATAATCCATGGTTAATCATGATTAACCATGGGATATCCCCTCAATTTATTCCCTAGAGAATTAAGGAATAGCTGGTTATCCTTCTAAATAAGAGTAAAAAAAGTTATCCTATGGATTTATCTTTTGCATTTGATATGATTAATGGGATAGTCAAGGGATATCCCTAGAGATAGCCAGGGGATAACTCTATCCCGTACACTTATCCATGAATAATATTTTTTCTATCAAGCACTACCTTAAGAGAATCTACATGAGTTCCTCCTGCCAGTGGCTTAGTTTGCTTAGTCCTTGTGATGACTAAGACAATCAACAACCGATTCATGTACAAAAAGTAGATAAATCTTCCATATGGTGGCACTATTTTGTTCAAGGATTTCAGCAAATTAAATGCAAGTGACATCTCAAATTCATCTACCGTCTAATTAATTACCTGTTAGTAATTAATTCAGATTTACGTGATGTTAAAAACTCAAGTGTAAATTAATCGGCAGCACATAACTTGAATTATAATTATTTAATTTTTTTTAACTTGATATGAAATATTCATATATAAAGATATTATAATTCCTTTGTAGTAGGATAATACGCTATATGTTTCGATTGTAGTGATGAATTAACTATGGTAACACACTCTTTTAGAGGATATAAACAGGAAACCATTCTTGAAAATATGTTTTTTTTTTAAGGCAAAAAAGAATGAAGAATGCAAAGGAGTAATGATCCAACACCACAATTGGATTAATCTCCATTCTTCAATCCATTTTGGTGCCCAAGATATCTGCATTGGGAGTGGAGCAAAATTCTCAGTTGGTGGAGTGAAGAAGAGCAGAGCGTGTCAGCGGGATTATAATATCATTATATATGAAATTATATATATGAATAATTTCATATCAGGTTTAAAAAAAAAATTGATCAATTATAACTCAGCTCATGTGCTACCGATTAATTTACGCTTGAGTTTTTAACATCACGTAGGTTTGACTTACTAATTAGACAGTAGATGAATTTGAGGTGTCACCTACATTTAATTTGTTGAAATCCTTTAACAAAATAGTGACACTGAGGAAGATTTTTCTATCTTTTGTACATGAATCAGTTGTTGATTGTCTTAATCAATCACAAGGACTAAGCAAATTAAGCCATTGTCTTAATCATGTAGATTCTCTAATAGTCTCCTCAACAATCACTATCATCATTCCTATGGATTCATTTGTGGACTTTTTGTGTGGTGGATTTTTTCTTAGCCATCTCTAGCAAAAAGATGAAAATAGGACAGTGTGGTAGTATGGTATCATTGTCAATTCATAAGATAAAATTTGCTTGTGTACTGTGCATGATAAAAAATACTTGCATCATGTGCACGATGATTCATTCGCACATAAAATAGTTTAGCATTAACAAATTTTATTTTATTAAAAAAATTAAATTTTATTAAATTTTTTATGCATGTAAACGAAGCATCGCACATGGCACACTTACAAGGGTTCATTGAACAAGTGCAAGCTATTAGGCTTGGATCTTAAATTCCAAATAAAATTAGACCAAGACCCAATCTGATTAAAAATTATTAGAGTTCACAAAAATTATTAATTTCTTTTTTTTAAAAAGCAGAATAATTGGATCTAATCCTGCTCCATACTAGCTCGATCCAACCCGATAAACCGAATGAATGAGTCGAATCTAGGTTTAGATATTTGTTCAAGGCTGAAAGAATTATGTTAAGCTGGACTCAAGAAGGGCATCTGGACTATATAAAAAGATGGATGCCTATAGCTGGTCGTTAAAGTCCAACTAGTGATGCTGAAGGGTGATTATTCTCATAGCACTCTCAATTTTTTATCAAAGACCAAAGACATTGGAAGTATGTCTCCAAGAAGTCACAGTCCTACTTTAGGAAGAATAAATACCAGTATCTTGTATTAAAAATTAAGGAGGTCGAGGATTTCGCATTCGTGATGGTGATTAATTTCTTTCTTATGTCACTTGCACTGGCGATTTGGTTCTTGCGTCAAGCAACGACAGAGAGGATGGCATCCTCTAACCCTTGGCCGCTTGTTATATAGGCAATAATTAGTGCCTTATAAAATTTCAATAGTCTGATGACATTCATCATCATCATAAATTTAATATTTCTTTGTCACTGATATCTATCATCTGGCAGTCCACACGTTGGTCTCTCCCAGCCAGCTTGAGGGTACGTGATGAAAATTAAACTCTAAATCTATGAGAAGTAAGGCTTTAACATCATGAAACTTGTGTGTGTGTGTGTGTGTGTGTGTGTGTGTGTGTGTGTGTGTGTGTTGGAGGCTAATGTCCTGAAGTTTGAAGATGCCTTTGGACTTAAGTTAACCTCCACAAGAACTTCTTTGTGGGTATCAATAAGAACAAGGATGAAGTTAACAACTTTGTTTCCTGATAAACTCTTAGGTAGTGTTTGATAGCTTAAAAGCTATCCTGGATAAACGTACAGGATAGCATTTATTTAGGGGATAGGTAAGGGAATAAGCACCTTTTTAAAATTACAAATCTGCCATCAAGGGATAACTTTAGTTGTTCCTAGATTCCCTAGGGAATAAGTTCAGGGGATAACCCATGGTTAAACATTGGTTATCCCCTCTGGTTAAACTTTTTCAGACCTATCCCCTCTAGCTATAGCATTTGGGAACAAGGGAGGATATCCCCTGGATATCCCTCCTTATCCTCCATATCAAACACTGCCTAGGTAGTGTTTGAAATAGGGATCTCAAAAGTCATAACTATAAAGGATAGTTGAAAATAAAGTTAACCAGAGGGATAATCCATGGCATGGTTAACCATGGGTTATCCCCTCAATTTATTCCTTAGAAAATATAGGAATAGCTGGTTATCCCTTCAAAGAAGAGTAAAAAAAAGTTATTCTATGGATTTATTTTTTTGCATTTAATATGATCAATGGGATAGCCAAGGGATATCCCTAGAGATAGCCAGGGGATAAACTCTATCCCGTACACTTATCCATGGATAATATTTTTTCTATCAAACACTACCTTAAGTTAACATGGTATTCTATTACTTATATAGGCCTTCCTTTTCATGGGAGAAAGCTTTCAAAGCAAGCTTAGTTGCCACTGATTGAGAAAGTGAACTTTAGATTAGCTTTTTGAAAAAAGAAATTGTCTCACCATTGCAGATGGACTCATCCTAATCAGCTCAAATCTTTATTCTTTTCACCCTTTCTTAGTACCTTGAGTTTATTTTCAGATTGCTTAACTAGGTGGTGAAAAGAATTGATAAGATAAAAAAAAAAAGCCTTTTTATAGGAAGGCAAAGATGCTACTACTGGATTCCATCATTTGATTAATTGGGAGCATGTGTAAATCCAAGAAAGATAGAAGGCTTGGCATAAAGAATTTAAAAGTCATGAGCCAAACTCTTCTGGCTAAATGCGCTTGGAAGCTAATAATTAAGTGAGGGTTTGTAACGATCCGGACCCATGGGCTCATTTTGTTACAAGAAAGCAAGACGGACAAGGTT
This sequence comes from Calamus simplicifolius, assembly GCA_900491605.1. Taxonomy (NCBI): domain Eukaryota; kingdom Viridiplantae; phylum Streptophyta; class Magnoliopsida; order Arecales; family Arecaceae; genus Calamus; species Calamus simplicifolius. Next base: position 165,767 of record UESW01004490.1, read on the forward strand.
CACACCAACTTGAGCCACCACAGCCCAAAGGGATCCAATTGGTGCATTGTCCTTCTTAATTTATCACATATAAACCACTCAACCAACTCCCAATTTCTCGATGTGGAACTATTGGGAGGGGTATCATAATCTACCCCCTTTACAAAGACGAGTCCTCGTCGCCAGGGGTAATTGATCACAACCACCAGGCAGACATGATTCTAGAGGTGGCCCCTACATGTTCAAGAGGTGGCTAGGGATAATTGATCACAACCACCAAGCAGGCAGGATTCTAGAGGTGGCCCCCATAGGTTCAAGAGGTGGCTCCCATCCCCCATGGATGTAGCACTTTGCCCTGTGTGGCACTTAGCTCCTGCACTTCCAGCTGGTGCATGGCTCTGATACCATATTGTAACGACCCAGACCCATGGGCCCGTTTTGTTATAAGAAAGTAAGATGGACAAGATCCACACCAACTTGGGCCACCATAGCCCAAAAGGGATCCAATTGGTGCCTTGCCCTTCTTACTTTACCATATATAACAACTCAACCAACTCCCAATTTTTGATGTGGGACTATTGGGAGGGGTATCACAATCTACCCCCCTTACAGAGGCGACGTCCTCGTCGCTAGGGGTAATTGATCACAACCACCAAGCAACAGGATTCTAGAGGTGGCCCCCACAAGTTCAAGAGGTGGCTAGGGATAATTGATCACAACCACCAGGCAGGCAAGATTCTAGAGGTGGCCCCCACAGGTTCAAGAAGTGCTTCCATCCCCCATGGATGTAGCACTTTGCCCTGTGTGGCACTTAGCTCCTGCACTTTCGGCTGGTGCATGGCTTTGATACCATATTGTAACGATCCGGACCCATGTGCCCGTTTCATTACAAGAAAGCAAGACGGACAAGGTCCACACCAACTTGGGCCACCACAGTCCAAAAGGAATCCAATTGGTGCCTTGTCCTTCTTACTTTACCGCATATAAATCACTCAATCAACTTCCAATTTTCTGATGTGGGACTATTGGGAGGGGTCCATCTTTATAAATGAATCTGGAAGCTAACAAATGAGGCTCCAAGCTAATAATTGAGGGCTTGTGGAAGAATCTCATTAGTTAGGCATCTTGCTCCTTATCCATAATATGAAAGAAGTAGAATATTAAGAATTGTTGGGATTGCACTTCCTTTAGATTGAAGAATGAAAAGAGATTCATTTTGAGAGGACACGTAGTTGGATTTCTGCTCTCTTTGTTTTTTGTTTTTTCCTGAGCTGTTTTTAAGGGCAATCAATCTCAACACAAATATGATAGAATATTGAAACTAGAGATTGTTGAAAAATTATAGTATAGTATATTCTAATATCCAAAAGATTTTCCTCCAAAAGATTTTCCTCCTTTTATCATAAAACCACTCTTTTTAGTCCCACATGAAAAACATACAAATCTTACTCTTACTTATATTTGTGTTACTCTCTTGCTAGTTGAATGGTTGTGAGAAAGCTTATGCACACGCGAGCCGGGCCAAGCCTAATGCAAATCGGTGAAGCCGATTTCGAAAACCAGTTAATCGGACGCGTCGCGTGTGATCATCGCGCGCAGAGGGAGTGCAAATCTCATCCGTTGGATGCGCATGTGATAAGCAAGATTTTTGTCCTTTTTTATCTTTTTTTTTATCAGTGAGTCGTTGTTTGATTGATTTGACTGATTGACCGACTCGGCAACTGTTGGACCGTCTTTTGACCGAACGTTGGACGTTGACCGTTGGATTGACTCGCTGCTTTCAACCGGTGCTTACTATCTTATATAAATATTCAAAGCAATGCCTTCCGATAATAATTCAATTTAAATCTAGAGATCCATTCCCTCGTCCTTATCCAGTCCAGAGATTCATTCTTTTGCTTTGCTCCTTTCTTATCCAAAGAGAAGGAACTCATTCGGTTGTTCATCCTCTTCTGATATTGGTGTGTGCACGCCTGTTAGAAGACTCGCTGCTGTTGTATCCTGGAGAGTAGTCGTACTCTGATCTTCTGCATCGAGATTATCTCCGAGAGGCGTTAATCTACTCTTAAGGACAGTGCCTTGCACGCTACAGCATCTTCTCAAATTGATTCAAATAGATAAGATCATTCCGAGTATTATCTTTTCTTCTTACTTATCCAACAGAGATTACTAAGGTGAAAGCTAAAACTAATGGACTTCCTTGCCTTTTCTAAGCAATAGAATTTCTTGATTTTACTTTAGTTATGAGATCCAATAGGATGGTAAATACTCGTTTGAAGGTATCCTTTGGCCATATTATGGCTATTTGGAGAGCATCTATTTCTAAAAAATTAAATGTATTCATCAAATTTCTCCTAAGAATAAATTGCATGTGATTCATAGTAAAAATAGAGATAGAGATAGACCTAAATTAACATATATAAAAAAAATTTAAAAAAAATATAATTATTTATAATTTAAGTATCGACTTAGTCCTGAATAAAATAGAGAGTTGTAGAACAAATTGCATGTGGATGAGATGTTGCCTTGAAAAGATGGTTTGTCTTTGAATAAAGAGGTGTATAATACAGTGTTAAATCACTTCTAATTCCCCATAAGGCTTCGAAACTTACATAACCTTTGAATCTCTCGGAGGAAAAGTGTTTGCCCTCATATTGTAAGCTTGCTTGGGATGAGCTTGACTTGGAATCATGGTGCTAAATTTGGGAGGAAAGAAATACATGGCTCTCCATTTACCTTGGAAAAAGAAAAAGAAAAAGAAAAAGAGAGAGATATATATCATGGGTAGTCCATTGTTTCTTTGAATTGTCCTTGGATAGCGGATGACCGTGAAAGATTGCTGGATTCAAGAAGTATATAATCCAAGAGTTAGGAATATACTGTAAGCTAGCAATTAATATATCATAAAATCAGTAGATATATTATTAGGCTGCCCATTGGATGGTGGGAGGCAAACAACAATTATATAGAATATGACGCTCCCACGTATTAAGGTAGTATATGAAATAGAAAATAAGTGAAAATATCTCTTGGATATCCATTCTTTTTTTAAAAGTCATAACTATAAGGTAGTGTTTGATAGCCCAAAAGCTATGCCTGGATAAATGTACAGGATAGCATTTATCCAGGAGATAGCTAAGGAAATAAGCATCTTTTTAAAATTACAAGTCTGCTATCAAGGGATAACTTTAGTTTTCCTGGGTTCCCTAGGGAATAAGTTCAGGAAATAACCCATGGTTAAACATGGGTTATCCCCTCTGGTTAAACTTTTTCAGACCTATCCCTTCTAGCTATAGCATTTGGAAATAAGGGTTTTAAACTTTTTCAAACCTATCCCCTCTAGCTATAGCATTTGGGAATAAGAGGATATCCAGGGAATAAGGGGGATATCCGGTGGATATCCTCCCTTATCCCCCATATCAAACACTGCCTAAAGGATAGCTAAAAATAAAGTTAACCTGGATATCCTCCCTTATACCTCATGTCAAACACTGCCTAAAGGATAGCTGAAAATAAAGTTAACCAAGGGATAAACTATGGTTAACCATGGGTTATCCTCTCAATTTATTTCCTAGAAAATGCAGGAATAACTGGTTATCCCTCCAAATAAGAGTAAAAAAAAAAAGTTATCCTATGGATTTACCTTTTTGCATTTTATATGATCAATGGGATAGCAAGGGGATAAACTCTATCCCATACACTTATCCATGAATAAATTTTTTTCTATCAAACACTACCTAAGGGTTGTTTGGCAGCTGATGTGATCGAACTATTAAATAACTTGAAGGCTTAGCATCAATAGATACATGGAGGGATAGCTTGAGCCATGAATCTTTAGGCATTCTTGCATGTAACCTTTATGCCAACCTGCTTTCCTTCCACACGATAGAGAGATTCTATCTGCAAGAATCCTGAAGCGGGTGACCACCCATCACAAGACCACCTTACCTAATCTTTCTAATCCTGCACATCTATGAAGTACTTGCTTGCTGAAATGGTACTTTAAACTAGACCCATCATTCTTAAAGTCTCACTCTTCTTTACATCATCTACTATAAAGAATCCCAATGATCCATTAATGGTTTCTCTGGATCAATCAACATCTGTATAATTTTGAAACCAGATAGGATGTGTGGTTTTAGGAGAACAGGAGTCAACAGCAGGCAACATCATGCTGTCAACTGGATCAACAGCATCTATACATGTGGCTTTTAAATAAATAAAAATAATGCCATCATCAAGTAAATTTTCATCCTATTAGATTGGATAGACTACATCTAATTGATCAACTAGTTGTTGGACTGGAAGGAGTGTTTATCTAGTTATCAAAATAAAATAAATGATTTTTAAGAAATAATTATTAATTGGTTTTTATAAGATATATTTTATTAAAATAGAAAAAAATAATATTTGACAAAAATGAAGTTTATGAAAATAGGCCTTCCTTTTTTTTAAAATCTATTTTATATAAATTCATATTTTACATATATTAGTTTTAGTAAAATTTACTGAAGCTATTGGCGTCCCACCACTTTTTTTGATCATCCGTGAGCGCCTGATTGTCTTCTCCGATAAACATGGGATCTTTCGGTAGGTTCCGCTCTACTTGGGTTCATGCAAGAAGTCCTAAAAGTTGGTGATTCCGGCAAGGGCCTTTTGATATTCAAGTAAGTGCTTTGGATAGCAGCTGTGGACTCAAAAAAGCAAAGCTAGAATGAACTTTTTGGGCGTCTAAATATTCATACTTGGTCGAAGGCTCCTTTTATCTATTTTATGGATAATTATGAGTCCCGAGATACAAACATCTAAGCGAGGATGAATGATGATCTCATGATGAAATAAATAATTAGAATATTTTATTTGTTTAGTTCATAAAAATAAAAATAAAATATTTAAATTTGTATATGCTCATAGCTGTAATCTCATGATGGTGATGTGATTAAAATTATACTTTGTGAAATGGTTCATGTGAACTTTGCTGGGCAAGCCATGCCTTGTCATGTGAATGCAGGCAAAACTTTATTTTTAGTCATCAAAATCATGTGTTTAGTTAACAAAAATTATTAAGTCATCAATATACTAATTTGTAAGAGTCATAAATATAGTTTTTCTTTAAGGGCAACATGGAGTCCATATGATAACAAAAGGATGCATGGAGGTAGGATATCTAACAATTTGTCCACTGAAGCACAAGAAATTAGAAAGAAAGGTTAAAAATAAAAAAAAATCTTAGCACTCTTTGGTTCTTAAAAAAAAAAACTTTACCAATGTACTGATTTAATTAATTCATGGATAAAGTATTTGCTAGAAGTCTCTTTCATCCAACTAAGAGTTGTGAGGAAGTTCTCTCTCAACAGGTGTTCGCATTACAGGACAAATAGCTCACGTTTCCTATTAATCTTTGGCAGATGGTGGTTGCTTGCAAGGTTGATATACCATTCAATTAATTGAAGTATTTAAATTTCAAATATTACATGCTTACTTGAGAGAACAAAGGGGTAATCGGACTATTTGGTTGAGACAACCGTCAAGTGCCTTAGAAAACCTCTTTGGGCTCTAGTACTGGAATATAGTTTTTTTTTAATTACATGATACAATTTTTTTTTTTTTTTTGGTACTGATGTGATTTATATTTTGAGATAAAAAATGATTGAAAATAAGAGAAAAAAAGGGAAAAAAATAACAGGACCAAAAAAAACTGAAATAAGGTGCTGATTTATAGTATTATTAGCTGAAAGTGTATTAAAAAAATTTATAATTAAGAATGTTAAAAAAATTAAACATGTGACAAAAAAAAGTAAACTTTTTTGTGTTTACTGTATTATATTGAATTATTATACAATATATATAATAATAATAATAATAATAATAATAATAAAGTGCATTAAATAAGAATAAAAATGCATCACTGATTTATATCAGATTTTTCTCAATTCAATGCATGCAATTTATGAGATGGTTGATATATCATAATTAATAACCAAACGAAATATTTACTTAATACTTCAAATGAGCAAATTTCTATCGTAGCAAATTCTAAAATCAATATTTTTAAATAGTTTATAAACATAATTTGAATACATAAACTTGGATAAATAATATCTCAATTTTAGTAGATGTGATATATAATTTTTTGTTTTCTCTGTAACCAAAGGAATCTCTCAACCCATCAACAATAAAGAATTCGCCAATCGAATGGGAGATCATCCCACCATCTCATGCCCGTTCGCTTTGCACCCACCTGCTTGACGGTCGGACCGGAAATCCTGTCCTCCCTGCACAACACCCAATCCCACCCTCTTTCCTTCACCTAGGAAGCGCAGCCGCCTTGGTCCGGACCCTCCCCACGTGTCATCGGTCCTCCCGGTGGGCCCACCTTCGTTTGACATGACCTTCCACCGCACTCCTCTTAATCTCGCCTAGGCTGTAATTAAGTCGGTCTGCTCACATCTACTCAAGGCTCGATCCGATAAAAGCTAGTTTGTATTTAGTTTATCATGTAAATAAATCAAATTTGAGCTTCATTTTAAAGCTCATTTAATAAACGAATCAAACTTAAGCATAAAAGCAGATTCGATTAGAAACTCGTGAGACAACTTGATTAAGAGCTCATGAGATGACTCAATTAAGAGATCATGAGCTAGCTCGATTAGAAGTGACAAATAAGATGTCCTTTCATTTTCTCTTATCTTTTCATCTTATCGGACTGCTATTTGGATTTAAGAATCAAGTTTTTTTAAAAAAAAATTCTCGAGCCGAACTTTAAACCGCTTAATTTGAATCGAGCTTGAAATAAGCTTTTATTGAGTCGAGTTTGAAATGAGCTTCCTAATCATACCAAATAAGCGAGCTCAAGTCGAGCATGAGCTTTTTGTATTCGAGCTCAAGCCGAGCTTGAACATGATTTTTCAAACTTAAACGAGCTCAAGTATTTATTAACGAGTTGAGCTTGAGCAATAAAAACCTCGACTCGACTCGGCTCAATTACAACCCTAAATCTCACCTTTCGGTTGCCAAACCCTAACGTCCGTTACCCTAGAACGAGAAACAAATAGTTAAAAACAAAACAAAAAAAATTAAGACATCAAAATTATCGATCCCTCCCAATTTTCATCGCAATCCACTCCATAATCTCGCTGTAATCCGCTCGATTATCAGACGTAACCCTCGTTAACATCCCTTTATAGGGGAGATTAAAAAAATAGTATAATGACCAGTTACCAAAAAGAAAAAAATGATGGATAAAATCTGAAATTAAGTAATTATCAAAAAGGCCCTCTCCCTCGCGATCTCCACCATTTCTATCCAGTCCTCTTGTCGTAATCGCTAATCATACCCCATCTTTTTCCCCCCTCCCCCGCCTCTCTTTCTCTCTCTCTTCGCGAGGGGGCTCGCTCGATGTCTGGTTGGTTTCCTCCGTCGCGGATCCCTTCCTTGGAATCCTCTCGTCGTCGTCGTCGTCGTCGTGTTCTTCTTTTCCGTAGGTGGGGAGATCGCCATGGCCGTGAAAAAGGCTGCGGAGTCGTTCTCGAAGACGTTGGCTGAGGAGGTGCAGCGATGGGGAGCGATGAAGCAGACGGGAGTGAGTTTGAGGTATATGATGGAGTTCGGGGCCCGGCCTACCGAGAAGAATCTCCTCATCTCGGCTCAATTCCTCCACAAGGAGCTCCCCATAAGGATAGCGAGGAGGGCCATTGAATTGGAGAACCTCCCCTTTGGGTTGTCCGAGAAGCCGGCCGTCTTGAAGGTATATGATATGTTTCATCTCGGTGGATCGATATGGATATTTTTGGTGCTTTTGGGGGATTTTTGGGGAGATATTGGTGCCGAAAGTGTTTGTATGTTGGCTCTGGATGAAAGCCTCGATTTCGGTGATATTTTATTTTTCTGAGTAATCTGTGAAGGTTGTTGAAATTGAGAATTAGTTATTCTTCTTGCAGCTGTTTTACTGTGGATTTTTCATGCGAGTTTTGATCTTTCGATTTCTGACGTCCAAATTCGCCTTTGAAGATGATTTCGATTCATAAAGTGTTTGTGTTTCGCTGTTCTAGTCTTCCGATTTTTTATTTTTTTTTTTTTGTTCCAGCGGCGGTGGTATTTAATATGGTGTGATTTTTGAAAATAAAATATTTCATAGGTTTTTTTTTTTTTTTTTCCTGCGCTCTGTTTTGTTGCTGGAAGAAATCATTGCATTCATGTTCCTATGGCTTTTGTTCTAATTCATGTTAATTCTGCAAAATTGAACTGCTACTGTGTCAGTCTTTGATATTTTAGAACATGCTGTGCTCATTCATAGACTGCGTTTAGGCTGTTGAGGTGTTTTCATGTTAACTCTTTCCAGTTTTACTTTCTTTTGTGCGCTTTGGATATAATGGTGCTGTCAGATACTAGTTATATCAGTGGTCTGATTTGGATTCGATAAAAATTTCTTGTGTAGTATCTGTTCTCTTGTGGCTTTTGGTTTCCATTATGTAGTCATTCTTGGGTCGTTGATGCATCAAATAATGGCTTGAGTTCACTATATTTGTATATGTGCTGTACCTTTTGATTGTCAAAATGTGTGTGCAGAGTGAAATCTAAAATGGTATCCAGTGTTGAATTTACAGATGAATGTATTTTTTCCATATGGTATTGTTTCATGCTACTTTCTCCAATGGTCCACTGAATCCTCTTAGATTTTGATATCCATATTATCAATTGCTGCATGAATTTTAATTTCTTAATTTCAGATATCATTATTAGTCTTCCAGCTATTGGATAATTTGTTGAATATGGTACTGCTGAATTTTATTTTTTTAAAGTAAAAACATGTGGTTCTTTAGTACAAGTGTTGTGGTTAGAAGCATGTCTTTTGAAAACTAATTGGTCTCTTTACTTTCTAAAGGTGAGAGATTGGTATCTGGATTCTTTTCGTGATGTTCGATCCTTTCCAGAAATCAAGGATGCAAGTGATGAGCTGGCTTTCACTGAAATGATCAAGATGGTCAAAGTGAGGCATAATAACGTGGTACCAGCAATGGCTCTAGGTGTACAACAGCTGAAGAAAGATTTGAACCCCACAGCTGTGCCGACAGATCTGGAAGAAATCCATGAATTCCTTGACCGTTTTTACATGTCAAGAATTGGAATCCGTATGCTTATAGGTCAGTATAATTTCGTTCCCATTTCTTCTTGTATGTGTAGGTATTTGTACCCCCCACCCCACCAAAAAAAAAAAAAAATCCTGGGTGAAGTTTGAGGATGTGCTTGGTAAACACCATTGGGAAATATAGTTTAGTACTTTACTAATAAAACCTTGACTTTGAGAATTTCAGGGCAACATGTGGGTTTGCACGATCCTGACCCAGCGCCGGGCTGTATTGGTCTAATAAACACTAAAATGTCTCCTATGCTGGTGGCCCAAGCTGCCAGTGAGGATGCCCGCAGTATGTGTTTACGGGAATATGGGAGTGCCCCTGAAGTAAACATTTATGGAGATCCCAGTTTCACCTTTCCGTGAGTATATATTTCTTTTAATATCAATGATCGTAATAATTTATGTTCTTACCCATTGCTATCGCTTTGGGAGCTATGCTAGTGCAGTCAGAATGTTGCAGTTCAGTCCCATTCATTTAGGTTTTAGAATGTTACAGAATTTGTTGTACCAAATATTCGGATTAAGTGAATTTGAAATGGCTAAGAGATCCTTTCAGCATTATCTTAGTATCAATATTAGGTCTCTTGAGAGTGGGATAAATGTAGAAACTGTGTATCTTTTGTCATGCATAAATTTATATTTTATGTTTAAAGTGGCAAACAGATGTTTAATCATGTCCACAAAAAAAAAAAAAAAGTTTCTGAATCAAATCCATATCTGTGCATAAGAACTCAGTCAACTTTCAACCATCATAAAATGTTCAAATTAATTTTTTCTATTGAATTTTCTGCACTATGTGAGCATTTGACAGGCACAAAATGCATTGACCAATTTGGATTACTATTTTTTTTTTCACTTAAATTGCAGATATGTTGCACTGCATTTACATCTCATGGTGTTTGAGTTGGTCAAAAACTCACTACGTGCGGTTCAAGAACAATTTATGGATTCTGACAAACATGCCCCTCCTATCAGAATTATAGTTGCTGATGGAATAGAGGATGTTACAATAAAGGTTTGCTTCATATAATTGCTTGTACATGTAGTTCTTTCCTGTCTACTTAATGAAGCCTGACAATCACAAGATTGATGACACAACTTTAGATGCACAAATTTTATTCGAACTTTTGATATATTTTTCCTGTTTTAAGTAACATGCCTTCCCACTTGTACCTTAAAGATATGCTATCATTTGTATCATTTTTTTTTCATGTGGTTCGTTTGGTTCAAACTCTATAACTTTGCAAGTCTAATGCATGAAAAGGCTGAAACACAAACTATTAATTATTCTATTTTTCAATTCCTAGCATAGCTTATCTATACCCCTTTTTTCCTTGTCTCATGATGAACCATACACATAGAAGACGGTACTGCACCTGCACATACATTTTGTGTTGACTGATTTCTTGACCAAAGAAGCCTTACCTGAAATCTTGTCTTCAGTTTTCATGTTTAACCAGAAAGATGTTTTATGTAATATCCTGAGAATTGATCCCCTGATTCTCAATTTACTGCTTTGTAAGTACATTAGAACACATGTAAATGGATACTGTTCCTTGAGCAAATGATTTACTAAAATTCTTGTTCACCATGTTGTATGTTGTATCAATTCCCAAAAACAGGCACTTAACCCCTTTTCTTTTTCCAAATAACGGTAGATATTTTCAGGTGCTACTACAATTAATATTGGTTTTTAAATTTTACTTTTTTCCTTATTTGTTTCTTGGTCACTGGCGTTTGCTCAAATCAAACTTATTTCACCACTACTACTTTTTAATTAATCTCCATACATGACATAAACCTATTGGTTTTTTCATAGCTGCAAGCTAAGTCTTGCCACATGAAATATCTGTATGCTGCTTGAGACCAGCTTCCTGTCTTCTTTTCATTAGAGCAGTTGATTATCTGAGTATCATGAAGTCATGCTTATAAATCTTGGATTATTATCATTTTTTTTTCCACAGATATCAGATGAAGGGGGTGGCATTCCAAGAAGTGGCCTTCCAAAGATTTTTACTTATCTGTACAGTACTGCTAAAAATCCACTGGATGAAAATTATGGAGTACATGAAGGGGTAACTATGGCTGGATATGGTTATGGACTTCCGATCAGTCGCCTTTATGCTCGATATTTTGGAGGTGATCTCCAAATGATTTCCATGGAAGGATATGGTGCGTTTATTATCTTGTTAAATGGAATGCCTTGTCTTTTCAAAATGAGTGCTTGATAAGAACTTTCTTTCTGTTGTTTTCAGTTTGTCTTTACTCTGTCTATTCTTCTGTCAATTTTCTTTTTGTCATTTGCAAGTCAGCATAAATCTACCTTTGGTTGATTAAGATGTTGCATGGCCAGTTGGTGTAGAGCATTATGAATTTAGTGTCTAAACATGCAAATCTATTATATATTATGACTTAAGACATTTTGCTTATATTCCGATGCATGTTAGATAGACAGGTAGGTTTTTTCTTTCTATTTTTTTAATTTTGCCTTCAAATTTAATTGTATTAGTTATTTTAAAAGATTTCCTAATCAACTGAGCTAGAGAGATCCTTAAACATTGGAATAGCAATGTAAAGACAAGATGTGGAGCCAATCAACACACAGATGCAAAGACACCTTAGATGCAATCGCAGACTTTGACTAGTTTACCCCTTGTTATTCTTGCATGGGTAGAAGGCCTTCTTCATGACATGGCAAGATATTGATGACTATGTGTTGAATACTTATCAAAGGTGTCTAATCATTTTTCCAGTTGTTTCTCTACAATCAATATTTGCTACAAAGATGATAATATAGACACACCCTAGATATACTCAACTCATCTAAGCCTTTTTCCAACTACATGGGATCGGCTATATGAATCTGCTTCTCCACTCTGCTCTATTCAGGACTAAGTCGACACTTAAATTATAAATAGTTATATCTCTCTTAATTATTTTTGTCCATATTAGTTTAGATCTACTCCTACCTTTATTATTATCATAGAGTGTTAAAAGATCATTCTTTCTAATTGGAGCATCTAAAGGTTTTCATTGTATATGTCTAAATCACTTTAATCAGTTTTCTCTCATTTTATCTTCAATTGGGGCTTCTCCTATTATTTATTGTATATATTTATTACTAATTCTATCTTTTAAAGTTTTACCATATATTTATATTAACATGTACATTTCTGTTACACTTAATTTATTCATATGTTATTTTAGTATTGCCCAGTTTCATATAGCATAACTGGCCTAATAGCGGTTTTATAAAATTTTTCTTTCAATTTTAATAGAATACACCCTAGATATATCACAAAATATTTTTAGTGTAGTGCTTTGTGCCTAACACATATAATGCACCGATATGCCTCGAATGCAGCCTCATACATATTAGATATTTGTTGTGGGCATCTATTTATTTATAACATTTTTTTATAGAAATTGGTGTCTGATGCGCACTGATAACATTCCAGATATATCCTGGACATGTCTCAATTATCTTGGGGTCTATTAGGTGATGGGCTGCACCATGTTGAGCTGGCAATATTCAAATTCACAGTTTGCTCAATCAACATTGACCTTTGTCATCATTGTGCCCTAAATGTGAGATAAAGCAAGTGAGAGAAAAAGAGGAGCACCTGAAATGATACAATTTTTAATAAAATAGACCAGAATTAATCCTACGATAATTCATAGTTCTATACACAAAGAAATCTAATCCATTTATGGTCATATCCTTGTTGTATTCATATACAGTTTCTTCATATTTTCTTGTTTTGGCGTGTTCTAATTGTTTTGTCTCTCTGTCCATATTTATGTTTCAAAACAGCATATCTTCTTTCTTTCAACCAGATGTCTCATTTCCTTGTAGTCCATTATAATCACCTCCAGGACAAAATCAGATGTTTTCTCTAGGAACTTCTATTCTGTTCCCAGTCTAAGAAAATTTGAACCACTAGATCTTTCAATGAGCAGCTTACAGACGCAGCCAGCCATGAATCCTCATCGCTTAGAAAAGGTGGATGTCCTTCATGATCTCTAGGCTAGTGATGCCAGCCCGTTTGTTAGTCATGGTCATGAAGGTTAAATCATGTGAAAACGCTGGGCAAATTTGAGAATTTGGAAAATATGGAAGGCAGGTAAAATATGGAATAATGGGTGGAAATCAAATCACTTATAATAATGGCAGAGATAATTTGAGTATTTGGATTATGTTTTCTCTAATATAATTCAACTCAATTTCTTAAATATCATGGATGGACATCCTGATTTTTTTCTAAGAATGGGATGCTCCAATATGTCAACAATGCATCGACACTTTGGATGGTGGATGTCCTACTCCATTCAGATCCATTTCTTGACTGATGAAATAATGGCAAATACATATCACCTTTTAAGTGGAATGATGGGACATGTTACTTGTTAAAAGAAGAACTACATGTCAAATACCTAAAGAACTGCACCTAAGTTTTGTCCTTTTTAATATAATTCAGCTCAAGATTTTAAATACTGAGAGAGAGAGGTGGCTATCTCTTTTTTTTCATGGAACATGATACCCTGTACGCTCAGGATTTTGGATGTCCTGTGCCTTCTTGGTCCATTTTTCGACTCATCCCTTCCTGACAACAGAATGGTAGGATACGCTACCATTCCAATGGTTTTCGAAAACTTGATTCAACTAAAGCTAATCACATGCCACATGTGATTAGTAAAAATGAAAAAGCACTTGATGGATGATTTTGAGTCCACTACTCAATTATTTATTACAAGTTTCATAAGTAAGTTTCATATTTTGGCTTGTATTTTTTTGTTCTATGTTGGCTATTTATTAGAGATCAAATATTAAAGGTAATTTATTAAAAGAAAAATCTATTTATGTGAGCATAGTGAGAGGTATGGTAGCTAAAGAGAAAAAACATGACTAGTTTTGGGCACCCTGCTTCTGCCAGTTTGAGATAACGTGTGGACTTAGTTTCACTTCCAACATGGATCCTACATTTAATGCAGAAAGCCTCAGTTTTCTTTTTTTTTTTTTTTTTTTTTTTTAAAGTTTCAGCTCATTCTGGCAAAACACGCAGAGCCTCAAAGTCCAGAAACACGTGTTAGACGCTAGGGCTTTCTTATTATATATAACTAGCATTCAGCTAGTGCTATCCACATGCCTTTTCAGAAAAGAAGAGAACAATGGGGGAGTCGAGGTCCACCACATTGAGATTGAAAATGTACTCTCTCAGTTGGAGTGGCATGGACGCTTCTCAAAAAGATGCATCTAAGGCTTATTGCTTAAGATTTATTTATTTATTTATTTAAAAGAGTTTAGTTGAAGCATGGTGGGCCTGCAGTTGATGAAATATGCAGTGGTGATACACCACCCTAATATCCATTTTGTAGGGGTATAGATTACATAAAATGCTGTCCACAGTCCTCAAGTCAGCTATATAAATTCCTTATCCACCAATTATTCATATTACAAGCTACTTCAAACCTTTCCAAATTCTTTTGCACAATTTCCATCAATGCTAGAATGGATCTTCCATTCTTTTTCTATATCCATAAGACTTGTTTAAACACCTCTCTAGCAGATCTTTTTATTATTATTTTTCTTTTTGAAAAATAAGTGATGCCTTTGTCTTCTTTGATATATTCATTCCTCTTTGCAATCGTAGTAGTTTAATTGCACGTATGTAAGTATAAAAATTCATCCACTCTGCAACATTGAGCTTTGATAGCAAGTGCAAAATTGCCATGTACTTTGCAATTTTATATAATACTAATAACTACTATTATTTACTTTAACACAATTTCTGTAGTTGCAGTGGCATTAGTTGAGATAGATGATCTAAATGATGGTATCCAAGGTGAGGATATGTTGTGGATATGCCATTAGTTGACGAGATGTGAGAGATTGAATGCTAAAATTGGAGCATAGTGAACTTGAATGAGAAAGTATGGAGTAGATTCTGATGGTTCTAGTTTTTTCTAGGTGAATACAATCAGAGCTCATCCTATTGTGAAGATGTCCCATTCGTTTGTGGAATGCATTCAAGTTGGGGTTTTTCATGCATTTCGAAATTAAGGCCTTTTTTATCTTGAGGAGTGTCAAGTAGGCTAGAGAATAGTAAAGTTAAGAGACAGAAGAGCACTACGTTTTGGTTTGGAATTTCCTATTATATTATTTGCATTTTCTTAATTATATGTAGAAATATTTATGGTTATTGTGCTAATGTTAAAGGACCAGGGCTTCTTTTTGCTTTACTTGCTTTACTTATGTGCTAATGTTTGGTTTTATTAGGATTTCCAGACTTTGAAGGGTATTATGTGCTAATATATGTAGAACTATTAAAATTCTCTAGCAAAACAAGCCTTTTTCTTAGTCCAATCGAAAACACTTGCCATTTAACCCTTTCTCATCTCATTTTCAAATTAGACCGATCTTTATGGATAATCTTCCCAAACAAATGCTGATCTTTCTTGTAATCCTTTGACCAAATTACTCCTCATCAACACCCATTCCTGATCAATCCTGCTCTTTGACAGGCAACTTAAAGTTCTTTTTTCCATTTTTCCAATGATGCATTTATGGGCCTATGTATTTGCTTTTACATCTTTTCTGGCCTCATTTGATTCTAGCAGATCCCTTGACCCTAGGCTTCAGTCCAACACTTATGATTTCTAAAACAGATATGGCATTGAAATGCTGCATTTTGTTTTCTAAAACATCATTTTAGTTTTTTAGATTAATTAGGCCATGGATGACTAAGCAGACCTCAACTATTATTTTTCCTTTATTTGTAAAAGCCATTATTAAAGGCAAAATTAAATGGAGTCTCCTGTTTGTTTTACAGTAAGCATATGGGTATTTGATGTTGCAGTTGATTTATTAAAATTAATGCAAAATCACAATAGATTTATGCACACAACTTGTTCTTTTTGTGCAGCAATTTTCTTTCCCTTGCTTCTTTATATGCTCTATTTCCTCTTGGAATTTTATGGTGTTTGGTATTGGATTCCAGAACCTACAAGAATCAAAAAACAAGTTTGATATCCATTTAAGTTGCAAAGAGGCCTGATGTAGAGTCTCTTTCCTTTCTCTGTGGTGGGATACAGTGGTCTTCTCTTTGTTCTCCTTTGCCATTGCCTTTAGATATATGCCTATTATAGATATGCATAAAATGCCTTTACAATTTTTTACTTCTTTTTATATTTCTTCCTCAATCCATTAGACACATGCAGTTCGTCTAATTTTATACATGCATCTATAAGCTAATTTCTTGCCATTTGATGTTCAAAATTCCAACTGCTTCCTTCCTATTGTTTGTGCGGATTCTTAATTTTTTTTTTATTTTTTATTTTTCCCTCTGCAGGAACCGATGCTTACCTTCACTTGTCCCGACTGGGTGATTCGCAGGAACCCCTGCCATAACGCTGTACCAGTTTCTATGCATGCCCATTAGAAAGCTCCCTCCTTGCATTGGGTGGGTGGAGAAGTTGTTAATTTACTTTGGCCTTGCCGCTGATTCACGTATATTTAAAAATCAGTAGCATCTGATTTGGAAACTTATCCACCCCTTTTCATCTGCTGATTTCCCCGACATTGTTAATTTTATTTCAAGTAGAACAAAAGGGCCAGAGGACAAAAAAAAAAAAAAAAACAGCTGCTGTAAATATATTTTCAATACATGCCGGAAGTTTCTTTGTTTTCAGCATTGCCTTTGAAAGTCCATCCATGATGATGGCTCTTTGGAGGTTGGAAGCGTTGTTTCATGATTTATTGAACAATGGAATAGAATTGTGGATGAGAGATCATGGGAGCTCCTAGTGCTAGGCTACATGTCAAACAATCTTGATCGGTTAAAACCCTGTTCGTATGAAAACTTGTGGTGCAGTTACAGAATAGTGGATCTTGAATGTTGCCCTAGATGGCTATTAATTCACTTGTGATCCAAACAACATATTCAAATGAGTGCCTGACTTTCAGTGGTACAGTTTTGAACCAATAATTGTTCTTGGACGATGTGGACCATTTCTTTCTTTCGTTGGAATGGTCCTCCCATGCCCTATCCTATAACTATATTTATGAACCTTCGGGTAGAGAGGGAGAGCATTTGCAAGGTAGAAGGACACCAGTTCATTGGTTGGCAGGTAATGCTATCGTTGACGATGTTGACAACACGGACCGGACTAAGTCATTAGTTTCTTTTTGGACGGTGGACTAGTGGACTTCTGGGTTGGAAAAGCTGATGTATGAACGTGGTGGATAGGCTTTTTTCATGAACTTTTATTTATTTATTTATTCTGTTCGAGATATATCTTTTTCTCCTTTTTAATGAACATCTTTTTCATTAAGATCAATGCTGCTAAAATCACAAATCAAAAAGTAAAAGCCAATAGAAATAAAAGTAAATAGAAATAAAATTGATTTTTTTTTTTTGTTTAACATTCATTTTTCTACGTCGCACACATCTTTCCTCCCTTTATCAGAAAATTGGTATTCATTTTTCAGTCCACTGCTCCTCCCTTTCATGAATTTTTTTCTTAAAAAAGAAAACAAACAAGCGCTTAAGAAAAATCCTTCCGTGTAGTTGGATTATTTATTTCTTTATAGTTACACAAAAAGGCCCCTCTCTCTCTCTCTCTCTCTCTCTCTCTCTCTCTCATACATAAAGCTATCATCCCATAAACAATGAGATGCCCTTCATGTTCTAAGGTCGAGTATTATAATACAAAAGCTAAGCCACCATCTTTTACTACTATATAATATAGATTTCTTGAATCATGTCATGTGACGTTAATTTATGGAGTTTTGCGTTTTACGCGTGGCACCGTGATCCAACCTTTTAAACGTCCATAGTCAAAACACCTCCACTTCTTCAATGCCCACGGCGCGGTCGTTTCGCATCATCATCATCCATTTCTCTTCTTAAAACCATAAAAATTAAGATAAAAATAATATATGATGATGTGGCTGATAAAAGTAATGCGTTAGGGTTCTTAAAACCATAAAATTAAGATAAAAATAATATATGATGATGTGGCTGATAAAAGTAATATGTAAATTAACGGTTAAAAATCACTCAATAATGAAAATCATTAGAATGCTGATGGCTCCTAGGCGGCGGCTCATGTCTACAAGAGGTTCCAAGTCGGTTCTGATTTACAGGTGATTCTAGGTGGCTCCTACCTACAAGTGGCCCCAAGTCGGCCCTGATCTATAGAGGTATCTAGGCGGTCCCGCCTCCTAGACGACCCCGATCTACAGGTGATTCCTAGGCGGCTTCCGCTCCTAGGCGGCCCTAAGTCGGCCTCAATCTACAAAAGGTTCCTAGATAGCCCTGGCTCCTAGACGGCTCTTGCTCCTAGGCGGCCCCTGCCTACAAGCGGCCCTGAGTCGGCCCCGATCTACAAGTGGTTCCTAGGCAGCCCCCGGCTCCTAAGTGGCCCCGAGTTGGCCCTGATCTACATGCAGTTCCTAGGTGGCCCCAGCTTCTAGGCGGCCTCGGTCCTTATCTTGTCTTATCTTCAAGGCTTACCTCAACTTCCAAGCAAGCCTCTACTTTTGACAAAGCCGGACCCACTAACCACCCTTGATTCATATCAGTCTAATAAGAGAAATTCCGTCAGTTCCAGCACAGGCCTCAAAGGTTATACCCATCAGGCAACATTAATGACCCTGATCAGATGAGGCCCCAAAAATCATCGCCCATCAGGCAACATTAATGACTCTGATCAGATGAGGCCCCAAAGATTATAATCCATCATGAAGCTACAATTCTCCAAACCAATGAGGCCCAAAAAGTCATCAGGAAGATTTAATGACTTCGGCCAAATAAGCCTCGAAAGGCGATCATCTACCATGAAGTACCAATCACTCGGATCAGAGGGGATGAATCCGATCCCACCGGTTCTATCATTCTATCTGTAAAAGTCATGTCTCATCATAAGATTTCAATCTTATCAAGCAAGCCATACAGGCTCGAAGGATCAACAAAACGGGTAAGAGGGACCCCTGACCAAGGTATGAACACTTAAGAAAACACTTAGAGAATTCTCTCATTCGAGCTTCCTCAAGCTCACGGCTATGATACTGATCACTAACTTGAGCATCGGAGGGTCCCCATCAAATATCCAATTCTTGGGACTTCTTGCAGGTCTTGACGCCGAGGTAAAGCTCCTCTAGCAAGCTCATGGCACATCCCTTGACGCTCAAGGACGTCAGCTCAAGGTGATTGGGCATCATCAGATTAGTACGCCAGGAAGGTGACAATGAAGGAAAGATCACTCTGTAACTCTGAGTTATAAGCTCACCCTCTCCTAAACAACAATGGGGGCAACGCATGTTCATGAGGTTTCTTCCAGTTCCACTGGGGGGCATCCCAGCCATGTTGAGAAGTCAAAGGATGACTTTCCTACTCTTTCATCACCATCAATCTAGCTACCCCACAAGAGCAACTGGCCAACCTCGCTCAACAAGTTCAAGTTCTTATTGGAGTAGTTTGCGAGTTGCAAAAGTGATGACCAGCGACTGCTCAACAACAACCTAGACCTCCTGTACCGCCTGCAATAGCTGTCCCAGCTAGTCAACAATCTACTTATAGAGGACCTCTCTGGAGGAGCATCGCCATCGTCATGCTCCATCCAGGCACACCATTAGGAAACCTCCAAGAGGTCACGGTCTCCCATCCGTTACTCTGGCAGCCCTTCTTTCAAACGATGATGGGAGAAGGAGCCCAGGGGTATATATCACCATCAACATCATCGCTCCCCCTCATCATCGTCTGAATCGATGAGCGAGAACCTTAATGGCCGGATGGAGAGGCGCTTGGAGAAGCAAGACCGGCGATTGGAGGAGCTCAGTCAGAAACTCAATAACCAACCAGGGGTGGACTATGATACTCGCCCACCCCTCACTAACCGGATTATAGAAGAACATGTACCTTATAGGTTCCGTCTTCCCCAGCTGGATCGTTATGACGGCATCACAGATCCACTGGACCACTTGGAGAGTTATAAATCTCTCATGCAAGTTCAGGGGCAACTGATGCCCTCCTATGTATTGCCTTCTCTATCACCCTTCAGAAGGCTATGCGTGCCTGGTATTCTCGCCTACTCCCGCGCAGCATCGACTCTTTCAAGAGTTAGAGAAAGCCTTCTTAGCACA
The DNA here is from genome assembly GCA_900491605.1 of Calamus simplicifolius. Classification (NCBI taxonomy): domain Eukaryota; kingdom Viridiplantae; phylum Streptophyta; class Magnoliopsida; order Arecales; family Arecaceae; genus Calamus; species Calamus simplicifolius. Next base: position 186,025 of record UESW01004490.1, read on the forward strand.
ATTTGATAACTATCAAAAGATTCCTCAGTTGGCGGATAGTCTATTCTCCATTCAGCAGAAGGAAGGTGAACTCTTGAAAGACTTCGTAGCTCGATTCAAGACAGCAGCCCTCGAGGTATATCATCTCGATGATGCTGTGGCCACCCTGGCCCTGAAGCAAGGACTCTGCCACTCTCGCTTACCTATTCATTAGACAAGAATCCTTCCGGTTCCTATGCTGAGCTTTTGAATCACGCACAGAAATATATTCATGCCAATGAAGCTGATTTCACTCGAAGGAACATTGAAAGGGGGGCTAGCAAGAAACCAGTCCGTGTGGAGCCGAGCAGAACTCCTCTAAACCCCCACATTGGCCAGATAATCGGCGCCAGAACTTGGCCCCCAAAGAAGAAAACTTTACACCTTTCGTCGCCCCTAGGTCTCATATCCTTATGAAGATCGAAAGTGAGTCTTATCTCCAACGCCCTCCCCCATTGAGGACAAACATTGCCTATTGCCGCTTCCATAGAGACTACAGTCATGATACTGAAGACTGTCATAACCTAAAGCGTGCCATTGAAGAGCTCATCCAGCGGGGCTATCTTGGAAAGTTTGTCAAGAAGGGAGGACCTCCAGCCATCCCAGCTCTGATGGGGCCCCCACCTATTCAAGCCAACATTGACAATGCTCCAACAGAGCAGACGGTGGGCATGCTTGCATGGGGAATGGCTTCATCTTCAAAGAGACCAAGGGAGGATGAGGAATAGAAAATGTAATCCTCTTTCTGAAGGGGAGTTAGCAAGGAGAGGCAACTTGAGTGATGACAGCATAATCGTCTCTATGACAATCGCTAAGCATCCTGTAAACAAAATACTTCACTACAGTAAAAGTAATGTATAGAAACTCTTTTTTCCCGACGCTCGGGGTAGTGTTGGAATTCACACAGCCACGTCGGCAAAAAGCGTCGGCAGCCCCTACGATCCTCCCACCCCGCGTTCTGATCCAGTGCCCCCCCCCCCCACGTTCTGATTGATCCAGTGCCCTAACTCCTCCTCTGATCCAGTGCCATAGCTCCCCTTTGATCCAATGCCCTAGCTCCCCCCCCCCCCCCCCGTGTTCTAATCATCCTCTTCAGTGCCCTAGCGGAGCTCTTTTCCTCCCCCCAGCCAATCCTCATATGTGGCGGAGCAGATCCGACCTTTTCCTCCCCCCCCCAACCGATCCTGATCAGTGCCTAGTGGAGCAGATCCAGCCTTTTCCTTTGCCCCCTAGCAATCTCTCCGCCGATCTCCTTTTCCTTCTCGTCCCCATCGACTGCCCTATCGGCAACCGCTGCTACTGACCTCCCATCCTCGACGTCCACGGATGCAATCTCGAGCCCGCAACCCAAGTCTCGAGTGGAACGAGTGTGGCCTCTCTCTTCCCTGGCCTAGGGCTTTCTCTTCTCTAGCCTTTGCAACGGTGGTGTATCCGCATCTTTTCTCTCCGACATCGCCCATTTCCTCTCGAAGGTAAGATCTCTCTCTCTATGATCTATGAATATGGTATGTTTGTATCTGAAGACAGAGTGTTGGGAGGCCCTAGGCCTCCCTGATCTCCGCTGGTTCGCATTGATTTGATCTCTTTTGTATTCGGTTTGATCTAATAAAGAAGTTTGATCACAGATGCTTTTCGACATGGTGTTCAAAACTTTGGAGGTTCAACTAATATACATGGAACGGATGGAATATGTGATGGTTCTACATTTATGGAACAAACATTTGTTGAGAGCAGATATAATCATCAACTACCGAGTCAGCTCGGTATCATAATTTAATTAAAGATGCAAATGAACAATTATTTCGGGTTGTTTGAAATTTTCTAAGATCTCTTTTCTTATACATTTATTTCATATAAAATATATGAATGGATGGTCCGAAAGAGTTTTACCATACTCCTCAAATTACTAAAGGATGCATTTCCAGAAAGCTCTGGTTTACCATCCTCTTATTATGAAGCAAAAAAAGTTGTTAACAAATTGGATCTTGGATATCAAAAGATCCATAGTTGTCCGAAAGACTGTATGTTATATCATGGTGAAATGCTGATCGAGAGTCATGTAATGTTTGTGGATCTTCACGATGGACAACTCATGAAGAGGATGAGGATGATGCAATGAACAAAACAAAAAAAACGGTGAAGGATTGCGTTATTTTTCTCTTATTTCTCGATTGAAAAGGCTATATTCATCATCGAAGACAGCTTCATTAATGAGATGGCATGATGAAGGGCGTACGAAGGATGGAATGTTGAGACATCCAGCAGATAGTCTAGCATGAAAAGCATTTGATACTAGGCATTCTGATTTTGCCTCTGATATTCGTAATGTTCGGTTGGGTTTAGCTTCAGATGGCTTCAATCCTTTTTGGACTCTAAATTCTACATATAGCACTTGGCTAGTTGTTCTAATACCATACAATTTACCACCATGGTTGTGTATGAAACAATCCTCACTTATCTTGTCAATGGTTATTCCATGTGATAAGGGTTCAGGAAATGATATTAATATTTTTCTACAACCTTTAATAGAGGAATTGAAACAGTTATGGAAAGGTGTCGATGCAATTGATGCTTCAAATAGTGAAACATTTAAACTATGGGCAGCTTTGTTGTGGACTATTAATGATTTTCCAGCATATGCCAATTTATCTGGCTGGAGTACAAAGGGAAGGGTTGCATGTCCTTATTGTGATTCGACACATTCAATTTGGTTAAAACATGAAGGAAAATTTTGTTATATGGGTCATCGTCGATGGTTAGAACCAAATCATCGTTTTGTTTTTAGAAAGATTTATTTAATGGTACCATAGAATTGGGATGTGCACCAATTCCACCTTCTGGAACTAATGTTCGTATACAAATGGATTCCATCAATTACATATATGGTAAATTCTCAAAGTCTTCTAAAAAAAGAGGAAGGAATGATCAAGAAGGATTGTTAGAAGAAGTGACTATTAGTAATATGGATGCACAGGTATTTGAAGATTCAGATAATTTTTTTGAAAAAGAAAATGAGGAAGATGTACAGATAGCATGTACAAATCAGCCTAGCAAACATTTATGGAAGAAAAGAAGTATCTTCTTTGACTTACCTTATTGGGAACATAATCTTATTCGGCATAATCTTGATGTCATGCACATAGAGAAAAATGTTTGTGATAATCTACTTGGAACATTGTTGAATCTTGATGGAAAGACCAAAGATAACATGAAGGCACGATTGGATTTAAAAGAATTGGGTATCCGATCAGAGCTTTATCCCATTATGCTTGCTAATGATAGAACTTATTTGCCTCCTATATCTTATACAATGTCTCCTCAAGAAAAAAATTATTTTTTTACAGTATTAAAAAATATTAAAGTACCTGATGGATATGCATCAAACATTTCAAGGTGTGTGCATCTTAAAGATATAAAAATTTCTAATCTCAAAAGTCATGATGGTCATATATTGATGCAAGATATCTTGCCAATAGCTTCAAGATCATCAGTGCCTAAACAAGTTATTGCAATTATAATTCGGTTATCATCATTCTTTAAGGCATTATGTTCAAAAGTTATTGATCCTAAAGAGCTTGATCAGTTGGAGTCTAATGTTACTATTACACTTTGTCAGATGAAAAAGATTTTTTCTCCTAGATTTTTTACTATTATGATACATTTACTCATTCACTTAGCTTCAGAAGTCAAGCTTGGTGGATCGGTACATTATAGATGGATGTATCCTATTGAGAGGTACGCTATAGAAGTTGATGTATCCTATTAATAGATACACTATAATTTTTAATAAAAGTAGCATCATAATTATGCTATGTTTAAAAATTAATTTATGTTGTAGGTACCTTGTGCGATTGAAAGATTATGTACAAAACAGAGCCTATCCAGAGGGTTCGATTGCAGAAGGATATATTGCTGAAGAGTGTTTGACATTTTGTTCAAGATATCTTCAAGATGTAGAGACAACATTTAATAGACCTCAACGGTATAGTGATTTTGTACATAACACAGAATTGTATAAGTTTTCAACTGCAGGTAGAGTCTTGGAAAAAACTGAAACTATTGTATTGGATCATAAATCAATGGCACAAGCACATCGTTATGTGTTACTCCATAGTGAAATAATACCTAACTATCGTAGGTCTGTATGATTTATTGCATTTCAAGTTTAAATATCATATCTTATTTTTTGTTCTAAATAAATAAAGTAAATTTTATGCAGCGAATTTTTAATGTCTCAACGACAAGCTAATCATGGCACTCAACCTAATCCAAGGATTGAACAGCGATGGTTAGTCGAGTTATTTCCTACATGGCTTTCAAAACAAGTTTGACAAATACTTAGAGAATATATTGATATATTTAGCATCAAATAACCTGTTAACATTCCTTTTTATTTTCTAGGTATCAATGATGATGGAGAGAAATTTTTTAGCTGAATTAATAGCCCTGGCTCGAGGACCTAACAAAGTTGTCAATAGATATAATGGTTTCATAATCAATGGTTTTAAATTCCATACTAAAGATTATGAAAAATTTATAAGAACACAGAATAGCGGTGTTATGGTGGAAGCAGATGAAAAAACTTATTATGGTGCACTAAAAGATATTTATAAGTTAGATTACTACAGAATCTTTAAAGTCATATTATTTAGATGTGATTGGGTAGATATAAACTCATCAAGGGGTTTGAAAAAGGATGCAAATGGATTTACACTTGTCAATTTTACAAGGTTGATACATACTGTGCCTTATTGAAGGATGATCCATTCATTTTTTCTTCTCAAGCTCGTCAAGTATTTTTTATACAAGATGCAAAAGATAAAGATTGGCTCTACTGTTATTAAAACAAAACCGATGGACTTATATGATATGGGAAAGCAGTTGGAAGATGATGAAGATGATGACACTTATATGCATTCAATGCCATTCAATTTTGTACCGGTATCCTTGGTTAGGATAGAATTTGAAGGAAATGATAATGCTTGATTCTTATTGTTGGTATTAAATTTTTTACTATAGTCGATTTTCTAGTAATTATTTAGTTAATTTAATATTTATTTTTACTAACTCTTACTCTGATGTAAATGATAGGTGACATTATGCCGCGCTCACGGACAGAGGCTGGCACTTCTGCTTCAGCACAGCAGGTTCATGCTGATCCTTCTTCAGTACCAGACGTTGTGTTTAATCCTTTGGCACAGTAGTCTACAACAGGTCCATCATCCTCTGGGCATCATGATCCTACTGTCGGTGTAGGAGATGATGAGCTACACATTCAGGGTAATTTATTTTTTTATTTAGTTTGATAAAATATCTTTACACTTTTTACTATAGTTTACGCATGCATATCTATTTTTATGCAGACGAATCTGGAAGGGTTACACGCAGACGCGGACCCATGATAGTTCGGGATGTATGGCAGATGCGCGAGGGTGAGCATATAGTGGTTGAGTGCAATCAACTAGGGCAGCCAATTAAAAAAGCCGCTAGCTTATTGAGTTTCTTTTTAGGGTCACTTGCACGGAGGCATCAGCTTTGTCCACTAAGTTATGCAAAATGGAATGACATGCTTTCAATGTATAAAGTTGAGATTCTACGAGTTGTGCAGGTAAAAAATTAAATCTAAATATTTCTTATTTTGTATACTTGTTATATTATGCTTTGTTTTATATTTTTTAAATTTACAAACAGCTTGTTTTATTTTAATTAAGTCAATTATTAGACTTAACGATTAAATTGTTTTGCAGTCCAAGTTTGTACTATCTTTTTCTACTCATGATTTTGTACTAAGTCTCTCAACCAAAAATGGAAAGAATATAAGGCATATTTGAAGATGAAGTACAAGTTGCCGGGTATGACCGAGGAGCAGGTAGTTGGTACTTATCCTCCTGATGTACCCCCTCATCAGTGGATGGAGTTGGTTCATTACTGGTTCTCCAAGAGGGGACAGGTATCTTGTTATTTAATCTTTTAAGATACTTTATTAAAATATTTAATTTTTTAAAAATATAATAAGTATATTTATTTGATTTTGCAGTCATATTCTAATATTGGTAAAGTTGCACGAGCATCTCTGTCTGTTCCCCATACATCGAGATCCAAGAGTTTATGCGCGAGTCAGACAAGAGTTTGTATGTTCCTTAAACTATAAATTTATATTTTTTATATCAAATCATTTACTTATTATAATGAAACCTGAACGTAATGTATATTTGTGAGCCATTTTTTTTTTTAAGTTTAGTGGTTGAAGTCATATATCATTGTGATATCTTTAACATAATTCATGTTTAACCACTGACAGAATTTTCTTTTTCCGCTGCTTTAAGAATCGTGCAGCCTAAGCTCCGGTTCTATCCGTCTTCGCTGCTTTAAGATTCGTGCTTCTCTTTGTTTCGTCCCCGATCTTCTGGCGATCGTCGTCGTCGAGTCTTCGCCGTTGGCTAGCTGCACCTTTTTGTCATTTCCGCTCTTCCTATGGCTTCGGATGCGGTTGAAGCAGGCCGGGCTTCTGGCAGGACAGCAGCGGAAGGAGGGTTCAGTTGGGTGTCTTCTTCTCCGTCGCCGGCCACTGTGGCGAGATTGGAGGCAGCCTTCCCGGAGGTGGTGACCCTCCCAGCTGCGGAGCTTGCTGAGGAGGTTGCTGGGTGGATGAAGAATGCTATCATAGCTCGTTCATACCATCGATGGGTTCCGGCGGATGCTTTTCTCAGAGAATTCAGGCGCGCCGGAGCTACTGGAGACATCGTCCCGACAAGCATGGCATTCCGGTGCCATGTATTCCGCTTCAAATCTCCCGAAGCTCGGGAGTTAGTGTTGCAAAGGCCGTGGGTAATCAATGGTCAGGTGATTGGCATCGAGGGTTGGAGGCCGGATTTTGCTCCGGCAGTGGACTCAATCCCGTCGGCGTTGATCTGGGTCCGGCTGCCGAACCTCCCCCTGGAGTTCTGGAAAGCTGAGTTTCTCAAACCAATTCTGGCTATGTCGGGGGATTACGTCTGTCCCGATGCTGCTACCATGGCGAGAAACAGAGGAGGAGGGTTTGCAAGGGTTTGCATGAGGATTGATCTATCTCGGCCTCTTCGTCCTGGAGCTCGAGTGCAAGGCTTCAATCAGAGGTTTTGGCAACAGTTCTCTTACGAGAACCTTCAAGGCCTTTGCTGGAGCTGCGGCTCGATCCATTTGGGAGGTCCCTGCTCGCTCCCGTCGGCTGAGGAGGTTGAGGCTTCAGATGCCGTTTTTGGTCCATGGCTTGCTGCAGTGAGACAGAGGAGAGGAGCTCCAGGTTCTCAGACTGACGGTAGGGGAAGCTCTCGTTCGAATGTGTCTGCGTCGTCCGCAGCCTTCGCCTCACCTTCACCTTCTTCTGTGGTCAGGCTTCGCCCAAGGTCTGAGGGCAGTCATGACGGCTGGAAATCTCCGGTGAAGGTGGCTCGTAGGCAGGCAACCTTTTCCAAGGTGTCCGCTGGTGGCTCTGGAGCTGCAGCGAGTCAGCCGGGGAAGAAGATTTCCCTTGTTTCTTTGAAGACTGGTGCAGAGCCTGGGGGTGCCGTATTGAAACAAAATGCTCTGAAGCAGAAGACAGTGAACAAAGTCTGTGCCAGTGAGCCTTCTCTGAACAATGTGGTGTTGATTACTAATCCATTCTCCTCTCTTGATTTGGAGGTGAGAGATGAAGGCCATATGGACTGTAGGGACGGGTTCCCGGGTTCCTTGAAGCGGGCCAGGCCGGAGGTGTCAATGTCTCCAAGGTCGTTTCCTAAATCGGCTCTCCGGAAGGGTAAAGGAAAGGCCTCAGTAATTAAAAAAGGGGGGGTCGCTGATTCTTCTCGAGTCGGTCTTGATCTACCCCCTTCCGGCCAGACTGGTGATTCTGATCGACCTAGGGGGCAGTCTATCCAGGGTTCTGGGCCTATGGCTATTGTGTTTGACGGAAGTCCTGTAGGTCAGGGTCCTAGCTCCGTTTCAATTGGTTCTCCTGAGGAGATGGATGGGTCTCGGGGCTGTTCAGATCCTCAGTCTGAGGTTTGCCCTCCGTTGGCAGGGGGTATTGCTGATAGCATTATGTCGAAGGACCATGGAGGGGTCCTAGCTTCTCCCAGTCTGTAAATGAAGATCCTTCTGTGGAATGTAAGAGGTGCTCATAAGCCTTCCTTTCGTTCCTCTTTTGGAAGATTATTGCAGCTGCATAAGTTTGATATATGTATCCTTTTGGAAACGAGACTGTCGGGTGAGAGTCTGGCTCGGTTTCGTAAGCAGGTGGCCCGATCATGGTCCTCGTATGCCGTGGAGGCTGAAGGGTTGTCTGGAGGTATGTTGGCTCTTTGGCGTTCCACTGCGGTTACGATTGATGCTTTCCATCAGTGTAATCAGCAGATAAGCATGATTGTCTCTGAAGAAGCTTCTGAGCCTTGGTTATTATCGGCTGTCTACGCCAGTACGGACTATAGGGAGAGAAGGATTCTCTGGTCTGAACTCCGATCCCTTCTTGACCAAGGTATTCCGTCTGTTATTGCTGGGGATTTCAATTGCATTACGGAGCCTAGTGAGAAAAGAGGGGGTAGACGAGTTACTGGCTCTGCTGACATAACTGAATTCAGATCTTTCATTGATTCTGCGGGATTGATGGATTTGGGATACTCTGGTCCCCAATTCACCTGGTGTAATAATCGGCAGGGTTCAGCTCGTGTTTGGAGAGGCTGGATAGAGCAATGGCTTCAGCTCAGTGGCTTCATTTGTTCCCTGCGGTTACAGTCTCTCATCTTCCTCGAATTGCTTCTGATCACTGCCCTATCTTGATTTCCACGGATACTGTTCAGTATCAGCGCAAGCAGTTCAGATTTGAGCAGTTTTGGTCTGGCCATTCAGCTGCTCGTGCTATTATTCATCACATCTGGCATCTCCCGGTCAGGGGAAATGCAGTTTATCGTTTATCTCGTCGTCTGAAGATGACCAGGCATAGATTATCCAGATGGAGTAGAGTGGAGTTGGGGGATTTGGTTAGATATATTGAACAGACTGAAAGTGATATTAGCGCTCTTCAGGCTAAGGAAGATCAGGACGGATGTTTGCAGGCCTCTGACCTCTCTTTTCTTCGGGATAAGCTTGCTCAGCATCACTCTCTTCTTCGTCATTAGGAGGTTTATTGGTGGCAGCGATCCAGGGCTCAGTGGATTTGTGATGGCGATCGTAATACCAGATTTTTCCATCAGGCTACCTTGAAGCGGCGTGCTGCCAATAGGATTCGGAGATTAGTTGATGATGAGGGAAATTCTCAGGAGGATACCCAATCTATTAGGGAGATGATTCTTCACTTTTTCCAGTCTAGATGGACTGATTCTTCTGGTGCGGGAGGGCCAGTTACTCCGGTTTCTGATTCTGTGAAAGTCTCTTCTGTAGATAACAGTATGTTGGCCAGAGCAATTTCTGCAGACGAGATTAGGGCGGCCCTTTGGGACCTTGGCCCGGACAAGGCCCCTGGGCCTGATGGGTTTCCGCCTTTCTTTTATCGTCATTATTGGGACATTGTGGGTCAGGAGGTGGTTTTGGCAATTCAGTCTGTTTTCCTAGCTAAACAAATTCCAGCGGAATGGAATCAGACCTTTATTTCTCTGGTGCCTAAGCGTCCTAATGCCTCCCTTCCTCAGCATTTTCGGCCCATTAGTCTATGCACTACGCTCTATAAGGTCTGTGCTCGGCTTTTGGCTCGTAGGCTTTCTCTGGTGATCCCTCGCCTAATTTCTGCTGAACAAGGGGCGTTTATTAGAGGGCGTTCTATTTCAGATAATATTCTCATTGCCCAGGAATTTATGTTTGATCTGCAGAGAGCTTCGGCCACGAGAAGTCTTATGGCCGTTAAACTTGATATGGAGAGAGCCTATGACAGATTGAATTGGGCCTTTTTGTGTCGCTCTCTTACAGAGTTTGGAGTTGATGACTTGTTCATTGAGTGGGTTATGGCATGCATTCAGACGCCGTCCTTCTCTATTATTATTAATGGTAGTCCGACCATATTCTTTCACTCTACTGTGGGGATCCGCCAGGGTTGCCCTTTGTCCCCGTTGTTGTTTATTCTAGCTGTGGATGATCTGTCTCGGGCTTTCCATCAGGCGCAGAGAGATTGGAGTATTGTCCCTTATTTGGCTGGTGCGGAGGGCCCCTTGGTGTCCCATCTCCTGTTTGCGGATGATTGCATTCTCCTGGGCCAAGCTTCTATTGCTAATGCGTCGTCTTTCTATTCTATTATCCAGAGATATTGTCAGGCTTCAGGCCAGAAGGTTAATTTTCAAAAATCCACTTTATGTTTCAGCCCAAAGACTCCTAGAGCTATCAGGGAAGCTATTATTTCTTTATCTGGAGTCTCTACTCATGCAGACAGATTGATGTATTTGGGGATTCCTATCACAGGAAGACGTCCCCGTTGTTCTGATTTCTTCGAGCTTGAGAGGAGGATTCATCAGCGTATGGGGGGTGGCAGGTTACTGGCCTTTCGATGATGGTCAGGATTATTATTATACGCTCGGTTCTCTCCTCCCTTCCCATGTATCTTCTGTCTAATTCTATTATTCCTATTACTTGCCTTAAGAGGATTGAGAGAAATTTCCGTGATTTTCTGTGGGCTTCTACGCAAGAAGGTCATGGTATGCATCTTTTATCGTGGGACACAGTCTGCATGCCTATCCAAGACGACGGTCTTGGGATCCAGTCTCTGATTGTTAGAAGGGATGCCCTCCTTGCCAACATGCGTCTAGATTCCTTCTGGAGCCGCATTGTCTCTGAAGTACTATTATGTGTGCTAGGTATGGTGGCTGGGTGCCGGATTCTTATATCAGGCCTCCACGTGGTTGCTCCTCCTTTTGAAAGAAAGTTTGCAGATTTGGTCAGGCTATCAGGGGTAATGTTACGTGTATGATGGGAGATGGATCATCTATAGATGTTATTCAGGATACTTGGTTTTCAGATATTCCTCTCTCACGATGGCCCTCTTTTATAAGCATTGACATCCCTTATAACCTTCGGGTTAAGGATTTGATTTCTTCTGATCCCCCTGCCTGGCATATCCCTTCTGTGACTCGGTTTTTTGGGTTGGAGCTTTCTAGACGTATTCTCTCGATGCCCATTATCCCAGGGTGCACATCTGACTCCAGACTTTGGCAGAAATCTTGTCTCTCTAGGGCGCCAATCAAGGATTTGATGATGATTTTTAGGTCGGGGTCCCAGCGTTCGATGGATGCTGAGTGGATTTGGAAGCTTCCCACCCTCCCCAGAGTGCATCTATTTATGTGGAAGCTCCTATGGGATTGCCTTCCCACTTGTCTTCTTCTTTCTAGAAGAGGTCTGGAGATTCATCCGTGTTGTCCGTTATGTAGGGAGGAGGATGAATCTTCAGATCATGCTATCTTTACCTGCCCCAGGGTGAGTTGCATATGGCAGAGGGTTGGTTATTCTGTTAGGAGGGACGTTCAGGATTCTCCTCGCTCTTCGTTCTTCCTGGATATTCGTAGAGCTTCTCCGCAGAGGTGCAGCTGTTGGATTGCCACGGCTTATCATATATGGTTATCGAGAAACCAGATTCTTTTTACGGACGACTCTGTGTCTTCCTTCAGAATTATGAGAAAAATCAGTTCTTTGCTCATGGACTGTGCCCGGGTTGGTTTGATGTCTCTGGTCTCTGGGGATCCCCTGCTGCTTCGGTAGCGAACCGTCATGCGGTGTTCATCTCCTGGGATCCCCCTCCCCAGGGTTCGTCAAAATCAATTTTGATGGTAGTTTCGTGGAAGAGCGGCTGGTTCTGGGTTCCTTGTCCGTGACTCTCAGGGTGAGCTTTTGGGAGCGGGAGGCTTTGGATCTATTGACTCCTCCGTCCTGATGTCTGAGCTTTATGCGGCCTGGGCGGGCATTTCTTATGCTGTCAGGAATCTTCAGGCCCATAGGATTGTCATTGAGGGTGATTCCCTGGCGGTTATTTCCTGGTTGCAGAAGGAGAACTGCCATTCTGATCCTACAAACCCGCTTCTGATGGACATTCGTTCCATCCTTTCCAAGGTCGACTGTACCCGGATTCGCCATATTTATCGTGAAGCTAATTCGGCGGCGGACTGGGTAGCGTCCTTTGTGGCCCAGCATGATGGATCGTGGTTTTTGAAGCCGAGCGATCCCTGTCCATCTATTTTATAGCAAATTTTGTATTCGGACCTTTCTGGGCTGACTCGCACTAGGTTAGTGTGATCGCCCGTTTTTGTACCAAAAAAAAAAACATAATTCATGTTTCTATGGATAGCATTACCAAATTTGAAGTGGTTACCTTACGCATTCATATTTTACTATATATGCACATTTGTGTGATTAATTGTTTGTAATCTGCATTTTAAAGACAGTGCGTGAATCAAGTGGCAAGGTCTCAAGTTTCATTAGGTTTTAAAAAATTGTTAGAGTTCTGTTAGTCGATTCTGCAATATAATATTGCTGGCTGGGACAAAACTTAGAACGCTTCTAATAACCATTGGCTGGTTTATATTAAAACACTATATATGGATGAAAGATTGTTGTGTATAAATGAAATAAAATTTCTTTAAAAAAAATCTCCAAAACACTGAGCCCTGAATTCAGTGGAAGACTAAGTAATATATGCATGGCTCATGGCGTTGATATGGAGTTGATATGGGAGAAGGAGTTGATTAAAATTTTCAACAATGTAAATTGGGCTATAGGTTAGCATTCGAACTTCTCCTCCGTGTTAGCTGGTTTGGTTTGCTCAAATTGATAGTGATAGTTCTCCCACCGTTATTCTTTTTCTATAGTGATGGTGGTCGTCCTATCTATCTGACAATTACATGACCCAAAATTGCATACTCAGTTCATATCTTGAGTCCACTCATTACATGAACCAAGAAAGCCACAGTATGGTTGCTATAGTTTTTAGATATCACAAGCCTTCCAGAAACAAAGGCATATTTATTTCCTCTACAAGTGAGTTTAACTCTCAAGGGCATACTGTGACTCTGATTAGGCTAGTTGCCCCATGAGTCACCACTCGACTACAGGTTATTTTACCTTGTTTGGTTCAACTACCATTCCTTAGAAGACTAACAAACAGACCACAGTATCATGCTCATCCGCTGAGGCTGAATATAGATTAATGTAAGCTCTTCTTCATGATCTAGTTACACAATGCGGCTGATACAACTCTCTAGTTATAGTCAAACTGCATTACATAATGCAGCCAATACCCTTTTTCATGAACAGACAAAGTACATAGAAATTGACTACAATGTTGTACATGAGCTTCTTCAATCCAAGGAGATTAGTATGCATTTTGTTTGCACCAAATTTTAGCTTGCTGACATTTTCACCACGCCCTTGGTTGGTATCAGTTTATCTTTCTCCTAAGCAAGTTGGACATCATGAATCTCTATGCTCCAAGTTGAGGGTGAGTGATAACAGATCGATTCCTAGGATTGTGAGGGAAAAATTGGTTTGGTTTGCTCAAATTAAAAGTGAAGTAGCGCATGGGCTGTGACCAGGTACGCAGTCATGTCAGTTTCGGCCATGGCTACGTGTGCGTTAAATCCTGTGACGTATAGTAGGTTAGATTGAGTTTTCGTATCATGATCCAAAAATTTAAAAAATTTGGCAGCCAGCTTTTGCGTTGTAGACGTTCTAACCATCCTGTGATGATATGAAAACAATAATGGCCTTGCATGCCCCTGATGACGGCATTGCTCTCTGATATCCTTATCGAGCCATGCATATATATTTCCTGTACCTAACGTGCATGCGTCATGAACTCATCTAAATTGCCATGAACACATTCAAAAAAAATTCCTTTAAAAGACTGATACTTTAGTGATGAAAGCCAATTGGCACGCAAAAAGAATGCTTTTGTTCTTTTCATTACTGTATCAGCTGGGACTCCGCAATGCCAACTAGCTACATGCAAAAGGATGGATTACCTTTCATTCAGTTTTCATTCACAACATTCCTAATTGAAAAGAAGACCACCTTATAGTTTCCCTAGTTATCAATCCCTTTTGTTCTATCACATCATGTGTGCACTGTGAGTTGTCTGACAATCTCTAAACCAGTGAATGCAAAATAGTAAAGTACGGCAGGACATAAAACTATGATCTCAATCACGATGGTAACATGGTCGAGTAAACGTTGAAAACTTTTTACATGCAACTAGTTTGATCAGTATTAAATTCAGTTTTACAAAAATATAATTTTTTTTTGTAGATGGATGAGCATGGACGGAACCCGGTAAGGTAGAGTTTTACCGAATGACTCATATTCACCATGATGGCACTTTTGTCAGAGATGAGTCAAGGGACTTATATGTAATTATTTATTACAATTTATTTCATGCAACGATTTTAATTTGATTTTGTTATTCAGTAAGATCTAACTAATTTTTTAAAATTAATACAAAAAAGAGCTACAGCTCTTATTGCTGAGCGTGTCGATGACTCTACAGCATCTACGCAGAGTAGTCGCATTGAGGCCGAGGTATTTACGGAGCTGATGGGGCCAGAGCGCTATGATTGAGTGAGGGGTTATGGAGTTGGAGTCATCCCCAATCAGTTATCTAAGATGACTAGACATGCATGTGATGTTACAGATGGTGTTCGCAGACTTGAGCATGAGATTGAGGAGATGCGACGGAGGAGTGTCGTACAAAATGTAGCGATGAAGGAGATGCAACAGAGGAGTACCGCCGATAAGCAGCGATAGATTCTATGAGAGAGCACATTGAGCGGCTTACATCTATCGTACACATGTTTATTCCACATCAGGTAAATACATATATTATTAAATATATATTCTTATATTATATCAATTATTTATCTAATATATTGTAATTGATAGTTAAGCAAATTAAACTTTTTAATTATTCTTATAGGCTCCTGAGCATCAGATCGGAGCGGACAGGGTGACGATCTTCCTCCTACAAATCATTGACTTCGCCTACTTTTATTTTAGATCTTTTATTTTATGTATTTTTAAATTTTGTTAAACTTCAAATTGTAACTCTCTTAATTGATTGTAATGAAATTTATATTTGAAATTTTAATTTGGATTTTAAGAATGTATGCAATGTGATTTTATGTTTGTTATGATTGCATTGTAGTTTAATATAAATTTAATATAAGCAATGTGATTATTAATTGCATTATACATGTTTAATTTAAAAGTTTGTAATTTTATTTTTTTTAAAAAATTATCGTTGGAGATACCGATGCTATTGCAAGCATTGGCAAAATTACAGTGCCAATGCTAAAAAGCGTCGCACCTTCATAATCCTGACGCTTTAAAAGCGTTGGCCACATAAAAATGCCGACGCATAAAAAAGCGTCGAAAACTATAATCTGCCGATGCGTTTTAAAGCATCGGCTAATTATGTTGCCGATGCGTTTTTAAAGCGTCGGCTAATTACGTTGCCGACGTGTTTTTAAAGCGTCGGCAATGTAACTGAAAGCGTCGGCACAGTTATTTTTCCCGATGCTTTCAAAAAGTGTCGAAAATTTCCTTCGCCACCCCCCCTCCTAACAATGCTTTAGAAAGCATCGAAAAGCCATTTCTCGACGCTAAAAAAGCGTCAGGAAATAACTTTAAAAGCGTTGGCATCCCTTAAATTTGTTGTAGTGCTTGTAGATAGTGGGAGTTCTGCAGACATCCTTACTTATAATGCTTTTGTTCAGATGAATCTATCTCCCAACTCCCTACAATCGGTGACCACTCCTTTGGTTGCCTTTACAGAAGACTCAGTGAGGGTTGAAGGTGAAATCACCTTGCTAGTCACGGCAGGATCACCGCCGTATCAAAACACAATCCTAATGAGATTCTTAGTGGCCTGAGTGCCTCTAGCATACAATGTCATACTCAGTCGGCCTGGTTTAAACCTCTTGGATGCAGTAATATCCATCAGGCACCTGCTCGTGAGGTTCCCTACCAGTGGAAGGATCGATGAGATGCGCGGGGAGCAAAATCCTATGCAATTATGTTACCATATGGCTCCTAGCCCTCAGGAAATGGTGACCCCACCAACTTCGGTGCTGCTCGATCCTATAGAGTCTGAAAGAAGAGTAAATTCAGTCAAGCGCTTACTATCCTACCCATTGGGGGATGACCCTGTGAAGGTCGTGCAAATCGGTGAGCTTATGCCTTTGGAGATGAAGAATCAACTCCTCACTTTCTTGCGAGCAAACTCAGATGTCTTCACATGGTCAGCGTCAGACATGCCTAGCATCCCTCCAGAGATAATTACTCACAAGCTCAATGTTGATCTGAAGTATCAACGTGTCCGCCAGAAGAAGAGAAGTTTCACCCCTAAGCGGCGAGAGCCATAGATAAGGAAGTTAACAAGCTGCTTGTTGCTGGCCACATCCAGGAAGTGCAATACCCGGATTGCTAGCCAATGTGATCATGGTCCGAAAAGCGAATGAAAACTAGTGAATCTGCATCGACTTTACTGATCTCAATAAAGCATGTCCTAAAGATAGCTTTTCTTTGCCACGGATTGACCAATTAGTGGATTCCACGTTCGGTCATGAGTTCCTCAGTTTTATAGATGCCTTCTTTGGGTATAATCAAATAAGGATGGATCTGGTAGATGAAGAGAACACCTCTTTCATCACTGAGAAAGGCATCTACTGCTATAAAGTAATGCCCTTCGGGCTGAAGAATGCAGGGGCCACCTACCAAAGATTGATGAATAAGGTCTTTAACGACTAGATTGGGCATAACATGAACGTGTATGTGGATGATATGCTAACTAAGAGCACATGCATCGCCAACCATATCGCTGATTTAGAAGAGACATTTGATAACCTCCGGCATCATCAAATGAAGCTCAACCCTCGTAAGTGTACATTCGGTGTCACTATCGAAAAATTCCTATGCTTTTAGTGACCCAGCAGGGGATTGAAGCAAATCTGGAGAAGATTCAAGCCATCCTTGACATGAGACAACCAGTCAATAAGAGGAAAGTGCAACGGCTCACCGAAAGAGTGACCGCTTTGAGCCGATTCCTATCTAGATCGGCCAAGAGATGCTTGCCCTTCTTCAAAGCTCTATGCAAAGCTAATGGCTTCGAGTGGATGGAGAGTTGCTAGAAAGCTTTCGAGGAGCTGAAGGAGTTTTTATCTACACCGTCATTACTGTCGAAGCCTAAGGAAGGAGAAAAGCTCTTCCTCTATCTTGCTGCCTTTTCGAAGGTAATTAGTTCTGTTCTGATGCGACTTGACCCCGATAGAGTGCAGATGCATGTTTATTATACTAGAAAGGTGCTCCATGATGCAAAGATCAAGTACTTCAGAACTAAAAAAATTATTTTTGCTCTGATCATCTCTGCTCAGCATCTCAGACCATATTTTCAAGCCCATCCGATCGTGGTGCTCACAGATCAACCTCTTAGAGCTGTCTTGGCTCACCCTGACACCTCTGGTCGCTTGGCTAAATAGGCCATCAAATTGAGGGAATTCGATCTTTTATTTCAGTCTCTGTTTGCCTTGAAGTCCCAGGTGTTGGCAGACTTTCTGGTGGAGTACACCTGGATAGAAGAGCAATCCGAAGATTTCCCCATGATGTGTCCAGACGTTGCTGAAGATGCAGCGAAGCCTGGATCCTCCATGTTGATGGCGTCTCTAATTCTCAAGAAAGTGGAGCTGGTCTTATTCTTGCAAATCCAAAGGGCATCATATTGGAGTACGCTCTCTGATTCCTTTTCAAAGCCATAAATAATCAAGCCAAATATGAAGCCTTATTGGCCAAAATCAAGCTTGCCCAAGAGCTCGAAGTAAAGCGCCTCAGGGCCTTCACCGACTCTCAGCTCATCTCTGGACATATTACCGAAGAGTATGAAGCTCAAGACCCCATTATGTCTCAATATCTAAATAAAGTTAAGTCGTTGACCTCTTCATTGGCCTACTTCACTATTAGTTACATCCCCAGGGGCAAAAATTCCAAAGTCGATACCTTGTCACGGCTAGCTACTTTGACAGGTAATACTTTATGAAGAACATATATCGAGCATCTGGAAACTTTAAGTATCGATGCAGTGGAGGAGATTCTACCAGTTATGCAAGAATCAACATGGATGGATGCCTACATCCACTACCTTACTAACAGAACTCTCCTCACTGATCCCATAGAAGTCAGACTACTTAAGTGGAGGTCTTTCAAGTTTGTGTTGCTGAATGGGCAGTTGCACCGGAAGTCCTTCTCTTATCCCTTCTTCAAATGTGTTGGTCTGGCGGATGCTGATTATATCCTTAGAGATATTCATGAGGGTATATGTGGAAATCATCTGGGAGGCAGGTCACTAGCGTACAAAGCCCTTCGCCAAGGATACTACTGGCTCACCATGCGAAAAGATACTGCTAAACTAGTCCAAAAGTGCGACAGTTGCCAACGATATTCTAATATTCAGCAACAACCAACTTCTCAACTGAGCTCGCTCTCTGCTCCGTGGCCCTTTGCTCAATAAGGAATCGATATTCTTGGACCATTCCCCTCAACTTCAGGACAATGAATATTTTTACTTGTCATCATCGACTATTTCACCAAATGGGTCGAGGTCGAGGCGTTAGCCAAGATCACCGAAAGCAAGATGAAGGAATTTTTCTGAAAATCTATTATCTGTCGATTTGGCCTACTTTATACTATCATCACCGACAATGGTCGCCAGTTCGATAACACTGCATTCAAGGCCTTTTGCACCGAGTTGGGTATATGTCACCGATTCACTTCTGTCGGGCATCCGCAGACCAATGAGAAAGCAGAAGTCATGAATCGAACCATCCTTCGGGGACTTAAAACTCGACTGGACAAGTTTAAAGGCAGATGGGTAGAGGAACTCCCAATTGTATTATGGGCATATCATATGACTCCTAGAGTCCCCATGAGAGAGACTCCTTTCACCCTTGTCTTTGGATCTGAAGCGGTCATCCCGGTAGAAATTGGTCTTCCAAGCCCCCGGGTGGAATCATATAAAGAAGAAGACAACTCTGATTAACTAAGGGCTAGCTTTGACTTCATCAATGAGATCCGAGACTAGGCGCAGCTTAAGATGGCCGTATTCCGTCAGCGAATGGTAAAATATTATAATGCCCGAGTCTGCTTCAAGACATTTTGCTCTGAAGATTTAATCCTCAGGATGGCCAAGGTATCCAAACCAACTGAAGGAGGTAAGCTATCTCCAAATTGGTAAGGGCCTTATCGAGTCGCTAAAGCACTTCATCAAGTAGCTTACCAACTTGAGCAGTTAGATGGATAGCCAATCCTGCGTACTTGAAATGCGAACAATCTCTGCCGGTATTATCAATAGTGAGTGTACTTGGCCAATGATTATAAAGAAAAGCTTTCAATTCCATTTTTCTATTCTGATTATAAAGAAAAGCTTTCAATTCCAAAAGGACCTCGGTGGGCCATGATCATAGACACTCCTGGGCCAGCACGAGAAACTCCCGTGGTAGTTTTCAAAAGGTCCTCGATAGTCCCGCGATCATAGACACCCCAGGCCAAACTCCCATGGTAGTTTTCAAAAGGTCCTCGATAGTCCCGCGATCATAGACACCCCCAGGCCAATGCGAGAAACCCCTAAGGTGGTTCAAGTCCTATGGTCTCGGTGGCCCCAAGTCAAACTCCTGGGTTGGCACGAGAAATCTCCATGGTAGTTTTGAAAAGGACCTCGACGGTCCTACGATCATAGACACCCCCGGGCCGGCGCAAGAAACCCCCGGGTGGTTCAAGTCCTATGGTCTCGGCAGCCCTGAGTCAAACTCCCGGACCAACACAAGAAACCCCAGTGGTAATTTCCAAAAGGACCTTGGCGGTCTTGCGATCATAAACACCCCCAAGTTGGCGCGAGAAACCCTCGAGGTGGTTCAAGTCCTATGGTCTCGGTGGCCCCGAGTCAAACTTTCATGATGGCACGAGAAACCCCCATGGTAGTTTCCAAAAGGACCTCGGCGGTCCCGCGATCATAGACACCCCCGGGCCGGCATGAGAAACCCCCGAGGTGATTCAAGTCCTATGATCTCGGTGGCCCCGAGTCAAACTTTCGGGCTGGCATGAGAAACCCCCATGGTAGTTTTCAAAAGGACCTCGATGGTTCCGCAATCATAGACACCCTTGGGCTGGCACGAGAAACCCCCGAGGTGGTTCAAGTCCTATGGTCTCAGCGGTCCTGAGTCAAACTCCTGAGCCGGCACGAGAAACCCCCGTGGTAATTTCCAAAAGGACCTCAGCGGTTCTGCAATCATAGACACCCCCGGACCGGCACGAGAAACCTCCGAGGTGGTTCAAGTTCTATGGTCTCGATAGCCTGAGTCAAACTCTTGGGTCGGCACAAGAAACCCCCGTAGTAATTTCCAAGAGGACCTTGGTGGTCCTGTGATCATAGACACCCCCGGGCTGGCGCGAAAAACCTCCGAGGTGGTTCAAGTCCTATGGTCTCGGCGGCCTCGAATCAAACTCCCAGGCCGGCCGGAGAAACCCCCTTGGTAGTTTTCAGAAGGATCTTGGCAATGATACCCTTGGGGCCCAAGGCAATGACGGGCGTTGGCGTTCGAGGAACACCCTAGCAAAAGCCCAAGAGGTCAATACGAACCTAAACGTTCCTATGAAACCCACATGCCAAATCATCAACTCTCTAAGTATGCTCATAAGGATAGAGGTGTATCTTGTTGAATCCGAAGGCTAAAGCCAAGACGTAGTCGCTCAAAAGACCAAAGCATTACAAAAAGATAAGTTCGTTAAATTCGGACAAAATATTTTTCTATTAAAGATTCTCTCATTAATCTCATTGTTATACAAGAAGACTGACATTAGTCAGATTGCAAAATATTGAAAATAGAAAAAGAAAATAAACCTAAAGCTCAGCGGGTCCTAGCCCGTCTTCAGCACCGCCACTCGCATCTTCCTCTTCATCCTCAGGCTAAATGTGCTCAAGGCAGCTCATTTTATAGATCCGAGAGATCCTTCTCTTACACTTTTCAAAGCCTTGAGCATAGGCGTCGAAGGCTATCTCACTGAACTCTGCAACAAAGTCTGTGAAACCCTTATAAAGTTCAACGGCCTCCTAAGCCCAAAATTCGGCGGCGGCAACCTTCTCTAAGGTTTGGACCTTAGTAGTAGCCACCCTTGCCATGGCTTGAGCCTCGATGGTGGTCAATTTCTCCATGACCTCCTGGACTTGTACCTCGACGGCGGTCATCTTCTCCTAAGCTGCTCGAGCTTCCGCTCGGCAAATACTAGCTTCTCCATGGCGGCCCGGGCTTTGGATTCGATCGTATCAGCCCTGTTCTTAGCATGATCCACTTTGAGGAGAGCGTCTTCCAACTTCTCCTTTGCTGGCCCAAGCCTTGACATGGCTTCTGCCAGTTTGGCCTCGGCGATCCTAGCCCTTCTTTTAGCCTCCTCGGCCTGAGCCTTAAAGGAATGGCTTTCCTCTTAGGCGGCTCGAAGTTTGTCAGACACCGTCGCTTCTCGGGTCCTGACCTTAGTTAATTCTTTGGCCAGGTTATCAACCTAAGTCTTGATAGCAGCCATCTCACCCTGAAAGTGCCCGCAATTATTGGAGCTCTCAATACAAACATCCCGAAGAACGAAGAGACCATTGGATATCTGCATGAACCAGCAAGTTAGAATGCAGACTATGTTCAACCGAGTAAGCAAAGTCAGCATACTTACATGGAGGGCAGCAATAAAAAGAGTGTCAAGAGACTCCTTAATTGATTGGCGGTGAAGCTTAGCCTGAAAATTGAGGAGAGTTGAACTGCTCAGAAGACGCTCCGCCAGCCGACCTTGGCGCATTGCCGTGACCTTAGACGGCCGGCTACATGGGGCACTATTGGAAGGTGTCCCCGCTCCCTCTAGCATCGATTGGATGGTCGGGGAGATGTTATCTCCAACTTCCCGTGCTGGAGGCGTTTCAACTCTCACCCCTAGTACGGCTTCACCTTTGGGTTTGGTGGTGGCCGAAGGTTCTTCCCTCGACAGCTCCACCTCAGCCTCAACGGGAAGAGCCTCTGCCACTGATGCTTCGACAAAGGGATCCCCCGTTCTTGATTCTTCCATCGGAGCGGCCTCGGGGGCCACGAATGGAACCACAGAGGGCCGGGGTGGCCTGCCCTATCCTTCCCAACGAGACTTCTTAGGTGTCGCCCTCACCGAGTCGCCGGCGGCCCCTTTCCTTTTTATGAGGCCCACTGCCAAAAAGTTAAGAGAAAACCTTATCGCTGCACAAGGAGGTAAAGATTAAAAAAAAGGGGGGGCTGGAGCAGATAATTAAAAAATATAACGCTCACCAAGCGCTGGTGATGGCAACGCCGGCATTGCACTGGCTTCACGGAGGTTGTCCTCCGATAACAACTCTCGATAGGAGGGGATAATGGAAGATATCAAGGCATCAAAAAGCTCTTGGTCTCTCTCCTCTACAGTCGAGTTCTTATTGGGATTGGTATCGGGATAACTCCAAGTCATTTTCACTCCCTCCACATAAACATAGAAGAATTGGGACTTCCATCCCTTAATTTTGGAGGGCAAATCAAGTTTGAGAGCTTTTTTGGGCCTAGAGGCAAAGCTCCATCACCCGATTCTGTTAGGGTTTCAGAGTTTATACAAAGCCCAGAACATGGAGACTCAGGTAGGAGCACCATGAACATGGCAAAGTACTAGAAAGGCACAGATAATCCGAATGGAGTTCGAAGTTAACTGCGCCAGAACGAGGTTATACCTATCTAAGAGATTGAGGAAGAAAGGATGGAAAGGGAGACGGAGCCCACTCTTAAGAAATACCTCGTACAAGGCAACCCCGCCGGACCGGCAAGAGGTTACCTTGTCACTATGCCAAGGTGCAGAAAGACAAACACTGTTGGGTATCTCATATTGGGCCCTAAGATTCTTTATGTCCTGGGCGGTCATGGTGGAGGTTATTCCCCCTGGACCTGCATATTTGGAATGGATAATTGAAGGAGATATCGAACGAGAGGATGGAGATGATGCCCCAGAAGGTGAAGGCGAAACCCTAGAAGGTGGAGATGATGCCCTAGAAGGTGAAGGCGAAACCCTAGAGGGTGGAGATGATGCCCTATAAAGTGGAGGAGAAACCCTAAGTGCCGGAGAGGAAGCCCTAGGTGGTAAAGGGGAGGCCCTAGCCAATGTTGGGGCGATAGTCGCCAAACGACCACGGATGAAAATACCATCAGGAGCCCGACGTCGTGTCTGAAGGATTTCCTTCCTGGAAGGTTCGACCATAGGTCTCTTATCCTTTCCATCAGAACAAGGATCCATAAGGATGAAAAGAAAAGAATAGAAAGGCAAAAAGGAACTGACCTTGAATCAGAGAAATGGAAGCAAAGACTCAGTGTTCAAAAGATGAAGAAAGCATAGAGAAGGTAATGGAGGCATAAAAAGCTCGAAGAGGCAGGCAAAACAGTCTTTATGCATAATTTTTGAAAGTTCCGCCCACTATAATGCCATGCAGAGGCACAGAGCTGAAATTACCATCCAGCTGCCCGTGAGTTATTGGAGGGGCGCGATTTGCACCCAATGATGGGACATCGACAAAAATAATCCAATAATGATACCCCACCTTTTCTTGCTGATTGCAAGGCATTTTTCTCGATCCTCCCACAAGCTATATTGCTTCCAGTGCCATTCCTTAAATGATGAGAAGACTTCGAAGAGACTTTACTGCTCCAAGGGCACATGCCCGCCTTCGCTAATTTATGGCTTGCGAGACCCAGCAAAGCAGAAGAGTTTGCGCTGCTTTCTCTTGGCAAGTGCTGCGCATGTGAGCGCCAAGACTCATGAGTGGGAGGGCATATGATGTGGCTGGTAAAAGCCACGTGTAAACTAACGGCCAAAAATTATCCAATGGCGAGAATTGTTAGGATGATGACGGCCCCGGCTCCTAGGTGACCCCTGCCTATAAGCAGCCCCAAGTCGGCTCCAATCTATAGGCGATTCCTAGGCAGTCCTGGCTCCTAGGCGGCCCCTGCCTACAAGCGGCCCCAAGTCGGCCCTACTCTACATGCGGTTCGTAGGTAGCCCTGGCTCCTAGACGGCCCCGATCTACAGGTGGTTCCTAAGCGGCCCCAAGTTGGCCCCGATCTACAGGAGGTTCCTAGGCGATCCCGGCTCCTTGATGGCCCCGGCTCCTAGGCAGCCCCAAGTCGGCCCCGATTTACAAGAGGTTCCTAGGTGGCTTCGGCTTCTAGGCGTCCCCTGCCTACAAACGGCCCGAAGTCGGCCTTGATCTACAAGCAATTCCTAGGTAGCCCCCAGCTCCTAAGCGGCCCCGAGTCGGCCCCGATCTATATGCGGTTCCTAGGCGGCCCTGGCTTCTAGACGGACTCGGTTCTTATCTTATTTTATCTTTGAGGCTCACCTCAGCTTCCCAAGCAAGTCTCTACTTTTGAAAAAGCCAAACCCACTAACCACCCTTAATCCATATCAGTCTAATAAGATAAATTTTGTCAGTTCCAGCACAGGCTCTAAAGGTCATCATCCATCAGGAAACATTAATGACCCTGATCAAATAAGGCCCAAAAAGTCATCTCCCAACATTAATGACTCCAATCAGATGAGGCCCCAAAGATCATAATCCATCATGAAGCTATAATTCTCCAAACCAATGAGGCCCAAAAAGTCATCAGGAAGATTTAATGACTTTGACCAAATAAGCCTCGAAAGGCGATCATCTGTTATGAAGTACCAATCACCCAGATCAGAAGGAATGAATCCGATCGCATCGGTTCTGACATTCTATCTATAAAAGTTATGGCTCATTATGAGATTTCAATCTTATCAAGCAAGCCATACAGGCTCGAAGGATCAACAAAACGGGTAAGAGAGACCCCTGATCAAGGTATGAACACTCAAGCAAATACTTAGAGAATTCTCTTATTCTAGCTTCCTCAAGCTCACGGCTGTAATACTGATCACTAACTTGAGCATCAAAGGATCCCCACCGAAATATTTGGCCTCCGAGACTTCTTGCAGGTATTGACACCGAGGTGAAGCTCCTCTAGCAAGCTCACGATACATCCCTTGACGCTCAAGGACGTCGGCTCAAGGTGATTGGGCATCATCATCTGAAAACTCATGTTGCATTTTAAAATTTTTAATCTTTTGGTTTTAGAATGTATAGATATAAATAAATAATTTTTAATTTTTTAAAATCAAAATTATCTACAATTATCATCATCTCCTTTACCGGTGCGATCACTATAAGCTCTTTCATCTTCTTCAATCCATTCGCGATGGTGATGAACATGAGTTACAAATGAGTCAAGTTGCTCATAAGAAGCTTGAGTCTAACTTACTATGAACTTGTTTGAGTTTGTCTCAAATAGAAAATGAGTTAACCACAAATGCATTTCATAGCTCGAACTTGTTAACAAGACTATCTTGAAGGTCACCTTAAGTACATTGGCCAAGCTCAACTCAACTCAAAGTTTAGATGGGCCAATCTTAATCAACTTATGCTTAAGCATGGCTCTAAAGGGCTTTAACAACTTGATTATAACTCAAGCTAAGGTCAAAAAATCACTTAGCTTGGCTTAGCTTGTTTGCTTCCCTACTAGAATATCTTCGGTATGAATCTACATAAATTGGCCTCTTAAATGTTAAGAGAGCTTTAAAGAATAAATTGGTGGACAATTACTTACATTTAATTCACTAGAAAGTGGAAGAAGTTGCCAAAATACATTTCATCCTTAGAGAAAGAAGCAAAATTTCTTTACAACTACCACCCTCATCCAATTTAAAACAATCCCAATTTACTTTCAAGATCGAACATGTAATAAACCGTTGCATTATCTTTTTGAAATTTGCCCATTTCTTAGGGCCACTATTTTTATCCATAATGGTAGCACCTCCTTTATTCTCTTCCATATTTTCAATCCACCACTATATATGAAGGATAGGATATAGATTCAACTATCATACTTTTTTATCTTTTTTTCTAAAAATAGAGGTCTAATTCTAATCATTCAACCTCACTATACAATATCCTTATATCCTCATATAATACCCATATGTCCTTGGAGTTGCCACTATTTATGGTACTACCTATAAACAATAAAAAGCATTATAATTATCATATGATATCGATAAGAAACTAAGGTTGGATAATAGATGGTCAATGTGTAAGAAATTTGTAAAACATGGCAAAAGGTTGTGTGGCATTTTGACTATTGTGAATGTTTTCCTTCCATAATTACTTGAATGGCAATAACATTGGTATAAAAGAAAATTATTTAAAATAATATTCATGTAGATGATGAAATTATAGTGTCATATATGTAAAACAAAAATTTGGAAGGAAAGTACATAAAAGAAACCAATTAACTGTATATACATATCCCTCCAAAATCTAGAATCTTTAGTTAGCTCGCATTCTGTAAGCTAGAAGTTATTTATACTTAAAAAAATAATTTGTTAATTGATATATTAAAATATAAAAACTACATATAAGTTGTTAGAAGAAATGTTCATACTTCAGTTTAAAATTCAAAAGCTATACATAATTGAGAAGGAATAAATGATGAATAAGTTTAGCTAATAATCTAGTCCAAATAAATGAAATTACAAATAAAAAATGTGACATAAACAACTTGTCAAATTTTAAAGGTAATATGAATCTACATAAATTGGCCTCTTAAATGTTAAGAGAGCTTTAAGAATAAATTGGTAGGCAATTACTTACATTTAATTCACTAGAAAGTGAAGAAGTTGCCAAAATACATTTCATTCTTAGAGAAAGAACAAAATTTCTTTACAACTACCACCCTCATCCAATTTAAAACAATCCCAATTTACTTTCAAGATCTACATTATCTTTTTGAAATTTTCCATTTCTTAGAGCCACTATTTTTATCCATAATGGTAGCACCTCCTTTATTCTCTTCCATATTTTCAATCCACCACCATGAAGGATAGGATATGGATTCAACTATCATACTTTTTATCTTTTTTTCTAAAAATAGAGGTATAATTCTAATCATTCAACCTCACTATACAATATCCTTACACCCTCATATAATACCCATATGTCCTTGGAGTTGCCACTATTTATGGTACTGCCTATAAACAATAAAAGCATCATATAATTTATCATATGATATCGATAAAAACTAAGGTGAAGGTGGATAAGAGATGATCAATGTGTAAGAAATTTGTAAAGCATGGCAAAAGGTGGTGTGGCATTTTGACTATTGCAAATGTTTTCCTTCCATAATTACTTGAATGGCAATAACATTGGTATAAAAGAAAATTATTTAAAATAATATTCATGTAGATGATGAAATTATAGTGTCATATATGTAAAACAAAAATTTGGAAGGAAAGCACATAAAAGAAACCAATTAACTGTATATATATCCCTCCAAAATCTATAATCTTTAGTTAGCTGGCATTCTTAAGCTACAAGTTATTTATACTAAAAAAATAATTTGTTAATTGATATATTAAAATATAAAACTATATAAGTTGCTAGAAGAAATGTTCATACTTCAGTTTAAAATTCAAAAAGCTATACATAATTGAGAAGGAATAAATGATGAATAAGTTTAGCTAATAATCTAGTCCAAATAGAATGAAATTACAAATAAAAAATGTGACATAAACAACTTGTCAAATTTTAAAGGTAATATGAATCTACATAAATTGGCATCTTAAATGTTAAGAGAGCTTTAAAGAATAAATTGGTGGGCAATTACTTACGTTTAATTCACTAGAAAGTGGAAGAAGTTGCCAAAATATATTTCATCCTTAGAGAAAGAAGCAAAATTTCTTTACAACCACCACCCTCATCCAATTTAAAACAATCCCAATTTACTTTCAAGATCTACATTATCTTTTTAAAATTTGTCCATTTCTTAGAGCCATTATTTTTATCCATAATGGTAGCACCTCCTTTATTCTCTTCCATATTTTCAATCCACCACCATGAAGGATAGGATATGGATTCAACTATAATACTTTTTATCTTTTTATCTAAAAATAGAGGTCTAATTCTAATCATTCAACCTCACTATACAATATCCTTACACCCTCATAATACCCATATGTCCTTGGAGTTGCCACTATTTATGGTACTGCCTATAACAATAAAAAGCATCATATAATTTATCATATGATATCGATAAGAAACTAAGGTGAAGGTTGATAAGAGACGATCAATGTGTAAGAAATTTGTAAAGCATGGCAAAAGGTGGTGTGGCATTTTGACTATTGTGAATGTTTTCCTTCCATAATTACTTGAATGGCAATAACATTGGTATAAAAGAAAATTATTTAAAATAATATTCATGTAGATGATGAAATTATAGTGTCATATATGTAAAACAAAAATTTGGAAGGAAAGTACATAAAAGAAACCAATTAACTGTATATACATATCCTCCAAAATCTAGAATCTTCAGTTAGCTGGCATTCTCTAAGCTAGAAGTTATTTATACTTTAAAAAAATAATTTGTTAATTGATATATTAAAATATAAAAACTACATATAAGTTGCTAGAAGAAATGTTCATACTTCAGTTTAAAATTCAAAAAGCTATACATAATTGAGAAGGAATAAATGATGAATAAGTTTAGCTAATAATCTAGTCCAAATAGAATGAAATTACAAATAAAAATGTGACATAAACAACTTGTCAAATTTTAAAGGTAATATGAATCTACATAAATTGGCCTCTTAAATGTTAAGAGAGCTTTAAAGAATAAATTGGTGGGCAATTACTTACGTTTAATTCACTAGAAAGTGGAAGAAGTTGCCAAAATATTTCATCCTTAGAGAAAGAAGCAAAATTTCTTTACAACCACCACCCTCATCCAATTTAAAACAATCCCAATTTACTTTCAAGATCTACATTATCTTTTTAAAATTTGTCCATTTCTTAGAGCCATTATTTTTATCCATAATGGTAGCACCTCCTTTATTCTCTTCCATATTTTCAATCCACCACCATGAAGGATAGGATATGGATTCAACTATAATACTTTTTATCTTTTTTCTAAAAATAGAGGTCTAATTCTAATCATTCAACCTCACTATACAATATCCTTACACCCTCTATAATACCCATATGTCCTTGGAGTTGCCACTATTTATGGTACTGCCTATAAACAATAAAAAGCATCATATAATTTATCATATGATATCGATAAGAAACTAAGGTGAAGGTGATAAGAGACGATCAATGTGTAAGAAATTTGTAAAGCATGGCAAAAGGTGGTGTGGCATTTTGACTATTGTGAATGTTTTCCTTCCATAATTACTTGAATGGCAATAACATTGGTATAAAAGAAAATTATTTAAAATAATATTCATGTAGATGATGAAATTATAGTGTCATATATGTAAAACAAAAATTTGGAAGGAAAGTACATAAAAGAAACCAATTAACTGTATATACATATCCCTCTAAAATCTAGAATCTTCAGTTAGCTGGCATTCTCTAAGCTAGAAGTTATTTATACTTTAAAAAAATAATTTGTTAATTGATATATTAAAATATAAAAACTATATATAAGTTGCTAGAAGAAATGTTCATACTTCAGTTTAAAATTCAAAAGCTATACATAATTGAGAAGGAATAAATGATGAATAAGTTTAGCTAATAATCTAGTCCAAATAGAATGAAATTACAAATAAAAAAATGTGACATAAACAACTTATCAAATTTTAAAGGTAATATGAATCTACATAAATTGGCCTCTTAAATGTTAAGAGAGATTTAAAGAATAAATTGGTGAGCAATTACTTACATTTAATTCACTAGAAAGTGGAAGAAGTTGCCAAAATACATTTCATCCTTAGAGAAAGAAGCAAGATTTCTTTACAACTACCACCCTAATCCAATTTAAAACAATCCCAATTTACTTTCAAGATCTGCATTATCTTTTTAAATTTGTCCATTTCTTAGAGCCACTAATTTTATCCATAATGGTAGCACCTTCTTTATTCTCTTCCATATTTCAATCCACAACCATATATCAAGGATAGGATATAGATTCAACTATCATACTTTTTTATCTTTTTTTTCTAAAAATAGAGGTCTAATTCTAATCATTCAACCTCATATACAATATCCTTACACCCTCATATAATACCCATATGTCCTTGGAGTTGCCACTATTTATGGTACTGCATGCCTATAAACAATAAAAAGCATCATATAATTTATCATATGATATAGATAAGAAACTAAGGTGAAGCTGGATAAGAGATGATCAATGTGTAAGAAATTTGTAAAACATGGCAAAAGAGAAAAGGGGCAAAACTAGTTAAACTAATAGCTGGTTATATATATTATCCAATTTGCCCTCTATGTCTTACCTCTTATACATAAGGTTAAAAAATATATATTTTAAGTTGCAAGATATTTTCGTCATATCTGTGCCCTGCTGTCTTGCCATGAATATTGATCGTTCATTTCAGGATGTTAATTTGCTCCCTGCAGAAGCCACCAGATCACCAACCCGGGGCCAGCTCAATTTCCCCTTGACGTAGATAGAAACTGACATTTATTAGGATGGCATCCTCCTTGATTATAAGTTTCGATCCCAGCTCCTCTGGCCTTGCCATCGATCGTCCCTCTCCGATCGCCTCGAGCTGTTGTTGCTCGATCACATCAATGGGGATCAAGAGGAAGCCGAGCATGGGCCGCCAGAAGATAGAGATCAAGCGGATCCAGAACTTGGAGGCCCGCCAGGTGTGCTTCTCCAAGCGCCGCGCCGGCCTCTTCAAGAAGGCCAGCGAGCTCTCCGTCCTCTGCGGCGCCGAGATTGGCGTGCTCGTCTTCTCCCCTGCCGGCAAGGCCTTCTCCTTTGGCAACCCCTCCGTCGACGTCGTCTTCAACCGCTTCCTCACCGGCAACAACCCCCACGATGGCGCCGGCAGAGGGCCGGCGGCGGAGTCGTGCCAAGACCTCAACCGCCAGTACATGGAGCTGCAAGGCCTGGTGGAGGCGGAGAAGAAGCGGCGCGACGCGCTCGAGGAGGCCCTGATGGCGGAGCAGGGGAGGCAGTCCTACTGGTGGGACAACAACCTGGACTCCCTCAGCCTGCAGGAGCTGGAGGAGTACGAGAAGACGCTGCTGGAGTTGAGGAACAACGTCGCCACGATTGCTGGCCAGCTGCTGCACGAGGCCTACTCGATTGGCGGCGCTGCCGTCGCTCTCCCAGCTGGGCCCTTTGCCATCAAGAATCAGGATGTCATCCCTCCTAATAATTCCCTCGGTGGCGGCTTCACTACTGCTTTCGGCCATGGCTTCTTCTGATCGATGGGATGGATAATGCATGCATGGCTTTTAATATTATTATAGGTCATCTAATAACTAGGCTTCTCTCAAGTGGTGAAAATTTCACTCTTGGTAAGAGAACTTCACGATTTCATCGTACTAGTACCATCTCCTTTTTTTTTTTTTTTTTTTTATTTCAATGTTGAAAACTATCCATGAATCCCCATTAATATAATTCTGGGTTTCCAGATGATATATGCCTTGATAGAATATGAGCTCTGAAAATCTGTCTTTTCTTAGAATATTATGATTATAATTAAAACATATATAAAATTAATGATATCAATGATCGTGCAGTTTTATGGCCATGACATCAACAATAAAATTTTGAACGAGCTTAATTTAAATGATGATAGCTAATTCAACTTAATTATGGTTAAAAAATGTTTGTTTGGTTGAATTCAACTTAATTAGCGAGAAAATTAAAGCTTTCTTCAAAAGCAGCAACCACTTTTCTACTGTTATACTGAAAGGATGTTTGTTTGGTGTGAGTAGGAAAAGACCTCCTATAAAAAAAATAAAAAAAAGTTTCCTAGGAACCACTTGACCGTTTGTCAAATAAGGCCTTAGTAGGACCTATAGTTACAAACAAAAGAAAGGGGGGCTACAATAGATATAGTTATCTTTCCATTAAAAATATCTATTAACATTATTAGAATTTTTTTTTTTTTACATTTATCGCTTACATGGTGCAAGTCATGATGATAATTGCAAATATGGATCAATTGATCATTCTTCCAATTTTTATAATAATTAACTTGTTTAAATTTTACTTTTTAAATTTTATTTTCTTATTTTTATATCAAATTATTTCTAGTAGTACTTATGGTTCATGCAATAAAAAAATATTGGTTATGAAAATTAAATTTCATGATTAGCAATAAATTTTGACTATCATGTCTCTCTATGGTTCATGACTTCTTTCTTTTTTTTCCTACAAATCATGCCTTAAGAGTTTAACCTAATAATTTGGAACTATACCATTAACAACTAGAATTTCTAAATATTAAT
Source organism: Calamus simplicifolius (assembly GCA_900491605.1). NCBI lineage: Eukaryota > Viridiplantae > Streptophyta > Magnoliopsida > Arecales > Arecaceae > Calamus > Calamus simplicifolius. The sequence continues at coordinate 218,363 of UESW01004490.1, forward strand.
TTTTAAATTTTTAAATTTTTTTATACAAAACTCACTCATGATTTTTTATTATTCAAGGTGCATAGCGGGGGGTGGGGGTGGCTGTTACTTCCTTTGTTCTTAGTTTTATAGTCATATTCTTAGTTTTTTTATTGAAAACTCATAGCTTAAGCTATATCCTTTACAAAGTAAGAATATAATTCTTATTAAATAATATTTTAAAAATAATTTATTATTTGTCATGATCTATTTGAAATAGTAATATTCAATAGATCTAATTACTTTTAGATCCTATATGATTAGTCTTGACTTTTAGGATCACTTATAACCTTCAAGTTATAATGTAATATTTTATTATTGTATCAAGGCCTACCTTATCTTATATAATAGATCTTAAAAGGTATTAAAGTTTCTCAAAAATCTATATTTTTCAAATATTATTCAAATAATATTTAAATGAAATACAAGTTACTCATGTTCTTTTGTATATTTAAAAGTATTTTGTTACCGGATTTTTTTATATTATAACCTTTTTGATAAATTACTATGATCATTCATCTTCCTGTAATATCCTTTATACTACTAAGCCTATTTTACATACTAATTATATACTATCTCTCTATAGTTAAAGCTTAACTTTCTATTACAAAACTATATTTTCAACTATACTTTGATATATACATTAATCATATATAAATTTTATTTTTTAAATAAAAATATTTTTTTATAAATAATACTTACTAACTAAATAACAATATGAGATTCCTTTATAAAGCACGGATCATATTATAAGAAGATATTTTTATTTCAATTATACAACCTTTCATAAACGTTATATTCTTTTTATTCTCAAAATGCATCAGAGATAAAAGAAAGAATCAAGGAATATTAATAAAGTAAAAAAAAAATATGATTATGTAGAGATATTTGAGAAAAATAAAAAATATTTTACCTAACCTATGAGAAATCAATTTAGACATCTCTTAGATGGTTAAATGTTACCCCAAATTTTAGAGAATATAATATATCCTTTTGACTTAGAGCCATAATATAATTAGTTAAGATCTTCTAAAAAGGCTAGCTGGTATTATTTAGGTTTTTTTTTGTTACAAATGGGCGATCACACCAGTCTAGCGTGAGTCAAGCTCGATATATCAAAGTACAAAATCTGAGATAGGACTGTAGGACATAAAACACCCGGCCTCTAGAGCCATGAACCAAAATGATGGGCAACTCAGGAAGCAACCCAGTCTGTCGCTGAATTGGCTTCGCAGTAAATATGCCGAACCTGGACACTATAGGCTTGCTGGAACATCGTTCTGATGACACATAACAAAGGGTTATTAGGCAGAGGGTCGCTGGAGTCCTGCTGGAGTCAGTGCACCACAATGTTAGAGTTCCCGTCGATAATAAGATAGTGCATGCCCAGAGTGCGGATAGCATAAGATATGCCAGCCCACGTCGCATATAACTCAGCTAGCGGCACTGACAGGTCAAGAGAACCAAAACCACCGGCTGCAATCATCGCCCCATCCACGAATCACAAAAGCCGAATATATATAACTATTCAAGATTCATCTAATTTATAGCTAATTTGAAACTATATATATATATATATATATATATATGCCAAATTAGATTTGGATTTGGTTTATTAGAATAACAAGGATGTCTAGACTTAAATAAGAAAATAAGTGGGAGCACATGTTGGCATATATATATATATATATATATATATAAACGATTTAAAATAAAAAAATAAACACTTAACATATTGTTCAACTTATATTGATTTGTAAAATTCTATATTTTTTTAGTACACAAAACTATTTTTTGTTTAGTTTGATTTTTTTTAATGTGCGGTTTGTGTATATATGCCAAGATACAAATACATACATAAATATAGTTGCTCATGTTACCTATTTTAATTTTGAATTAATTTACCAAGCAAAAACTATAAAAAGGTTCATAAACCTTCTTCTACTATAAAAAATCATAGCTTATATATAATTTAATCATGGTTTATCTATTTATTATAAAGAGCATCATTTTATAACTCATTATTAATCATATTTGTGTAAGTTGTAGTTGAATTTGGCTTTGCTACATATTCTCCTTACCATGTAGTCTTGGTTACTTTTAACTTATCTTTTTATTTGATTCTCCACGTGCATATCAATTTTAAGGGAAGAATGCCTCTTGTCATAAACTTGACATAATTACAACTATTAATAAACTTTAGAATAAAAAATTCTATTCATAGATATTAATCCTTCATTTTGGTTCTATTTATACTTACGTTAAGCTAGCAATTAATTTTATACATATGTTTTGAAATTTGCGTGGATTTGATTAATGTTTTTCTCATGCTAGTTAATTGCTATTTTAATTTCAGATACGAGCTACTAGGCATGTGCATTAGATGATTTAGGACTAGGAGAAGATACGAATGATATAATTTAATCGATTTAGGAGTTGAATTAGATAAAGATAAAATCCAGTATGTTTAGAAGTTTCTTGAGAAAGAGGCTGACTTATGTGGTCTTTCCTGTGATTGTGGGCGTATAAGAGGTAGTTAACAAAGTTTACAAAAATAAAAAATAGTTAGGACTATTGCATATTATTTCAATATGGGAACCTTAGTTATGTAGGAATTTAAAATAAGAAAAAAGTATATCTACACTATTATTAAAGATGATGATAGTTTGGAATCACAATCTTTTTCTTTTTTTATTCTATGTGCCATTTATACCGGATTTTTTTTTCCATTTTGTATTTCATTCTTTCAATGATAAGTTTATTTACATAATAAAAGTGTATTATTCTAATCCTAACTTAATAGTTTCCAAAAGTCTAGTGAAGTCTTCTACCAAGCATACATGGATCTCTCTCTCTCTCTCTCTCTCTCTCTCTCTCTTTCCCCCTTTTTTTTAAAAAAGGACCATAGTTCAATTACAGAAAGACACAAGTAATTCTTAGTTGTATGATTGAATGCTTCAACTTCAAGGGAGTTATTGAATTATGATCTTGGCCTTTACCACGATATATCAGTATGCCGATTCATCAGGTTTGAGATAGAAAATAAGTAAAAATTTAAATAATCAATTACTTTTATGATCTTTAGTATCATGATCCTTTAATTTTTGAATTTATTCAATCGAAATATTTTTTCTTAATTAGAAGGATTTATTTATTGAAGAAATTCATATTATTTGCTATTTCCTTATGAGTTATTTATGATTTATATTTTTTTTAATTATATTTTTTTAATAATTAAAATGATATGATTTTTATCATGAAATAATAATATATTTTTTTTATTAAAAATTTAATTGATTAATAATATTATTTATTAGTTCGGCCTCCCAACGCCAACGCCAACGCAACGCTTAGGTATTGACGTAGTAATTCAATCAACCGCTCAGATTCCGCGTCCCATCCGCTTTGTTGGGCAGCCAATGAGTGAACAGCGGCTCTATGTCTTCCTTCTCGAGCACCAAACAGCCTTCGCCACCCATCAAACCGCGACAGCACAATTCACATCTGGGCCCCATCGCAACGAGTCCGTTTCCCGTTCCAAGGCAAGCAGCTGATCCGCACCCAATACGGCAACTGCTAGCCGGCTTCCTCGATGCCGCTGTTCACTGACTCCGCGCGTCAACGGCGCTGTTAACAACGGCGTTACTCTGCCGCCTATATAAAGCCCTTTCTAACCCCCAGGTGGAAGCGCTGCTGAATTCCAAGCCGTGTCGCCTATGCCGTCGCCGGCAGGAACTACCACGCTAGTTCTCCACTGCCGCCTCCTGCCCTGAAACCTCAGATCCTCCGCCGCCGCGGAAACACTAGATCGGCCGTCGGAGTGACGATCGGAAGCGAGGCGGAAGCTGGTTGGAGGAGATCTTAGTGAATTGACCAGGCGGCCGATGAGCGGCGGCGGAGGAGGCGCTGGGGGAGGGACGGCGGCGGGAGAGGGAGGGAAGACGGAGGGGCAGTACGCGATGGCGAAGACGTCGGTATGGTGGGACATCGAGAACTGCCAGGTCCCGAGGACCTGCGATCCCCATCTGATCGCCCAGAACATCAGCTCGGCGCTGGCGGCGATGGATTATCGCGGGCCCGTCTCCATCTCCGCCTACGGAGACACCAGCAAGATCTCACCGGTCGTCCAGCAGGCGCTCTCCAGCACCGGGATCTCCCTCAATCACGTCCCTGCTGGTAAAAGATCGAATCTTTGAAAATTTAATTCTAATAACTTTTGGACTGTCTTTGCTTTTTTTTTTTCTTTCTTTCTGTTGATATTTGTGATGTCTTCATCTATCCGAATTTTGTGAGTTTTCAGGGTTTTGATCAGTGTGTTTCTTTTTCTTTATTTATTTCTTCATTAGATTTTATTGCTGGATTTTATAGGTAGGTTATGAATTCTTTGTTCTGATGCTTTTAATTGTCAATTGTCATTTGATTTTCTCCCTTTTTCTTCCTAATTGACATCGGAATCCCTTTTTCTTCCTAATTGACATCGGAATCCAGGGGATATTGCTACTGAGAAATCTCAGTTTTTCTGAATTGTTTGATATTATTGGATTATGATCCTTGTTGTTTTTTTTTACCTCCTTTTTAGTGTGGGTGGTTGGAATGCTTGATTTCAGGGGTTCTATGCTCTGGTCTGAGAAAAATTACTCTGATTTATCTATCTTATTGCTTTTGTTATAATAGCTGTGTCTCCCTTGCTTTTTGTCCGTATGTTATGCAATGGGCATGCCATTTATTAAAACACTAGATCCTGTTTTAGGTGAATATAGAATTGAATATAGAGTGGCATAGTGTTAGTGAACATGCTTTTATCTGTAAATGAGCCCTCATAAGTCCTAGTGACTGTAACATCGGTCTGCTGTTAGATTATAGTGCTTATATTCGTTGATCTCTAGAATAAACATATGTTCATCATCCTGTATTCTAGCTTGACAAGTATGCGCATATTTGTTATTATGTTGATTTGATTCCAGTATTGGAAGAATGATGTTGATTTGGTGTATACTTGATAAGGAAACATTTATATTAGTTAAAAAGGCATGTAGGAGAGATGTACTACTTGTGTTACAAGGACACTAGTGTCTGGCTCAAATAATGCATATTGGACACATATTCGAATCTGATATATCTCAGACATTTGAATACTTATCTTTTACTTTTTCTTTTCCTGTTTCCATATATAGGTGCATAATTTAACTCCTCCAATATTGAGCTCAGCACACCATAGTAATGTTGAGAGTGACCTTTGTCCTTCTTTGGATATTAGTCAAGGAAAAGGATATTGAAATAACTTTGCATATTATCCATTTCTTGCATCCCTAAACAAATCAGGAATTTTGAGAAACAGATATAGTGAAAGACCTTGACCTGTAACATCTTCTAATATTTTCTTTTATACAATATTTGATAAAGATATAGTTTAATTGAAATTATTTTTTCTGTGTGTCCCTGTGTCCAATCACTTTGACTATATCTGAATCCAATTCTTAAATCTGTGCCCATTTAAAATTTGTTGTTAGGCCACAGTCATGGAATATCCTGCCATTGTTTTTCATATGAATTTGAAGTTCATTTGATGTTTTACTTGAGTTTGTAGTGTTGTGTGTGAACTTATTGGCTCTTTTTTATTTCTTTTGCTCAAAGCTGTAGGTGAAGATTTTGACTTTTTTTTTTGAGAAATTATGGTACTTATCATACTCTGCATGTTTTCTAGCTTTATCCATTTGATTATCTTCTGTTTCTTAACATTTCTTGCTTATCTTTTGTGTTATTGTTAGCGTAAAGATGTTCTGGGGTAGTTGCTCATAGTTTTGGTTTGTAGTTGTTTGCAAGCACATGAATGCCTTTTATGCAAACCCAATTTCTACACATTAGATCTATCCATGATTATCATCTGAAGTTGATTTGACTTTGAGCTAAGAGGTGTTGTGAAGGTTGGTTTGATCATAAAAACAAGTCAGTTCTTGTAGTTTTCATGCTTTCTTAGAAATTGGAATATGTTCCAGTTTTTTGTTGCAATTTCCTTGTTGCTAACATGGTAATGTGTTATGTTGGAATGACATAGGACAAGCAGGCAGGCTTTCACCTTTCTTGCTAGCACCTTGGTCCACACACACACACACACAAGAGAGAGAGAGGAGAGAGAGAGAGAGAGAGAGAGAGAGCGCGCTTGACTTGGCTACACTCAAGTAGACCTCCATTCAGATTTGGTTAGGTCTAGGTTGAACTATGGGGGTTCCACATGTATGATCAGAACGACTGGATATGAACTATCATCTCTAAAATGCTTAAACATAAATAGTTAAAAAAGTGTTTTGTGTTATCCAAAATGTTCTATATTTTGACCCCTTGATGTATTGATAGAATTCTCTAAATTACTTGATTTTTGGTTAGTGCTTATGATAGTAGATCCGATCCAGTGGCTTGGATCATTGATATGGGACTTTCATAGTTCAATCAAGACTTAACTGGATCTAAGTGTATCCCAATTGAGCTCTCTCTATATGTATATATTCTATATGACAACTTAAAAGTGCTAATTGCAGTTTAGAATGTGTTTCATATCAAATTTTTCTTTTTTGTATTGGACTAGTTCAATAACTCCACTTATGTTTTGTATGTAATTGGTTCCAAGCTTGAATATAGAAGAAGGGTTGCGATAGATTGATAGCTCGTATGAAATTGTGCTCATATTATATAAGCATGAATCCTAGATATAGCCTTAAATTGAGAAAAATGGAGAAAAGTGATTTAGTAAACTCGAACTAGTTTGGGAGTAAAACTTAGGTAAAATACAGATTACCATCCTATAATTTTAAGTATTATCAAATTTCACCCACGTGGTTTGAAATGTTACACTTAACTTTATATGTTTTAAGTACTATCAAATTACGATCCTGTAGTTTGACATATTACATTAAAATATATGTTTAAAATATGTGTTTTAAATGTTATTAAATTGTACATGTGAAAGTTTGGGCTCATTAAGTAAAGCTTAAGTAGATTTAAAATAAATAGGTAGTTAAGTATAATATTTCAAACCATATCAGTACAACATGTTAAAGCATATGGGCATAATTTAATAGCTTTTAAAAATATATGATAGTTAAGTGTAATATTTCAAAACATATGGATGTAATTTGATAATGCTCAAATCATAGGATAATACTCTGTACTTTACCTTACCATATGAATGCAGTTTGATAATGCTTAAACCACAGGGTAGTAATCTGTATTTTACCTTTAAAACTTAGTTGAATTGAGTTGAGTTGAGTTGGATTGAACTAGTTGAATAATCCTAGTAGATATCCAAATTCATTGGAGCAAAATTCCATGGTTTACCATTAGAGGTCCAATTAAGCAAAGCATTGTAATTCTGAAAGTAGCTAACATGTACTCCTTTTTTTGTTTCATTGGCCAGCAACTATTTCTATTTTATGCTGTGTATAGATGTGATTAGAATTGAGTAGGTGCTCAGGTGTGAAGGATAAATTTTTAAAAGGTGAAAAGGATGTGGGATAATTATATGCATGAAGTTGGTATATTAATGTAATTTTGGAATTTTTAAAATAGTTTGGCACTTGAAAGCTGCTTTGTTTTAGATATGATTCAGGGAACAAACAACTGGAAAAGATTTGCAAGGAGTTGAGTAGAGATAATGGTGGATAAAGATGCAGGGCCTATAAGTAACCATCGACGATGTTTTATAAAGAGTATTAAATGTTATACTCCAGATGCACTTTCAGTGTTACATGTATGGTTGAATGCAAAGGATATTGCTGGGGGAACAGATTCATAGGTGATGATTCCAATGATTATTCTGCGGATTATGTACTTAACATTGTTAGGGAAGTTTTAATAGCAAATTTCTTTTCTTCAGAGAATGAATGGGTGGCACAAGGTAATTTCAAGTCCTTTTGTCATTAGGTTGCTATCTAAAGCAAGGCTTGGTTACCCGAATAATTCATGCCTAGTAGAATAGAATCATCTGTTGTAACAGAAGCTCACAACTTTTATGGATGATTCTCCTATTTCTAGATGCTTTAATCAATATAATGTTGTGATTGGTGGTCTTAAGAAGTTTGCTGAGTTCTTGTAAGGTTGTACACACCTTTTAGAAGTTTACTTTTATTGATTGGAGTCAGGCATGTTGCATGTAAGCCATAGTTTTTGATGTTAATATTTCCTGCCCAATGAATATGATGGACTGGATAAGTTGTACACAGGAATGCCACTTCTCTTGGAAGGAGGGTGAACTCTACCTTCTCTTCAATATCAGGGCATAAACATTATCTTGTCAATACAGAAATATGTTATGATTTGAACTTCTTCAAATATCTTGCTGTTTGTCTCCTTTTTCCTTTTCTCCATAGAGTATATGCTAATTGTATAAAATGACCTAGCATGCATTTTTCTTTTTCTTTCCTTTTTCAACAATAGCTTTATGTTTTCCAGCCTCTTTATAGTTGTGTAGCTAGCTTCACTTGATCAGGAAATCCGTGATTAATGTTTATCTTTGTAACTAGTGCAGTCCTTGGAATTGTGTCCTATCTTCTTTATATATCGCATGGATCAATTTTGAGGTTTTTATTATGTAGAGTAGAGTTCAAATCAACCCTGATATTCAAGTTGTTACCTTTTTCTCATTCTCTTTCTCCTTTTTAAACAATGTTGTCGATTTTCATGGACTATTATCTCTATTATCTAAAAGATGTCTGTTGGTGTTCACCTAAATTCTTCCTGTTTATCTCATCTTTGTTGATCTGGCTTGTTCTTATGGTTGAGACATCCAATAGGAAATTGATGCCACCCATGCAATCATGTAGATTGTCTCACTTTCAGAGAACTATGATTTAATTTTCTACTTCCAGACTCTGCTGATGATTATTTTGATCACATCCCATATTTTCAATTATATTAATTGATTTCCTTTTACATAATGGTATCCTTAGCTTTTTTTTTTACCCCCTTATAAGTGTGTTTTATAGTATTGTTTATATCAAGACCGATGGGTTTTTGTTGTTTATCATCCTTTCTCATTTGATGTGTGATGTCACTGTAGATACCCCCCATATTTTTGCTTTGTTTCATTTCCACATATTAAGTGTAACTTTTGGAATAAAAGGAATTCCCAATAACAATGTCTTCACAGAATGCTTATGCACACGTGTTAGTGTTTTTTGGATCAGATATATAATGCAAGGAACTTCAACTCAACCCCTGTTGGGTCAGACCCATTTGCTGAATTTTCTGTATCTCATTTTATTGTTTGTTCATGTAGCTCGAGTTTCATTTGAAGAAATGAAACAATTCATTCAGGCTCTTTCTTGCTCTAGATCAACATTTAAGGTCTTGGTATTGGTACCCAGTAGGGGGCCAGTATGGTACAGTACTGATGCATGCTGTACCATACCGATACATGGTATACTAGGTGTTGGCACAGCAAAAATAAAACCAGGTAGCATGTGTTGGCATTCAGAGTACCAAGGGGTGTTCTGGATACTAGCTTGTCACCAGCACAGTCTGGCTGGTATGGACTGTTACAGTACTTGAATCCTTGCCTCTAAATCTCTTTTTTTTCTTTCTATATGTTCTGCCTTCATGGATTACTTGAAATTTTGATTATACATTTCTTATTATCTACCCATTATAACACCTGGTATCAGTGCATTGATTGCATTGTTGTAGGCCATTGGTTGCATTGTAGCCGCCACCACTATCGGATACAGTTTTGCATCATCCTATTAATTCTTACCATCTTCCAAACCAAATTTGGTATATGTTCCTATGATCCTATTGTAGTTCCCTCACTTATTGTCTATTAATGTTTCATAAAATATCATATGCCCTGTCCTTTTGAATTTTCCTTTCAGTGTTATGCTGATAGGGTTCTTAACATAATGCAGGCGTCAAAGATGCAAGTGATAAGAAAATTCTAGTTGACATGTTATTCTGGGCAGTAGATAATCCTCCTCCTGTGAACTATTTGCTTATTTCTGGTGATCGTGACTTTTCCAATGCCCTCCATCAATTAAGAATGAGGAGATATAATATTCTTTTAGCCCAGCCACCAAACGTTTCCCATGCGCTTATTGCTGCTGCAAAGAGTGTATGGCTCTGGAAAGATCTTCTGGCCGGAGGGCCACCATTGTCAGAGTCCCCTTACCCAAGTAATGCATCAAATGGCATTTTATCAAATACAGAGATATTGAAAAACAGTATCCCAGATCCTGTGCAGACAACACAGCCTATTGATCCTCCTGCTGCTGGCTTGCACCTGGGAAATCAAAAGAGTTGTGGAAATGGAAAATCTGATTACCGATACAAGGGGAAGCAAGTTAGAAGGAACACAAACTCCAATCAAGCAATTAATAACACTCCAAGAACATCTAGCAATGAGAACAAGCAGCATCAATTTGGAAAGGAAGGTCTCATGAATGGAGCGTCCAATAATGGTATTCCAAAATGGGCTAAGAGACAGCCAAATCAAGCTTCCACTTCCATGACATCGAGTTGTGAAGTCAAGGAAGGTGCTCAGTTGAACCATCCAGGAACTAGTTCTTTCCCACAATCATCAATTCAAAAGCCATCCACTGAATCTGGGTATTCCCATCAGTCGGAGATGGTTCATGTTAAGGAAGCTCCTCCTGAATTATTTGGAGCTAATAAGCCAAACACATCCAGTGGGCCTCTGCCAGATCACAATACATTGCATCCTGAACTCCCTATGAACCATGGGAAATACATCCCAAACAATCATCAAATCCATCATCCTCAGCCATTAAGGCCTAGTGATTTACTGCCTCCACAAACTAATATCACATCTGGGAATTTGTCTGCACCAAATTCTCAAAAGCACAGCTCTTATCCGCCACCAAGGACTAGTGGCCCACCCTCTACTTCACCGCAAACCTGGCCAAGTGGTTTGCCCTATGCTTCAGGACCTTCAGGGAATCTACCAGATGATAGTAGACTTAGTATGTCAGAGTATCCTAGTAGTGTTCACCGATACAGTCCACCTATTCAGAAAATCCCAGAGCCTAGTATGACTTGTGCAACGGAGCGTCCTAATGGTCCACAGCATGCGCAACCATTCTATCCTGACTATATGCACAGGCCACCTATGCCTGCCACAAACAGCAACACATCCAATAATGGGCTTTGGGGTACCCCAGGATGCCTAGCACCACCTTTGGAGGTTCTACGTGCCTTGCATATGTTAAGAACTGACAAAATGGCTCCAACAGAAGCTAATATAGCAGATTGCATTCACTATGGGGAGATGAATATGCAAAATTTTAATGTTATGGTGGCTCTTGACTATGCCATCCAGCATCAGTTTGTTGTGATGCATAAGTTAGGAGGTAACTTGCCATTCTATATTGGAAAAAATGATACATTATGGAAATGTGTGAATGTTATGGATGGTAATGCTAAGCATCCAAAAAGTACATGGGATGCAATTCAAAAATTTCTTTCTTCAAACAATGGGCGCTCTGCTCTAAGGACCTCACAATGCAGGTAAGTAGTATTACTAAGCTGATCATTGTGATGTTCCATTCAGTGTATTCCCATTGTTAAAGCTGCTTGCTTATTGTATACAGGTATCAAGCTGCAACTATACTGAAGAAACGATGTGTGAGACATCTTGTTTTGGGTGATATTCTTCAGATCTTGCATATAGTGATCACTGTGAAGAAATGGATCATACCTCATTCTTCAGGTTGGCAACCTCTGTCTTTCAATTTATCAGTTTCAGATACAAATGCTGATGCTGGTGCCAGTACCAATCCTTGATATAGCGCTCCTACTTGGATAGGAGATGATCTGAAGCTAGCTTTAGAGTGGAGAGACTTAAGTAGTAGGGATCAATGTTAAATTTAGTATTTATGAAGCAAAAGATAGCTAGTCCTAAAGAACCTTACCAATGAAGCAGATTACTTCGATATTCCTTGGTGGTATTTGGTGGTATTAGAGTGGAAAGACTGAAAGGAGGAATATTTTTCAAAGAAAGAGGTATCACGGGATATATTGTTTATCCATCCTCCTGAAGGTAATTCTTGTGTTTATAGTTACAGGGGCTGTGTTTAGGCCATATATTTTGCAGGTACAGGTAATACAGTTGTATCATTTCAATCCAAGTTGTTGGAGATGGGCGAGGTACAGGAATACTATAAAATACTTATGAACGACTAGTGGTATCCATGCATAACTGAAAGTTATGAAATGCTTTGGGTATCATGCTCCTTGTGCTTGCTTTTGGTTCTCATAGTATAATCAGTGGCAGAATATGGACTACTTAAAGTAATGCATCGTAGGACTGTCTTCCGTCCTTGATCTTGGTAAATCACTGGATGCAAAGGCACGTATACTTGCAGAAGAGTGTCTCCAAAGGAAGCACAGTTACAGAATTCACTGCAATGGGTACTTGAGTGAAGTTGACATCCTGTGTCTCCATTAAGTTGGATTTACTGAAAGTAAGAAACTTCCTAGTTCTCTCATCTAAGAAACTTCTTAGTTCTATCATCTGGGTTGATTGGATGAGATGCGCCGTCATGGTTGTAAATGCAGCCGGGTTGAGAAAGACTTTGGGCTTAGCATTTTTTGCTGTGTCAGGATTAGCAGTATTTTGTTGTTTGTTTTCATTAGATAATTCAGCAGCTGGTTGATGTCAGATTTGAGTCTTTCTTGTGTCTTCAGAATCTTCATAAATGCCTTCCAGGCGTGTTTGTCAGATAACTCATAAATTTAGTTGAACTTTGTATCATGACCAGGGCCGTAACTTAAAATGTTTTGTGTATATTGTAACAATGTTATAAGTATGTTTGGAATGCAATTTATGTTCCTCAACATGATTGGCTTGTTTCTTTTTTCTTTGATTCTGGAGGAGAGGAGATGAAGCATGCCCTGCCACCATACCCAATGACTTGTTTGTTTGTTACGTGGCCGGGCCTCATATGTTTGGGTTGGTTATATTCGTAAGTAATATCGAAACAAAGACAATCAAGTGCGTTTGATGCCGGGTTAAAGGGGATGAAAGGTTACGCGTGGGATTTTTTTTCCGAGGTTTTTTTTTTCTCTCTTTTTTTACTCCTAAATTGTTAACTTAAGTGGTAGGTTTATAGAATTAAAGATGTGATTTGGGTGGGATTAAAAAAATGGACTAAAAAATAAATCTTATTGTATTAATTTTAAAGATGTAAAAATCATTATAATAATCATGCTTGTTGTTTATTGTAAGTTTGACCGTTAATTAAGTTTAGAATAAGGTGAAAAAAGGTAAAAATGTAACTTTATTTGTGTGTGGTGGAATTAAATTTAATATTTTATTACTCCTATTGTTTTAGCCTCCTTTCACCTTTCTAAAAATAGTTTTTTCCTTGTATAGTACTAACCTCTCAAACCACTCTCATTGCAAGAGTAATTTTTTGCTCCCTTTAATCCTTACCAAACGTGCTAAAACACTAAAACTAATAAAATATTAGATGATTTTATCATATAATATATTATATAAGATAGATTTAGCTGTATTTGAATGTATGATTCGATCATAATTTCAACTTTTAGATCTATGCAGTTTATGAATCCCAAAGATTAAAAATAAATATATATTATGTATAATATATATTATATTATATTATTATTGATGTGGGTAAAAAGGTCTCCACACAAATTGACTGACATGGATGGATGAATCGGGCCCACCTTTGGGTTATGGTCGACCTTATGAGCCGAGGGATACTTCGCTGAACTACTGCCTCGGTATCTCCGTCCGAAGTCTTGCCGGACTGAACCTTCAGCTTCGCCAAGTCTCGTTCCCAAATCAAAGCGTCCGAACTTCAACAATCGGGAGCCATTCGACAGACCCTTTCCTTGGCCGACCTTCGGCCTGCACCGAACATCTCGGACATCATATCATCAAAATCGCAAGGATCTCAGAACTTCTTCCCAAAGTGGTTCCCCATAAATGGAAATGGAAGCCAATATGGCTTCCCTTCTTTATAATTGCGGGATCATGAATCCCTGTGATAAGGTATACATCGAAGATCTCATAACTTCTTCCCAAAGTGGTTCCCCATAAATGGAAATGGAAGCCAAATATGGCTTCCCTTCTTTATAATTGCGGGATCATGAATCCCCCTGATAAGGTATACGTCGAAATTAGCCTTATCATCCTTCAACTTCCACAACTACTCTCCGAAAATCATGTAATAGCTTACTGTATCTACTTCCTTTAAATATCAAACCTCGAGAGCCTTCAGGGCAACAACAAAAAAAAAAGAGGGAGAGCTCACAATCACTCTGTGAGAATCTCTTTCTCTCCCTACCTTCTCTGCAGAACCTTCTCCACAATTGTCTGTGATCAGGATTATCCACTGACTTGGGTGTCGGAGGGTCCTTCGCAGGGATCGCCCATCTCAATCCCTGTGAGAGGATGCTATTTTGCAAGTCCTCAAGGATGAAAGGATGCCACCCGAATCTTGATGTACACTGCCACCTCATCCCCAAGTCAGAGAATGGGAATCCGCAACAACATAATGGCACTAAAGGAAGGGCCTCAAGTCCTCATAACTTGACAAATCTCAGGAGAAAAGATTCAAAAGAGGAAGACACCATTCAAAATGGTGAACCGCAAAAGGGCAACCATAGATGTCCCTGACCAGACCGCCTCTCAAAGGCCTAATCTCTCACATAACATGACATCACCACACCATCCCAATCAGCTACTTCACCACCACCTGCAGCACCTATTACACAGAACCAATTCAGCATATTGGTCCAACAAGTTCAGGCCTTGATACAACTGGTGCAAGGACTCCAAGGAACCGGTCCCTCGACAGCACCAAATCCTTAACCTCCTACAGGCACTCAATAGCATCCCGCTGAAGCAACTGCACCGGTTCAACCAATGGTGCCTAATCAGTTGGAGGCCATGAGTCCCCCATGACAACTCGGCCATAAGGTGGGGGAAATAGAGCCAATCCCACCAAAAATCCGAGACAGAGGCCTTCCCTTGCCGGGCCCGTTCCTTGTCTCCAGTTTCCTCTCATCATGATTCAACGCCAAGATGTCGATCTCTCATCCCAATCTCTCCATCCATCCGGGCCGAGGAGTTCGAGCGAAAAATCCAGGAGATGCATCTGGAATTGGATGTTGTTAAGCATGCCTCCCTGTCGGAATCTCAGGTGGGACAAGGCCCGCCCTTCACTGGGAGGATTATAAATGAAGCAGTCCCGCCGCATATAAAGCTCCCCGCTATCGAGCCATATAATGGGACAACTGACTCGAAGACTATCTGAGCAGCTTTCGATCAATAATGCTATTCCATGGACCCTCATATGTGATCCTATGTTGGGCCTTCGCCTCAACTCTTAAGGAACCTTCTAGAGTATGTTTCGGCACACTAAAGCCAGACTCCATCAACTCCTTTGACAAATTAGTCGGTCCTTCACCAGCTAGTTTGTCAGTAGCCACTGTTATCGATGAAAATTAGATTCCCTCTCCGAGCTGAATTAAGGGAAGGGAGAGTCCCTGAAGAGTTTCTTGGGCCATTTTAATATGGCCATGTTGGAGGTCGATCACTTTAACCATAAGGTGGCCATGTCCGCCCTAGCAGGCAGGGTATTGAAGGAGAAAGATTTCTACCTAGCTATAGAAGTGAACTACCCATGAAGTCTCTCCGACATGATGGCTCTGGCGGACAAATACACCAGGGTGAAAAAATATAGGAGGTCGGCATGAGCTGAGCAATCAAAAAAGGAGAAAAATAACTTGGACAAAATCTGACCAAATCGTCCTGCAAGCCCTCGCCGCTAGAGGGCTTCGTCGCCCAAGTGGCGCTCTAGAAGCCTAGCGCAGAGATTCAACCAGTTTACACTGCTTACTGCACCTCAGGCCCAAATCCTAATGGAAATAGAGCATTAGCTCCCTCGGTTGAAGCCTCTCCGAGGGAATCCAACCCGAAGAGATATAAATAAATACTATCGATATCATCACGACCATGGGCATAATACCGAGGAATGTTGGTAGCTCAAGCAGAAGATCGAGCAGTTGATCCACCGAGGAAGGCTTGAGTGTTACAAAGGACCCCCGGAGGTAGAAGTTAGAGCAAAGCATCCACCCAAGCTTCGATAATAACCCCCGCTGAACCCACTGGCGACAAGCAACGTACATATGATTGACATGGTCGACTCATCCAAGAGTCGGCCAGAGAAGGAAGTGCCCCCATCTAAGAAAATCATGTGTGAGGAACTCACATTTTCAGAGAAAGATTTTCAGGGGATATAATACCCCCATGACGATGCACTTGTTGTATTTCTAAACATAAAAAACTATGATGTACATCGAATTATTATTGATAGTGGAAGCTCTGTTAATATTCTTTACTTTGATGCCTTTGTGAAAATGGGATTGAGAATGGAAGGCCTCTGAGCGGTGAACTCCACCTTGATGGGGTTCACCAGCGACATTGTCGGGCCAGAAGGAGTAATTACTCTAATGGTTCGCATAGGCGAATGGCTATGTATGGCAAATGTCCATATGGACTTTCTTGTGACCAAACTTTAGTCATTGTATAACGCAATCCCCGAAAGACCCAGGTAAATATCCTTTGGAGTGGCAATCTCTGTCTCACATCTCTCCATGAAGTTTCCCACAAAGTGGGGTATAGGGATTGTCCAAGGAAGTCAAGCCACCGCGCGATATTGCTTTGTTGCTGACCTTTAGTCTCGAAGGCTGAAAGTCGATGGGCTCGATGCTCGAGAAGATCTTACCGAGCAAAAAGAAGAACCCGTCAAAGATCTTGAAGAAATTCCACTCGAAGAGGGTCGGCTTGACCAAATGGTCTGGATCAAATCACAATTGGAAGGAAAGCCCTGGTAGGACCTAATAGACTTTCTGCGCAAAAACGCTGACGTCTTCGCTTGGTCCACCTCTGATATGCTAGGGATCAGTCCAGATGTCCTCATCCATTGCCTCAACATGGATGAGGCATTTAGAAAAATTAAACATAAAAAGAGGAGTTTTGCCTCTGAATGCCAAAAAGCCATCGAAGAAGAGGTCGACAAACTCCTTAAAGCTAGTTTTGTCCAGAAGATAAATTACCCGAGTTGGATTGCGAACGTAGTCATGGTGAAGAAGGCAAACAACAAGTGGTGAATCTGCATCGACTTCACAGACCTCAACAAGGCCTACCCAAAGGAAAGCTTCTCCTTTCCGAGGATCGATCAACTGGTGGATTCTACATTCGGCCATCAAATGCTGGCATTCATGGATGCCTACTCAGGCTACAACCAGATACATATGGCCCCCAAAGATGAAGAAAAGACAGCCTTTGTTATTGATAGGGGTACCTATTACTATCGAGTTATGTCATTTAGATTAAAGAATGTTGGGGCAACCTATTAGAGGCTGATCAACAAAGTGTTCAAAGACCAAATAGGTCAGAACATGGAAGTCTACGTCAACAACATGCTAGTGAAAAGCAGGGAAGTGGCTCAACATATATCTGACCTGATAGAAAGCTTTGCTACCCTCCATAGATATCAAATGAAGTTGAACCCGACCAAGTGTGCTTTTGAAGTAATCTTCAGGAAATTCTTAGGCTTCATGGTCTCCTAGAGAGGTATTAAGGTGAACCCCCAGAAGATCCATGCTCTTCAAGAGATGGCATCACCTATGTTTGTCAAGGAATTCAATGCCTCACAGGATGAATGACGGCCCTTAACCGCTTCATCGCCCGGCCCGCCGAGAAGTGCCTACCTTTCTTTAAGACACTTCGTTCAGCAAAAAACTTTCAATGGACCTCCGACTATCAAAACTCCTTTCAAGATCTAAAGAAATATCTCTGCTTGCTTCCACTGCTTAGTAGCCCGAAGCTCGAGGAACCCCTATTCTTGATCTGGCCATCTCGAAGAATGCTGTTGGCTCTACGCCGGTCTGGGAAGAGAACAAAGTTCAAAAGTCAGTCTTTATCAGCAAACTACTTTGGAATTCCAAGACCACGTACACCAGGATCGAAAAGTCAGTATATGCATTGGTGATGTTCATACAGAAGCTGCACCCGTACTTTCAAGCACACACCATAGTGATTCTGACTAACTAACCAATCAAGGCAATCCTTCATAGTCCAGAAGTATCACGAAGGATGGCAAAGTGGGCTATAGAGTTGAGTGAGCATGATGTTCGTTACCAACTTCGCCCAGCCATCAAGGCGTAGGTTCTGGCAGATTTTCTCATCGAGTGCACTATCCCAGAGGATGGTTCGACACTGGAAGACCCCCAGCAAGCAATGACTGAGGCTTGATGGCTACTACACGTAAACGGATTCTCCAGCACAACTGGTTCCGATGCGGACTTGGTCCTTACAAGCCTGGAAGGAACCATGTTAGAATATGCCATTCGCTTTGCCTTCATGTTCAACAATAAGGCCAAGTATGAAGCTCTACTCGCTGAGCTTTGAATTGCCCAAGACTTGAAGGTCAAGAGGCTGAATGTCTACACCGACTCTCAGCTAGTGGCTGATCATGTACGGAGAGAATTTGAGGCTCGAGAATGGAACATGGTCAAATATCTGCAAGGGTACGTAAGCTGTCACTCAACTTTTTTGAGTTTGAAATCATTCAAGTTTCAAGGATAGAAAACACCCGCACAGACCTTCTCTCCAAATTGGCTACCACCGACTCCATGGATATGGAACAAAAGTTCCACCTTGAAATCCTGGAGAAGCCTAGCATAGCGGACACCGATCATGTGATGGAGCTCAAAACTGAGCCATCATGGATCGACCCTATCTTGGCGTACCTTAGAGATGGGTCTCTTCCTACGGATAGAAAAGAGGCCAGAAGGCTGAAGATGCAGGCCTCCCACTACGTCTTACACGACGAACACCTCTACAAGCGCTCCTCCATACCGCTGCTCAAGTGCATCAGACCATCAGAGACCGACTATGCCCTACAAGAGGTCCATGAAGGCATCTATGGCAACCACTTGGGAGGTCGGGCCCTTTGCCATAAAGTGCTACGATATGGATTTGGCCCACCATGATGAGAGACTCGAATGACCTTGTCGAAACATGTGACTCATGACAGCTCATTCAAACATCCAAAGGCTTTCGTCAATGCTCTTGATGTTAATGTATACAGCATTCAATCCAATTGGATCTAGGGCATACACTAACAATCTCCCACTTGCACTAGAGCCATTCACCCATGTATTTAATACCGAGTGACTTAACATGATTATCATGCTTCTGCTACGGCAGGGCTTTAGTGAGCGGATCAGCTACATTATCCTCAGTGGGGACTCGTTCTATTTTTACATCATTTCTACCAATAATCTCTCTAATTACATGGTATCTTCTGAGTACATGTTTGGACCTCTGATGAGACCTTGGCTCCTTAGCTTGCGCAATAGCTCCATTGTTGTCACAATACAAGTGTACTGGATCAGCAATGCTTGGAACCACACCAAGTTCAGTGATGAACTTTTTGATCCAAACTGCTTCTTTGGCTGCATCTGATGCTGCGATGTACTCAGCTTCGGTCGTAGAGTCGGCAGTCGTCTCCTGCTTGAACTTTTCAGCTGACTGCACCGCCATTGAGTGTAAAGACATAGCCTGATTGAGATTTATAATCATCTTTATCAGACTGAAAACTAGAATCCGTATAACCCTGAACTATGAGTTCGGGTCCTCCATAAACCAAGAACATATCCTTAGTCCTTCGTAAGTACTTAAGGATATTCTTGACGGCCATCCAATGTTTCTCACCAGGGTTTGCCTGGTATCTACTAGTGATACTCAATGCATAAGAAACATCAGGTCTCGTACATAGCATCGCATACATGATGGATCCGATTGCTGAGGCATATGGAATCCTATTCATGTGCTCTCTCTCCATTTGGGTCTTAGGACTCATGTCCTTGGAGAGATGTATCCATGCGATACCGGCAGGAATCCCTTCTTGGATTCCTCCATGCTAAACCGTTTTAGCACTTTATCTATGTACGTTGATTGGGACAATCCAAGCAACCTCCTAAATCTATCTCTATAGATCTTAATACCCAGTATGTAGGCTGCTTCTCCCAAATCTTTCATGGAGAACTTGCTGGACAACCATTCCTTCACTTCTTGCAGCAAGGATACATTGTTTCCTATCAATAATATGTCATCTACATATAATATCAGGAAAACAATAACACTCCCACTAACCTTCTTGTACACACATGGATCATCCTCATTTTTGATAAAATCAAACTTTTTGATTGTTTCATCAAAACGGATGTTCCAACTTCTAGAGGCTTGCTTAAGTCCATAAATGGACCTTTGCAGCTTGCATACCTTTTGAGAATCAATGGACTCAAAACCCTCAGGTTGTGTCATATACACATCCTCCACTAAATCACCATTTAGGAAGGCGGTCTTGACATCCATTTGCCATATCTCATAATCGTAATAGGCTGCAATCGCAAGCAAAATCCTTATGGACTTAAGCATGGCTACAGGAGAAAAGGTTTCATCAAAGTCAACACCTTGCCTTTGCTTGTAACCTTTTGCAACTAGCCTCGCCTTATAGGTAATCACATTACCATCCATGTCTGTCTTCTTCTTGAAGACCCATTTGCACCCAATGGGTTTATCCCTTCAGGTGGATCAACCAAAGTCCATACTTGGTTGTCGTACATGGAGTCCATTTCAGACTTCATGGCTTCAAGCCATCTCTTGGAGTCAATGTCACAAATTGCTTCCTCGTAGTTAGTAGGCTCATCATCTTCTATAAGAAATCCATATCTCTCAGGAATATGATGTGTTCTACTAGACCTACGTAGCTGATGTGTACTTGGAGCTACCTGTGGCTCCATCATTTCTGATAG
This sequence comes from Calamus simplicifolius, assembly GCA_900491605.1. Classification (NCBI taxonomy): domain Eukaryota; kingdom Viridiplantae; phylum Streptophyta; class Magnoliopsida; order Arecales; family Arecaceae; genus Calamus; species Calamus simplicifolius. The sequence continues at coordinate 239,243 of UESW01004490.1, forward strand.
AGGTTCACGTAAATGTTGCCTGAATGTGAGTTGAGTCTCCTGCTCAACTCCCACTGCATTTGACATTTGCTCCATGTCATCTAATCGGTCTGTGTCAATTTATGGTTCTTGAGTTTCACTAATCTCAATATTTCTCCACTGCCATTTCTTAGAAAAATCTCATTCTCTAGGAATATGGCATGCCTTGAGACAAAACCTTTTGCTCGAGTGGTGGTAGAAGTAGTATCCTTTTGTTTCTTTAGGATACCCCACAAAATTACACTTGTCGGATCTAGCTCCCAGCTTGTCCGACTCATTACGCTTTACATAAGCGTAGCAACCCCAAATCCTTAGATGACTAAGGGTTGGTTTCTTTCCACACCATATCTCATAGGGAGTGGAACTGACCGACTTAGACAGAACTCGGTTTAGAGTGTATTCGGCTGTGTGTAGGGCATAACCCCAAAACATTTTTGAAGATTTGCAAGGCTCATCATTGATCGCACCATATCTAATAATGTGTGATTTTCCTTTCTGATACACCATTATGCTGTGGCATACCAGGAGGAGTCCACTGAGAGAGAATCCATTCTCCTTCAAATATTCTAAGAACTCATGGCTTAAGTATTCCCCACCTCGATCTGATCGAAGTATCTTAATACTTTTGCCACTTTTTTTTCTACCTCGGATCTGAATTCTTTGAACTTTTCAAAGGCTTCAGATTTGTGCTTCATCAGATATACATAACCATCCTGCTATGGTCATCTATAAATGTGATGAAGTAAGAAAAACCTCCTATTGCCTGAATATTGATAGGACCACATACATCCGAATGTACTAGTCCTAAACATTCAGTTGCTCGCTCACCCTTTTTAGTAAAGGATGACTTAGTCATTTTGCCACGTAAGCACGACTCACATTCCTCAAACGATTCCAATCGAATGAGCCCAAGTAGCCATCCTTATGTAACTTGGTTAAACGTGTTTCATTTACATGGCCTAAACGACAGTGCCATAGGAATGAGTTCTTAGAATTATTTGAATTTTTTAGTTTCTACATTGAGAATAGGGCATTGTAAATTCAAAACATAAATCGTTGAACATTTCAGCAGAACCAAAGAACATTTCATTTTTAAAAATTAAAATTCCTTTATTTTCAATTTCAAATGTATATCCATCATTTACAAGACATGAAACGGAAATAATGTTCTTTGTTATGTTTGGAACATAGTAACAATTATTAAGCTCCATTACAAGCCCAGTGGGCAAAGACAAAGAACAAGATCCTATAGCTAAAGCAGCAACCTTTGCTCCATTTCATGCGCAGGATCACTTCATCTTTTTTCAGCTTTCTACTGCTTCTTATCATCTGCATATTAATACAAATATGAGATCCACAACCGGTATCCAATACCCAAGTGGAATAAGAAGTAACAGAAGAAAATATCTCAATCATAAATATACCTGAGTAGAAGCATCTGTATGTTTCTTTTCTTTCAGGCTAGCCAGATAAGCCTTGCAGTTTCGCTTCCAGTGCCCTTCCTTGCCACAGAAGTGACACTTCCCTTGGCTACTTTGTTTTTCTTAATGCCCTTATTTGGTTTAGTCGCCTTGGCCTTTTGGACCTTATTCTTCTTTGGCCGCTTCTTACGAGCGCCAGAAGACTCCACGACCATAACCTGCCCCTTTTCTTTCTTAATGTTGGGCTCGGCATTCGTCAGCATATTCGCGAGCTCAGGTAGAGATGTCTCTAGCTTGTTCATGTTGAAATTAAGAACAAACTGCGAATAGCTGGGAGGTAATGACTGCAGAACCAAGTCAACTTAGTTCATGATCCATCACAAAACCCAATCGTGCCAACTTTCAATCAAATTGATCATTTTCAGTACGTGGGCACCCACTGATGAATCCTCAGTCATTTTGCACTGAAACACTCTTTAGAAGTTTGAAACCTCTCATATCGAGACTGTGCACCAAACAACTCTTGCAAGTGCATCAAAATCTCCTGAGCATTCATATGCTCATGCTGTTTCTGAAGATCAGGTGACATCGAGGCCAACATCAAACATGTGGCCATGTCTTCAGCATCTTTATATCGGTTGTATGCCACATGAACCTCAGTCGGAGCATCCGCTGGTGGGACCTCCGGTGCAACCTCATCTAGGACAAAAAGAATTTTTTTAGATCGAAGAACGATCCTTACATTCCTTAGCCAATCAGGGAAGTTGAGTCCAGTCAATTTGTTGGATTCTAAAATATTCCTAAGGTTGATGTTTACACTCATGGTTTCTTTGATAACCTACATAAAATTAGAACGAGTCAATTACTATGAATACTAATCACCAACTTAATATGGTAATTCTAGATTTTTAATTAAGTTAGTTTCTCCACTATTTTATCAAGGTTAATAGCCCTCTCTATTAATCTCGAGAAATTGGCATTCAATTTCCTTAGTGGGCTAGGATCCTCATTTGAATTACCTTGACCTTGGCTTTGGCACAACAAATCTCGGTAAGCCAAATTTGGTAGATTATCATCAATCACATCTAATGTGACTCCTAGATCATTTAGGGGACATTGCCTTGTCAATACATCCATATGTGATCACCCTAAAGTTTGCCTCTAGATTAGACTGACCCTGACTTTGGCCAATTATGCCAGCTAATCTAGTTAAGTCAACCCATTGTTCCATAATCAACTCCTCATAAGTACACTCGACCTCGGCTTTGGCATGACAAATCTCATGACCTAATGATTTTGTATCATGTGAACAATGGAAGGCTTATGACTTAATATTCGTGGAGGGATTTAGCGCATATAGGTCCCATCTACATCTACAACATTTGTACTATGCTAGGTTACATATCCTATATGTAGATTTTAGATTAATCTCAATTAACCTTAATTTCATAAGATCAATCTTATGATTGGGATTCCTAATCAAATTAGGATCCTGATCACTATCTAATTTAGGAACCCTAATCATGTGACCAAATCAATTGCTACCATCCTGATTAACCTTAATTGATTTAATCAATTAAGAGCTTTCCTTAACAATGGCCAGATCAGCTGATCAAGGGTCCTATTTAGCATACCCTTCGATCCCATTGAATGGGTTTTCCCAGGCAGCGAATGGAGCAATTAAAAACCATGATCAAACTTTCTAGACACCAATGTAGTTAAGCCTAATTGATTAGATCAATTATGGGATCATAGGATCAAACAATGACATGGTTAAGTCTAAGTTTCCTAAATCTTTATCATCTATTACATTTTATGATAACTATAGATAGTGATCTAGCTAGGGTATTATGATAAGAATTCTTAATTCAAATTTTAAATTTTTTATCATTTAATTACATGTTATGACATGTGTTTCACATCCCATGTAAATCCTAATGTTCTAACAAACCCTAATCATATTCTTGTCATGATAAGATTTTAGATTCAAAATATAAAATTTTAAATTTCATATGATTACATTAATCACAATCTTATCTTGATCCAAATATCCAAACTAAGTTTTCAATGTTCATTATCATAAGAATATCAGATCTTAATCATATCAATAATCATGTTAAAATTAAATCCTAAACATGATTTCTAGGATTTCAGCATATAGTATCTATCATGCATAAATAATAACTATTTTAACATGACACATATATGATTAAATCTAAATTAATTATTTATTATCATATAATAAATCTTTATCTCTGATATATATCAAAGTACTCTATTTTAACATGATAATGAACATGCATAAATCTAAATAATATTATTTATCATCAAATAATAAATATTTTATTATATTTTAGATTTATTATCAACATATGAAAACTCTTCATGATTTTAAGCATAATAAAAACTCATATTATCAATCATATTGACTCAAGTATCCTATCAGATTAATGAATCTGTAGCCTAAGGTGGCTCTGATACCATTGATGGGAATTATATATTGTTAGTGTATGCTCTAGATCCAATTGGATTGAATGCTGTATACATTCTATGAATACAAATCAAATAAAATGGTTTCTTTATTTAGATGTCTTTTATTTGATATATTTGTCTATGAGATAAAGTCCAAAAGAATGTGAACCGTGCATATGGAATTTGTAATAGAGATTACAAATTGTGAGATTCAAATTGCACATTGTAGTTCGATTCTTTAAACTTCCCTAATCGATGTGTAGATGGACTGGACACCATCGAACACCGTGAGACTGGCACACATTGCATATCCTCACCCTTGGGTGAGCAGCTGATTTCACAAGCTGAAGTATGAAGATACTTGGATAGGTGTGTGGATGCTCGTTATTGTAACGATGCATTGGATGACCCGTACGAGATCCCATATGGATATTCTATATAGTGTCGATGGTTGATCTCTAATGACAGTGGTGTGAGTGATCCTTTGACTTGAGATCTTCATTGCATCTCATGTGGAATGTCATGCTTTGACGGCATCCAAACGTCGCTCTAGCCACGGGTGGCAAATATAGTGTCGGTTGGGTATGACATGAAGCACATGAAGATGGTGTTTGATCAAGACAGGATTCGTCTTCCTTGATAGAAAGGGTTATATCCCACGACCACTTGATGGATTAAATTGATTGTTAAATCCTTGCAAGGTTGAGTTGGAATTCGAAATGGTTTCGAAGTTCTAATTCATATGAGTCAATTTTTTCCTGAGATCAAGTAAACAAAGATCAATTACAGGGTTGACACATTCCATACCACTGATTGATCTGGGATATGTGACGAAAGGATTTGATCATACGGTAACCGTTCATGGACAGGTTGTTGATGGTCACGTCAACAAAACCTTTAGTAGTTAGTGGTCATGATGCTTTGCTAGGGCCTCTCATGATCTATAATCATGTTATTGACTTGGACAAAGAGTTGTCCAATCATTCTTAAGGATCCTAGGCATCTGAAAATTTTATATTATATCTTCTTGTATATTTTCATGAATTTGATTCATATCTAGAATATATAATTCCCATCACTTGATGCCCATCGCAACTGCCTAGTCCTTTGCAAAGTAGGGAATGAACATTCTTGGTCGATTTCTTCCTGCCATCAAGTAGAAGATATTTTTGTTCATGGCCATCGATTACTTCACTAAGTAAATTGAAGCCGAAGCAGTTGCCCAGATCACCGAGGCCTAAGCCAGGACTTCGTTTGGTAAGTAATCATCTACCAATTCGGCCTCTGCACACTATCATTATTGACAATGGTTAGCAGTTTGACAACCCAAAGTTTTGGGAGTTCTACAAAGACCATAGCATCAGCCACGGCTTACTCGATGTGGCATCCGCAAACCAATGGCAAGACAGAGGTAGCTATTTGGACGCTACTATAAGGGCTAAAGGCATGGTTGAATAGATCCAATAGTAGATGGGCGGTTGAGCTTCACCACATCCTATGAGCTTACCGAACCACGCAAAGGATCCTTATTGGTGAAACTCCATTCAGGATGGCCTTCGGAACTAATTGTCATCCCAGTCGAAATAGGCTTGCCCTCCCCCCGAGTTGAAGGCTACTCTAAGGAAGCAAATGACAAGAAAACTATGGACGAACCTCGACATCATCGAGGAAGTCAGAGAAAAGGCCCGAGTTAGGATGCCCTATACCAGCAGCGCTACTCCTCCTCATGAGTCAAAGGAAAGCTCTTCCTTTCCAGTAACCTTGTGCTCCGCAAAGCTTCGGTCTCTAAGCCAACGGAGCAAGGGAAACTAACTCGAACTAGGAAGGCCCTACCAAGTTGCAGAGGTCATCAAATTCGGCACTTACCGGCTCCAATACTTTGACTAAAAAGCCATCCCCAAGACATGGAACTCGGACAACATCCGAGTATACTATCAGTAAGATATTCTACAACTAGACTACCTTGCTCTTTGCAATGGACTTCTCCATATTTAAATGTCTTTTCTCTGAATGACCATCTTTTTCTAAGATGTTAATGAGAATCAAGTTTCTCCCAATCGCCGATCCTATGGATCTATCTCCAAACCCTTAGTCGAGCTAAGGTTCTCTTATATAATTTTTTTGAACCTTGGCAGGGCCGAACACTCTAAGTCTCTGAACCTCGGCCGAGCACTTAATTTCCCTGAACGTCAATGGAATCGAGCACTCTAAGTCTCTGAACCTTGCCAAGGCCGAGCACTTAATTTCTCTAAATCTTGACAGGGCCGAGCACTCTAAGTCTTCAAACCTCGGCAAGGCTAAGCACTCTATTTCTCCGAACCTCGATAAGGCCAAGTACCTAGTTTTCCGAACCTCGATAAGGCCGAGCACTCTATCTCTCTGAACCTTGACAAGACCGAGTATATTTCATTGTTATTCTTGAACCCTCAGCTGGGCTGAGGTCCTTCTATATTATTTTTTGAATCTCGGTAGGCCCGAGAATCTACAAGTCATTTCTTTGAACCCTTAGCTAAGATAAGGGCTCGTTATTTATTAATTGAGACCTCAACAACATTGGGTGCATTTCATTATTACCTCTACAAACCTCGGCAGGGTCAAGTGAAAAGCTACTTCGTTCTACCTCTGAATCCTAAAAAGGCTAAGTCCATATTCTATTCTATCTTCGAACCTCGTAAGGTCGATTATATCCTACTGTCTCCCTGAACCTTTAGCCGGAGTTGAGACATATGCGAGTTATCACTTTGACCCTTCGGTCAGAGCGTTCCTATATTACTCTTGCGAAGCCTAAGTGGTTGAGCCCGACGGTGGTAAGACATTTTGAGGAAATGATGAAGCAAAATTACTTAGCGAAGTATGAAAAAGTATAGTTAGGAGTACAAATTTTTGGTGAATTACATTCATCAAGTCTGTTCATTACAGAAGTATAAGCAATTGGAAAAGAAAATGAGATTTTATTCATCAAATTACTTATTACAAAAGAATTACAAATGCGCCATGGCACAAAAAATATAATAAAGGATCTTCTACATTACAAAAAGAATAAATAAATCTAAGGCTCGGATGATGCTGAACCTTTCTCGAAGGAAGCTGCTAAGGAGGAAAGGCTGGAGCAGACTAGCTTGGCTCTTCGGCAACGTATGGAACCCGCCTGAGTCTACCTTTCTTCTTCAAAGTCAATTTTCAAGGCACCATTTTCGTCAAGTTCAGCTTCGACGGAAAAATGAGTCACGACCGAGGAATCAGTCGAGGTGAAGCGATACACATCATCCTCATCCTCTAGGAATGAGAGGTCCAGATCCGAATATTGTCGGCAACCCTCTGCTGCATCTCCTTCGCCGCTAGTAGGTAGGCTTTCTTGAAAAATGAGAGCTTCTCTTTAGTAAACTCGTCAAGCTCTTGTACTTCTCAACCGCTAGGGCAGCTCGGTTGTCAGCCACGGTATCTGGTTTCGAAGTTTGGAACAATCCAGACGATACAAGGTTAACTCCTCGATTAGCATCTTCATCTTCTCTCTACCCTAGCCTCATCCTTTTTTGCCTGAGAAACAAAGCAAACAAAGTCAGTCTCATTAAAAGACAAAATTTACTAGTACAAAGGAATAGATAAGACACTTACCTCTGCAATAACCTCGGCCTACTAAGCATTTGCCTCCACCTCTACAGCTTGCTCCTGGAGCTCTTCTCTCCTTTTTGTATAGATGAAGCTTCCTCCAGGCGTGCTCTAGCGTGCTCAGCTTTGCCCAATCCTCTCCTGCCTTATGTGTACAGATGCAGCTTAGCTATAGCACTTGCGGTTTGTTTTGGCAGATTTCAAACTTGCAACCTTCATTGGCAAGTCTCTTATTTAGTACATCTATTTCTTCTGTGACCTCCACTTGAAACTTCGATAATTTCGTTCAGGCCTCCTCGGCCGAACTTATTGGCCCTCCTCAGCTTTTATTAGCCTCCTCAAGGTTGCCTGGGTCTTGGCTAGCTTCCTCAGAAAACTTGGGTAGCCAAGCCCTCTTTATTCCAAGCTCAGCAAACCTCACTTAAAGCTCGGTCGCGATCTTCCACTACCGAGCTTAGGTGCCCAATAACCTTTTGGAGGATTATTGCCTATAATAGATAAGGCGAGTAGCTCGAAGATGACCAAATAAGTCAAAAAGATAAGAAATGGACATTCTTACTTACCCAGAAGGCATAAATATTCATATCCCTTAAGAGGTCAAGGTCCCCGATTGAGGGTAAATCCTCAAATCATCGGGGACCTCAAACCCCTTGACCATGAAGGAAACAGTATCTGGATCGGCTTCAACACGCTCTGCCCCTGAAGGACCTCCCCTAGATGGAAGATGGAGTGGAACACCCAAGTCATGACCTCAACACTCCACCTTAGGGTTGAGGAGGGGTTGTCGGGGAAGATCATCCCAACCGACCCTATCCATCGAGGGCCCCTCTTGACCCTTGGCACTTTCCCAGCCTCTTCCTGTCCTCAGGGAGAGGCCCCTCCGTAGATGGAGGAATAACATCGTAGCTCACCGCAATGGCCGCCTCCATCCCCTCGGACTCGGCTATCCGCTTGATTTGCAAACACTCCTGACATTCTCAAGGGTCTGTTGTTCATAAGGGGTGATGCGGACTGGAGTGTCGACAGCGGTAAGGACCTTACTGAAATTCTAAGGATACTAGGAAGTCCTCACTTTCCAGAACCTGTCCTCCAAGTGACCCGACTCCTGGAGCCCGACCAACTGCAAGCTCCACTACACGGGCTCCTTTTCATTTTGGGCCGGTGCCTTTTATGCCTCCACCCTTCTTCGTTGCGCAGATCAAGGCAGGCTCAATTCCAAGCCTTCCTCACCACCCTCTCTCAGAGGGCTCAGGGACTGGAGTCTCCTTCCCCTTTGGGGAACTCAACAGCTTGAGAGAGGGTGGCAAGGAAGACATGGAACCAAGCCTCGCCTTCTTCCTTTCAGGCTCGGTAAGGTCGGCGAGGCTGCTTCTCGCCCTTCTTCTTATCTAAGCCACTCTTCAACATCTCCCTCATTTGGGCTCCAAGATTCAACTTGGCCTTGAAAACAAAAAACACTCAAAAATTAGTCGTGCTTCGGCGAATAAAGCTAAAGATAAAAAAAGTGGAGTTTATACTATCCCAAGGGTTGATACTACGGATACGTTGAAGAATGCTCTTTGGCTAAAAAAACTCAACCAAGAGTGCCTTTCCATGGAAAGTACCTTGAGGTCATCGATCTCCTACCTCGAAATCAAAGCTCTGTTCAAGTACTCAAAAAATTTCTCCCATGAATGGAGGAAGAGGTACCCGTCCCTCTAATGGATGAAAAAATGAGACTTCATTCGTTGATAGAGGATAGAACCCCAAAAACCCTCTTGAAGGACCTTCGAGGTCCGATGTAGAGCCAGAAAGAATTTTTAGGAAAGACAATATTGTGGCACACCCGAAACAGAGGCACCGTGGCTATCACCCCAATAGGCACATGAAGACGAACCTACAATGTGCCGCTAGCTATTCGGAGCCACCACCAAGGGCAATGTCGTAAAACTTTATAATCCCCTCAATGATTGGATGAAGAGGAAGGCAGACGCGGCCTTGAAGCATTCCTTATAGAAGGTTCCGAACTTCAGTTCATCCGGACCCTTTGCCTAGGACCCGACACTCATAGATCATAGTCATCGGGAACCTAGTATTCATGGTAGATTCTCTCAAATCTGTCGGAGTCATCATCGAGGCGATGCAGTTGGGTGCTCCATTTCTTAGAGCGAATGAAAATAGAGCTGGCCATGGTACTCTTCAAGTGGGAATACTTAGTCTCAGAAAGGAAAACAATGCCAAGGGTTTGAAAAGATGTGATAGAAAAGACACTGTCTTCCCTTTTTAAACTGCTAAAAAAAGGGCAAAACATCATTAGCAAGAACCCTAGGTGCCGCGAGCCTTTGGTTCAAGTGTTGTGATCTTTGGCTCTGCCACTATCGTTTCCTTGGCCTCCTTGATTGAAATTCGAAAAAGGTCCTCTCGTTTGACAGGCTAAAATGATGGCATAGCGGCTCGGCATTTATGGCATCATCATGTCGTGCCTCTACAAATTCAACCTTAGTCAATGATTCGGCCCATGACTCTACTTCCTAAGCCTGAATGTATACTTCGGACTAGGAAGTAGGGGGCAAGTATACAGATAAAAGGTCTCTACAAATCG